>JAWWLV010000001.1:73161507-73176007 GCA_035041135.1 Platyrinchus mystaceus
CACCCTTTCAATGAAAAAATTCTTCCTAATGTCCAACCTGAACCTTCACTGGCACAGCCTGAGGACATTTCTTCTTGTCCTGTTGCCAGTTGCCTGGGATAGTCCTACTTCACTCTTTCTCCCCACATCAAAAGCCCTGGATAATATAAAAGTTTAATTTTTTTTGCAGCATACATTTAGCTCAAAACACTTTTATTGCAAATGTAATCATATTTTATCTAATCATTAACATATTACATTAATATTATGTGTCATTCCTATTATTGTAAAATAGCCTATCTAGACTCTTTTTTTTTTTTCTTCAATACAAGATAAGGTTAAATTGCACAGGTATGTGGAATTGATGGACTTTCAAGAAACTGAGGCATACCAGGACTTTTCAGTGGATGAGGATGAGAACCTCATGGTTCTGCATGTTGGAGTGGGTTGGTGGGACTGAGTTAACTGATGTGTAGGGGGAGGGGGAGCAGAGGGGAACAGAGAGGATGACAGGGAGAAAGACATATGAAAGACATTAGTGGTGTGTAAAATAGGACTTGTCAGTATGCTTGTCTGGCTAAGCCCCGTGCTTGGTCCCTGTAGGTTGTCCTGTCTTTCTGTATCTCCTTGTTAATTCTTTTATTAACTTCCTCGCACCATAATCTCACTCACTATGCTGTGTATGTGTGCGTGCTGCAAGGGCACAGGGGAGACCTGAGAGTGTGTGAATGAAATTTGGGAGCAGCTACTGGAGTCAGAACAGCGGGTGGACACTGCTGGCCATTGTTATCAGCTACAGGAGAGCAGCAGCTGCATCTGTAACTCACACCCTCATTGCAGGTCGTAGGTCTGGTCTCCAGCTACTGGGACAGGAGGGATTCTGTGCTGGAGCAACTGGAGAAGACAACAACAGTCCTAATATTCCTAACACAAAACATTCTCATCTTCACTGACTTGAGAATGACTAAGTGTGGAAAGAACAATTGCTGCAGTGAAGTATAATCTCTTAGCTGAGAATCTACTGTCAGTCCAATCTGTGTTTTAGCAGTATACTAGTCCACATAATTTGCATCAGCAGCAGATCTGATTCACACTCAATATATTACAAATTATTACAAAAATTCCTCCTTTAGAGCACAGCAGTAAAATGCTAACACAAGTACTCCTGCCTGGAGGGATGTGAAGTTATTATTAGAGTTCTTATCTGTTTTCTTGGAGGAGGATGATTCTGATGCTGACATTGGGCCTTACTTTCTCCTTAGCCTTCGGGGTCATGCTTGGAGATCTGGGGGTGCATTCCCTGCACCTCATTTCCTGCCTCCTGGAGGTCCCCACATGGGAGGGGAGCAGGACGGAGGAACCAGCTCCAACCAGTCAAGGTTGCTCTGCCCCTCTCAGCAATCCCTGCCCTGCCCCTTTTGGGTCTGGTGACAGGAAGAGAGGATCCTGGTTTTTATATCTTTGGAAGCACACTGATCTTGCTTGAAATCATGTTCACCAATTCATAACCTGCTTGCAAAAAAATGGCAATGCTCAAACTATTCCTTTTCTTTTTCCACAGTTAACAGTCATTTTGTTCCTGTTCTGTTTTTCATAGCTACAAGCACAGAAAGGAAAAACTGTTTCCATGGAAATAGATGAAAATTTGTAAAAAAAATTTGAGTTGTGTATTTTTAGTAATATACTACTAATAGACTAATTGCCTAGTACTGAAAAATGTTCACATAAATAATAAACATGCATTAATAATTTTTCAAAATTATGCATAATCTCTTTTGGGTGGGAGTATTTTCAAATATATGGATCCTTTGAGAGCAGAGGTTGTGCATAACTCTCATAATACCACTATTCCCAAAACTGATTAATTCTGGTAAAATGTTCCTTGAAACAACTCTAAAGCAGGAATCATTCAAGATCTATGACTGCAATTGTCCTGTCTAGGCGTGTAAATGCCCAATTGTATGAAGTCATGCAAGGCAAACTGAACCACAACTGTCAAAAGACAAAGACAAAATGTATTTGTTTCTTCAAGAACATTATTACATAAATCAATTCCTCATTCCCTATCTTATCCTATAACTTTTCCCACAGACTAAACCTTTAACAAAAATTTATTTCTGTTGTCTCAAGGAGAAGAAGAAATGATTCTTCATAGACATTGCTTTTTAAGGTTTGAAAGCTGGATATGCAAATAGGTTCTGTCAAATGCTACTTGCAATGTACTATATATGTACTATGAATTTGTAATTATTGTTTGCCAGCTTTTATTGTCGTAGCAACCAATTCACTTCAATAGGAGATCTGTACTGCTTCTAACATGGTAACTTGCTGGAGTTTGAATATATAACCTTTTACCATTGCTAATTTCATGCATCTTCCTAAATATAACATATAACACCAAAGGATTCTTTGTAGGATGAAATATTCAGACAATACTTTTGTCTCTTCAAAATGATATTTTGCTGGCTTAGGCAGTGCAATATTTCTGCAGCATATTTCTCTAATTAATTTTTCAGACTGACTGTGCCAGGGGGGGAAGGAAAAAAAAGGGAAAAAAAGAAAAAAGATGGGAAAAAGACAGTTACATGGTAATATATCTATTTGCACTCAATGGAAATGCATTCACTAGGTATACCTTCACAATTATTTTCAAATGAGTACAAGAAAGAGAGGGAAGCTACAGAGAGGTAGGAATTTATGATCTTTAAAGTCAAAAAGCTTATATTTCAAAAGTAGAATTCTGTCTTCAAAAGTACTTTTTAAAAAAGTGCTTGAATAACAGGAAAACCTTTAGGAATTGCAGAATGTGGGGTATTTTTATCCTTAAAATAATAATTATTTGTCTGTTTTTAATACAGTTCAGATAAAATAGTTTGTATTGTTATTGTTGACATTTTATGGTCTTTTTATATTAGAAGTTCTTTTATAAAAACAAACATAAATTATGTTCTTTCAATATAAAATATGTTTTATAGACAGTAAGTGTCTGGGAATTTTGTAATTGTGAGAAAAGTGTTTATAAGCAACATATTGCTATTGTCTAGAAAGTCATGGATCTCCCATTTGAATTGTATCTTGACAGAAATTAAATATAAGTGGTTTGAAATCAATTCAACTCAACAGGTAGTTGAATCAGGTGATAGATACGTATGACCATTTGCCTGTTACCTTTAAGATTTGATAATACTTCTTGCTTAGAGTGGTTTAAAAAGAAGTAAGTTCACTTAAATTAATATAAAAGCCAGCCATTGATCTGCCATTGTCATTAGCTTTCCATGGTTTTGAAATTAATCTGATTTTAATTTTCCTGCAAAAATGAAGAAACAATTAATTTACTCACTTAACAGAAACCTTAGGATTCTCTACAATTTATTTCTATTGCAGTGCTAAATTTGTGCTAAAAGTTACACGATTTTGTCTTCATGGAAACTCGGAATCTAAACAATGGCTTATGGGATGGGTAGAAGCATGCAAAATTGTGTCAACATTGAACATAATAGTTTACCTTCGAAAGTACTGCCTAGTAGCATATTTGTCAGAGAAAGGACTTAATTAAAAGGGAAAGAATGCTGTTGGCTGACCAAGAATACAAGCCATCTAATTATTCAAAAATGTCACAGCATTTCCCACACAAGGCAGTTTCAGAAACTTCCTGAATTAAGTTCTAGTTGTTTAAATATTGCTATCCTCAGAAAGAGTAACTTTCATTCCTTAATAATAAATCCACTGTAAGTTATTTAGGAGATAGCAGTTCAGTGACTGTAAAGAAAAAAAGAACCATAAATTTTGCCTATAGAGTAAATACATCTGAAGAAATAAATTATGTATGAATTACATATTGACAGTATTACACCACACTGCTGGTTAAATTTAGTTTAACTAGTACTCATTCCCTGAGACAGAGCAAATCACCTAAGCCTCCGCACTATACCTTCTGTACTGAAAACAGCAGTTTCCAAGTCTATGATTCTTCTGTGATCTTTAGAAGTTAGTAAGCATTCCTCCTTCTCAGTACCACCCTGTATACCCCTAACCAATACCATTTTCAATAGGTAAAAGGTATGCAAAAAAACCTTGGGGTGTTTTTTTTTTAGTTGAATGAGATGGAATTATTTTGCAGTGAGCAATTTCAGGATCCAGTAAGATCTCAATGAGTCTATGAACAAATTACTGTATGACATTCTCTTTTATCCTGATTTAGATGGGTTTATAACAAATGTATAAACACAACTTTAGGATGGGAAGACCAGATAAAGGGAATATTGGACTGACTTCCACGACCTGTGATTTTTCAGTGATGACTATCTGAAATTATATCATCGCACTCTAGCATATTGGTGAAGATATGCAGGAGATGGAGAGAGAGAGGAGCAAGCAAAAATCCATATAAAGGTTTAAAAATTCTGATAGACTCTCAGGGGAATCATTTACAGGAACATTGAGTAATTTCTTTTGGAATTTAGGTGCCTTAGTTGTTCTGTTCTTAATTTATGGAATTTTGTCTTTAGGACACTTAGATGACATAACAGGCTTAATTCCTACTCACTTTTTCATTTTTGGTTTAGAGTGTGTTCTTTTTTTCTAGTCCAAAAAATGTAAAGTATAAACTGCAAAAAACTTAGAGTAGGAAAGACACCTCAGGTCTACATGTTCTTAGTTGTATGTAAAACTCATTGAAAAACTCACATTTCTTTCAGTATTGCCTTTTTCTGAACTCAGATGTGTTCTTGACTTCACAGTGACCCAGTTTCAAAAAAGTACTGCCTGGCCTGTCTGCTGGTAGATAGGATTTGAGAATAATTATATTTTTTTCTTTTTCTCTAGAGAAATCCTAGGTGTCCTAGCTTTTGGTGAGCTATAGTTCCACAGAAATGCTTTTTTATCTCTGTTGCTAAGTCTCTTCTCTTCAAAAGGCATTTCAGTGTTTTAAATTCCAGATAGAAACCAACATTACAAAACCACATGTGAAGGGCCTGTTTTAATCATCGTTCTGGTTTCTTATTTTTCTAATAGTTGCCTGCTACACATTAAATGAAACAAAGGCATTTAACATTGTATTTAGTGGATGGAAAAGGAAAGATTCTCTTTAGCACCCTGATGGGGCCTTTAAAAGTTTTCAGTTTTTTTCACTGACAATATTGATTTAGTAACACCTAAATTAGGAATGCAAAGAACTAGTAACCAGTAGGAAGGTAACCTTTGATATTACAAAGGCAAAATAGAAATTTAATGTAGGAGGTTAAAAGTGTCTTATAGGTTTTGTTTACTTTCAGGTAGCTCCACTCCAGCCTGAGGACCTTAAAATGAATCTCTGTAATCATGGAGATTTCTATGGGAAATTCAGGCAAAACCCTCATCACTATACTGTCCACTATTCTTTTCAACACAAAAGAAAAAATAGAAGTTTGATCTACCAGAATGTTTTATCAAGCACAGATAAAGTTCAAAACAAGCCACAGTTAAAAATGAGAATAAATTAGTTGGTTTTTTTCCTCTCTCTTCTGGAATTATTTTCTGGCTATGAACCACAGTGTGGGTGAATTATGTGGTCGCAACAGAAACTAATTTAGCAATGTGAAGCCCTCTAAGAATATGTCTACTGCCCCTTTCCACCTATAATCTTTCAGGAAAGGGAAGGAGGACACATTGTCCTGTGTTCAAAATCAGAAAAAAAGCAGTCTCAAGAAACTTATTACGTATTTTTTCTTCTTCAGTAGTGCTGATGCTCACTGGAAGAGATGAACTGTCAAAAATACTTACAAGTAAGGCTTCAGAAATTTTGTTATATTATTAAAAAATCAAGACCAAAAGGAAAGAAAACCCACAAAGTAACAAACACCCCCCCCCGCCAAACTATTCAAACCACATTTCATTTCAGTATGATGCAAGTTACACACACTGAAAGAAATTATACAAAATGCAAAATAGTTTAGAGAAGATATAAATAGCTTGTGATGAGTTATACTGATAACTGGTAGCAAACCTGAGAAATAAAAAATCCAGAAGAGGAAGAGTAAAGGTATCCTAATTTTTGAGTTTTCCTGTGCAGAAATGCAGAAACAAATGGTCTTTTATTTTTCATATGAAATAATTTAGATGAGGAAGTTTTGCAACAATAATAACATATGAAATATTCAATATTTGTGGAAAATAAAAAAATAATTTTTATAATGAATCAGTGGTTTTACAGTAATTACAAGAATTAATTGCAAGTGATTACTGTCTGTCTGTAATTGCTTAAATGCGTGTGTGTCTCCTAATAGTTCACATATTTTGTACAGTGATGACCTTACAGCTGTACTCATAAGTGACTGGGTTATGTGAATAAAATTACAGTTTAAAGGCTATTGAAGAAATATAGGATTGTGTTGGGGACTCCCAAAAGAGCAATCAGAAGCTGACAGCCCTTGAAAGGGCAAGCATGGAAGCATAGACAATGTCCCAGGCTACTTGGATGTAACGTGGATTAGAGAGCAGAGAGTAAGTAAGTAAACTGTATTAACAGATATTTTAAGAAATGGCCTAAGCAAACCCAAGAGTCAGGAAGAAGATTGATTAATCCCCTTTTCCTTTTGGTAGGTATGGCAAAAATATCTGAAATACACAGGTTACTAAAAATATAGGCTGAAATGAGATGTGAAATCTTAATCCATATAGCAAGGATCTACCTTTACAATAACTAAAAAATATGCCTTCACAGCTTGACTGAGATCACTGATACATACTTAGAGTGCCTCCAAACACTCATGCATTGTGATATTGTGATTATATATGAACCATGTTTCCCAAGCTTTGTTATGAGATGACATGTGTGACAGTGACAACTGTGAAAAATAAAAAGGTATATTACATAAGTTGTTCCCCCTACAGATTAGAATAGTTATGCTGTTAAGGAATGAAGTTGGTTTCATTTTTTATTTTTGACAAAGCTATCATTTTTCTTGTGCTACTTATTTTAAAACTGATTTTTTAAATAATATATTGACAAGCCATTTCCCAGATGAAAATTAGGCTGACAGATGTCATTCCTCCAGACCTCCTTTTCTTTAGTTCTTAGGGCATGCATATTCTTTTTCTATAAATTCTATAAAGTAACAAGCATTACTTGAAATATCCTTTTGAATAGTTCTGTTGCTTTAGGGTCAATTTCCTTATGCTTTGCTGTACTTGTGATAACATAAAACTTTTGTTGCTTCTTCTTTCTTTCTTCTGGCCTATATTCTTATCTCCCTGTCAAAATTATTTGCACGCTATGCAGTATATGATAAAAATTAGTCTTTTTTTTTTTTGGTGATGACTGAAGCAAAAAAAGTGTAACAAGCTACTGAAGACATTTTTATAACTATTACTTTTTTTTCTGTTCCTCTTCTGTACTGTATTTGCATTCTTCATTTTTTACCTATATGCAGAAGGTGTTCTTGTTACCTCTTTTTTACTAATATATATAAATGATTCTTACTCTTTCTAGCTTCAGTATCACTTACTTGATGTATTTCTTCTTATTCATCACTCATAATGGTGTTGTCTTTCCACTTATGCAATCTCTTTTTGATTTCCTAGCCTCTGATCAACTTTTGGTGCACTCATTACAATATCACACTGTCTTTATTTCATAATGACAGTTTGTTATTTCTAGTTAATATACCTCATTAAATAAATCCTAGTTCCTTTCCACTGTTTTAGCCCACAGATTATTTTTTCAGTGATTCTATAAACAACACTTTTCAAGTATTAACTACAAATCTCATAGTTAATCTATTGATCATATATGTTTCAAAAATATGTGTTTTATTTATTCAACAGGACTTCAAAATCAACATCTAATTTTAATATTCTCATTAGTATTTTAGGTGGATTTCTTTGTGTTTAATTATACTTTTAAGTACAGAAGCAGTTGTCTACTTAAGAGCCTGAGGGTTTCAGTGAAACAGTTGAATGTTCCTTGATGAAATTCCACACATCTGTCTTTTCGTAATAAAGGTACGTTGGCATTTTTAAAACAAAAAAATGTGTCTTCTTCAGTTTAAACAGGCAAAGGGATGTCTATACTTATATTTAATATTCATGATCCTTAACAAAATTGCAAACTCACACGCTACTTTTACGGATCAGTTTAATAATTAAGAACAACCATTTACTTGAGTCTCAGTGTAGTAATTTCTGTGAGAATATATGATAATTTCTAAGAAGAAATCAATTATAACTTGGTCACAAAAAGGGAATAAATCAACAACAATTTGAGGCAAAGTATCATTGGACAAGTAGGAAGGCTGATTTTCCCTTGGTTTTATTTAGGAATAAAAGGAAAGATTGGGGGTTTTTTCACTTTTATCTTCCCTGAAATGGGAGCAATAAGTCAGCAAAAGCCTCATACAAAAATATCCAAATCAGAAACTAGAAAAGTTCCAAGATAAAATTAAAAGACCCAAAGACTACACACTTCTTCCAGACCAGTGTTCGCTCTGATAGCTAGGACTCCTAAATTATATGGAAGGGAAGGAATACTTCTCTGTCCTGATCAGTTTCAGTCTCTACAGCTTTTCCTTTTGCCTTCAGTAATATTCAAGACAACTGCAGTATGTATCTTTAGCTAATTGCTAAAGTGATGTAGACAAAAAAGAGCCTGGACATGGAAAAGCCTCCAACCAGAAGAGGAGAAAAAAGTAAAAGGAGAGGCAGAAAAAAACCCTCACCACAAAACTTTTTACTCCTTGTGTAATAGACTATATTTTGTTAAGCATTTTATGCAACTTCTTTCTTCCTCAAATTTTCAGTTGAGAGATATATTTAGATATATCAAACTAGACAATAACTCGGCTCAAAATAATTCTGCTTGACAAGGTATTTTCTTGCTTGCAGAATGTTAGATCAGATACAAGGAATAAGGAGTTAAAAATAGTTTTAAAAAATTTTATTTTAATAGGTTTTAATAGTCCAGCATTAGCAGAAAACACTTCAAAATATACTAGTATTTTTATAAGATGGTAATAATCAGGATCTACATGAAATCCTCAATAAGTTTGCAGATGACACCAAGTGGAAGTGGTGTTCTGCTTGAGGGTAGGAAGGATCTGCACATAGATCTTTGCAGACTGGATTGCCAGATTGAGAACAACTGCATGAAATTCAGTAACACAAAGTTCGGGGGTCCTGCATTTAGGTCACAACAACCCCATGCAGTGCTATGGCCTTGTGAAGAGTGACTGGAAAGTGGCAGTGGCGTTGTGCCCTTTATCAAGAATAGTGTGGCCAGCAGGACTAAAGAAGTGGTTGTTCTGCTGTACTTGGTTCTGGTGAGGCTTCACCTCAAGTACTCTGTTCAGTTTTGGGACCCTCACTTCAAAAAGGACATTGACATGCTGAAGCATGTCCAGAGAAGGGCAATAAAGATGGTACAAGGTCCAGAAGGTAAGTCCTATGAGGAGCAGCTGACAGAACTCTTCTGGAGAAGATGAGTTTCAGGGGGGACCTCATTGCTCTGTACCACTACCTGAAAGGTTTTCGCAATATGGAGGTTGGTCTCTTCTGCCATGCCTTAAGTGAAAGAATGAGATGAAATGGCCTTAAATTGCACCAGGGGAGGTTCAGATTAGATATCAGAATTTTTTTTTTCACTGACAGAGTGGTTAGGCCTTGGAACAAGCTACCCAGGGAAGTGGTGGAGTCACCATCTCTGGAAGCGTTCAGGAAGTGTCTGGACGTGACACTAGTGGATATTGTTTAGGGGTGATTTTGGTGGTGCAAGGTTGACAACTGGACTAGATGAACTTGAATGTCTCTTTCAACCTTGATTCCGTGATTCTGAGAAATCTGTAGTCTGAAAAAGGATTGGCAGTTTTTCTCATGTACCCGATACTTATTCTGCCACACTTGAAATTTTAAGAGCCTCATTGTTTTATTATTTCTACTGTTATTTTCACAAAACATTCCCGAGAGAACAAGAACTTGGCATGCCCAGTACAACAGCAATAAAGAACTGTTCCAATATTCTTTCTAAAAAAAAAGTGTGTAAAAGAAAATGACAAAACAAAACCTGATGTTATTACTCTGCTGTAAGCTGTTTCTAAACACGATTCCAAAACAGCATTTTCTACTTAATTACTGTTATGATCATCACATACTTTTGTCTAAATGTTTCCATAACCGTACCTGTGAATTTTCTAAGACACTGATGGCTGCTCATCTTTGAAGTCTTTTTGCATTGATTTCTCTCTATTGTAGAAGGGACACACATTCCTTTTGAATTAACATTAAGGATAATCCCTGATGTTTTCAGTTACAATGGTGGGTTGCATATTGGACCTATATGTAAAAACAGTGTGATTTTTCAGAAGAATATCGAAAATTAATTTTAGAGGAAATTAGGTTTTTGAGATTAACCACAGGAATAATTTTCAGTCCATCAAGCTTATGGATAAGAAAACTTTTGCCATGTTTTTTTTCCTGGGAAATTGAATACATCACAGAACAACAATCTGTGTATGAGAAAACAGTTGTTCCCACAACAGTACCCCAAGACCTAAGATACTTTTATTGAACAGGTGCTACTCACTCTAATAATCTTGTCTATGGAGCTATCACTTCAACATCAACATACATACCATTTTATTACTTTAAAAAAAAAGCAAGTGTAAAACATGCTTAAAATTATTGGACCCATTTATTTCTTTTTCAGTAAAAATTTTATTTCTCCTCTTGTTTTTCTCCTCAAAGATATTTCTCAGCATGATACAAAAGATTCTTTGAAGTGATGGCAGCATATCTTATATCTGCTGACAACACCCAGAAGCAATCAGACTGACATGCCCATTTGCCTCTTGTTTATTATTAAGTATCTTTTTAACCTTTTTCATGTCCCTGCTTGGAGTAAGTTTTTTCCTCTGCAATTTTTAAAAGAATCAATCATTTTAAAACTAATTAAAATTTTTCATTCTTTCCTGCTCTCAGTCCACTCTTTCATATTTTTTTTACTTTTTTTTTGTTCTCTCCTTAAGGACTTTAAGTTTCTGTGTGGCTATACATCTATAAAAGCTTATAAGTACACATTGTGTTAATTGATTATTTAATACACGGGTCCTGCTTTAGATGAGCGTGTTCTGCAGATATGTAATGACTTTTAAAGCCTACACACCTAAAATCTGGAGCATCATGTCTGGTTTATACATTACCCATCAGTTCCATAAAAACAAGTGTTTCACTCTGTGTATGTCATAATCTCTCTGAAAATAATTATCTAACTAACATGAGGAAAGAAAAATAATATTAAAACTTTCTGATTTACTCATTAAGAGAACTAGCACAAACTGCAACAATAATTTGGGCCTAATTAATTCTGACATTTTGCCTTTTGACATGACTCGTCCTAGCTACTGGAGTTAAAAAAATCTGGCATTATATAGATTGAATAGGTCAAACAGAAAATCCTCTTAATTGACTATGTCTCTAATTTATTGAAATAATAGATACATGTATATTTGCTTTTTAGTGAAGTTAAGCAGTTGTATTTTGTTATATATAAATTTAAATACACAGTTAAGTTTTTGATAGGACCCAGACCTTCCATAATGCATTTAGATACTCAGATAATATCCATGTCAGGTAATTTTGTAGAGGTTGTGTAGAATATTTCTTCAGGGTTTTTTTTCCTGAAATTTCTTGGGACCATTTGCATTACTTATTAGTAAAATACTCTGCTCTGAAAAGGTGTATGTACAACACAAGAGGTTCATCAAAGCCACCAAAATGATTAAGGATGATATATCAAACAAAAAGGTGTCAGTTCCTCCCTCAATAGAGCTCCCTGAAGCTCAAATGAGTTAATTTCCTTCCTTAAAGAGACCACGGAGGGAGATGGAGTCTTAGAGGGACAGGGTTCAAACATGAATCGTTCATATACCTTTTCATATATTTTCCAAATATATAACTAGGTTTCAAGAAGAATTTCTTCACTGAAAGTTTTGTCAAGCATTGAAGTGAACTGCCTAGGGAATGGTACAGTGACCATTCCTGGAATTGTTCAAAAAACAACTGGACTTGGCATACATTAATTCAGCCAATGCTGCTGCAAGAAATTAGTTAATGGTAATAATAATTACTATTGTTAGTTAATAATAATAAATTTTCAAATTCTGGAGTTAAAAATAAAAGAATCTTAATTTATTTTTATTTTTATTTTTATTTCTAAGTAAGATTGAATTAAATATTGATTACTGTTTCTAAATTTTCATTAAGATATTAATTAATATTCCAGGACGTAATTAGAAAGATATCTAAGAATCAAACTAGAAGACTTTAAGAATGAATTTGATTTGGAATAATATTTAAAGGTCTCAGAATATTACTAAGTGAGGGTCTGGAAAGATAAATTCTTCCATGTGCAGTTCTGGAATCAGGAGGTGTTTCACCACTAGTTCTCCACCAGTGACAATCGCCTCTGCTGTTTTGGCAGTGGTATGTACAAAACTCTGTGTTAGTAAAGACAAACTAGGGAGTAATTGGGCAGAAAATTGCTGGGATTGACCAAATGGCAATATGCATATGGTGGAGATATGAAAAACAAGGATTACTTCTGCTGAGAGAGGTAGATTGTTTAATTTATTAGATACCATCTGGGAAAAAAACAGCAGCCGTTCCCTCCCTCCCTCCCTCCCATCTCTTCATAGTCAGAAGAGCAGCACACCCAGTTCTCTGGCGTGCTCCCCTGCTTATAGTTCCTTCTTATATATCCCTTCGCTTCCTCCCTCTCTTAGAATAGAACCAGCATTTTGACACTGCCTGTACCGTTGTCCTCTCTTTCCAAATTTGATTCCAAAATTTGATTGCAAAAACAGTACCAATAAACTTTAAACCAAGTCCTAAGTTCCTTCTAATCCTCTTCAGACAAATGAGTAATACTAGATTCAGAGATTCAAATGTGCAGACATTTTGAATTTGGCTAACTTTAACAGGTTAATAGGAAGTGTTTTAATGAACAGCTATATGAGCAGTTGTGGGGAGGGAAAAATTTCAGTAAATGTGGTGAGCTGACCCTGCCTGGATGACAAGTGTGAACTGGAGCTGCTCCCCTCCTCAACTGGACAGGGAAAAAGAATATAACAAAAGGCTCATGGGTTAAGATAAGGACAGGGAGTGATCAATCACCAGTTACTGTCACAGGCAAAGCAGACTTAACTTAGAGAAATTAGTTTAATTTAGTATCAATTGGATCAGAACAGGATAATGAAAAATAAAACCAATTGTTAAAACTTCTTTCCTCCACTCCTCCCTTCTTCCTGGGCTCAAATTTACTTACAATTTGCTCTACCTCCTTGCTATAACAGCATAGTGGGATGGGGAGTGGGGATTGCAGTCAGTTCATTATGTGTTGTCTCTGCTGCTCCTTCCTCCTCATGCTCTTCCCCTGCTGCAGCGTAGGGTTGCTGCCATGGGAGAGCCTGTCCCCCCTGCCCTCTCCCATTCCATGAATTTCTCCAGCATGAGTCCTTCCCACGGGCTGTAGTTCTTCATGAACTGCTCTGGTGTGGATCCCTTCCACAGGATGCAGTCTTTCAGGAGCAGACTCCTCCACTGTGGGGCCCTCATGGGGTCACAAATCCTGCCAGTAAAGCTGCTCCTGCAATTGCTTCCCATGGGATCATAGCATCCTTAGGGCATCCACTTGCTCTGGGCATGGGGTCTTCCACAGGCTGCAGGTGGAGGACTGCTTCACTGTGGATCTCCATGGGCTGCAGGAGGACAGCCTGCCTCACCGTATTCTTCACCATGAGCTCCAGAGGAATCTCTTCTCTGGAGTCTGGACCACCTCCACCTTCTCCTCCTTCTTCACTGACCTTTGTGTCTGCAGGGCTGCTTCACATATTCTCTCTCCTCCCTCCAGCTGCTTGTGGTGGTGCATCTTCCCCCTCCCATTCCAGGGCGATCCCTAAAATTTTAGGAATCCCCATTAGACCTGTGTGTAGTGAGTTGGACTGTGAAGTATCCTTTGACCCTACCAGGAATTCCTGCATGGCTCAGGTGGGAACTGCACTGAGGTGAAGGATATGAGTGAGTATAGGGAGTTGTCCCTGACAGCCTTGAAACATTCACTACCTGAACTATAGTCCAAGTATCCATTGTTCCTGGATGACTAAAGTCAAATATCTCATGACCTTATAAACAGCACTCCTCAGTGAGGCTTTTAAAGCCATTCTGGACAGCATCAGGCTGTAACCAGTATGTCCCTCTGAGTGGAACATCTTTCAGAGCTCATGAATTATCAAGTTTGTAAAAATTGGAAAATTGTCACCAAAAGATGATGATGTTGCCTGGGCCGATACCCACCCAGTCCTTGAGGCTCAACCCTCACCTATTGAAAAATGCAAAGGCATTCAATTTATTTCACTGAACTCAAAGGGAATTTTTAAAAGGTATCCTTGTACATTTGTACATCTTTGTATCTGTGTGTGTGCATATAGAAATAGACTGTAGCAAATATAGCATATATATTGCACTCTCAGATCGATAATTAAGTCACTGTTGCAAC
>JAWWLV010000001.1:73176107-73188558 GCA_035041135.1 Platyrinchus mystaceus
CTATTTTCCATTCTCACCCTTTTAATTCCCAGTCTCTGTGCAATTCATTCTAAATTGATTATAATTTGTTTTTATTTTGTGTGTTTCATTCATATAGTAAGTAGTAGAGTGAAATTTGCCATCAAATTTTTCAAGATTTTTCAAATATATATTAAACTGCTTTTGCTCATACTTTTGCTGGTAATTTCTTAAGCCAATTAAACCACCTACTGACAACACTTCTGTTGTGCAGCAGTTTTTACCCCTTCTTAAATATTCTATCACACAGGCACCATCAGTGATGCGCTCAGCTTTGACAGCAGAGGGTCTGTCTTGGAGCAGGCTGGCATTGGCTCTGTCAAACACAGGGGAAGCTTCTGGCATCCTCTCACATAAGACACTGCTGAAGCCTCCTTTCTCCCACTTAAAAATTTACCACAAAAGCCAATACAGTAAAGGAAAGGAAAAAAAAAAAGAACAATTTTTTTTCCTACTATTATCTTCTGAATGTAAAAGATTGTTCCCCTTTCAATCATATCCTAATTGGTCATTTACATTGGCCCAACATAAGTTTTCCAGAGTTGATCCCAAATACCCAGTGGCACAAGTCACAGGTCAATGGAAGCCATAGTTCTTTTTCGTTTAATAATTTACAAACTGTTTCATTAATTTTACATGTTAAACATCATGTACCTCATACTTGTATATTGGCTAATTACATTACATATATGCTGAGCACACACTCAAATGCCAGTCACTAACAGTGTTTTTTATTAAATGTCTCAGATTGTCAATTACGTAATTTTCTGTTTTCTTTCTAAAATACCAGAACTTTCCTGTGTAGGAGTTGTTAGATTTAATTGATTTCATGCATCCCTCTCATTCAGTTTATTATTTTTCTACTCATTAATCATAGACATATCTATGTTTTTTGATCAGCTATCCAATTTGGGAGTTATTTTTTTTTAGCCTTTATTTTTAAGGTCAGGGTGGGATGAATGTAAGATTACCTTCTCAGCTGGATTCAGAACTGAATATGTTTCAGTCATGATGCAGCTAAGTTCCAGTCAAAAGGTTCACAAATAGTTTGTGAAAGGGTAAAAGTTCTCATACCCTTATGACTTCATCAGATCAAGATGAAGAGTAGTGGAATAAAATCAAGAGAAGCGTACATACGGTGATACAGAATGTCATACCATTTCTCACAGGTATATGCTCAGTGCAATGAAACTGAGAAAAGTAAATAAAAAACTAAAAGTTAATACTATATCAGCAAATAAATTAAAAATGGAAGAGTTGGAAAAATGAAAAAAAGAAAAATGCTTATATACTAGGGATGAGTTAAAAATCGATAAGTGAGTGTAATAGTTTTATTTGCTCATCTTATCACTTTCCTGAGCCACTCGTACAGATCAAAACAAGAAGTATATAGGATTTAAATGTTATCATGTATAAAACCAGGAAAAAAAAAATAAAAAGACAGGCAGTGTTTTAGGTTGGGCTTTGGAACAGTTTTTAGAGGACAAGGATTTTTTATTCTGACTTAAGAAAATCACCAGAAACAGATAAGGCTAGTATTTTTCCTAAAACCTCACAGCTGGCAGCTTGTACACAAATACTTTGTGGAAGTATCCAGTCATTGTAACCCTCTTATCCAATTTTTTTCGTTCTAACTTCACCCTAAAATAAGAAATCAAAATTTTATTAGAAATTTCAAAGTATTTAAAATCCAAATTATAAACAGTATTTTTAATTCTTTCTACATTTAGCATTGCAATAGCATCAAAAGGCATTAAAAAATTCCTGCTCTCATGTACTTTTTCTAACCTGTTATGCAGTGGTAGGTTGACTTTGGGCAGGTGCCAGACAGTCATTCAGCTGCTCTCTTACCACCCACCCTCACTCTGAACAGGACAGGGAAGAAAATAAGATGAAAATGTTTCTGGCTGCAATAAATACAGGGAATTCACTTAACAATCATTATCCCTGGTGGTAAAGAGGCTCAGCTTGAGGATAAATAATTTATTTAATATCCAATTAAAAATGGAGCTGGATGATGAGAAACTAAGACAAAACGAAAACAACCATCTTCCCATTCATCCTTTCCCCAGGTCCTTTCCTTTATTTCTAACTCTTTTACCTCCTCCCCATCCTGAAGCACCTCCTCTCCTTCCTCATTCTCTCATCTTGGTGACTGCAGGACTTTTCTGTCACTTCTCACACACTGCCAGTGAGTATTTTACCCTTTCTTAAGTACGCTTTCCCTGAGGTGTCAACATGTCTGGGTGTCAGTACTGAGGGGCTCAGCAATGCCTCTTCACCAAGAGGAACTCTGGGATTAGTTGAAGGGTTCAAGGAGAAGGAGAAAAATCAGCAGTGGACAGGGATTGAGTCATGGGTTACTTGAGATAACTGGACTGCTACAATGCCCTGACACCCAAAGGGGTGCATTAAAGAATGCTAAGAGAGCTGTCAGAATTCCTTGTGAGTCAGCTTTCTACCATCTTTCAAATGTTTTGGATAGTAGAGGTCTCAGACAACAGAAGTGTTGATAAGCATTGAAAACCACCTAATTGACATTCCTAGGATAGAACTGAGTAACATTAATAGCTTTTACACAATATTTTTCATCTGAAGGTCTGAAAATTCTTTGTAGTTGACTAGACAAAGCCTTGAGCTTCTTGGTCTCATGTCCCAGGTGACCCTGTTTTGAGCAGGAGGATGGACTGGAGATTTCCTGAGGTTCTTTCCCACCAAAATAAATCTGTGAGCCTATGATTTTAAAAGATACATAATGGACAATGTTGATTATTTTGGAACTACCTAATTTATTTTTAAATTAGAATTAATATTTCTGTGCATGTAAATTTCAGATTTCCATTAAGAATACAGTACTATCACAGGTAGTTTAGGGTAACTGATTAACTTGGGAAGAGTTAATGAGGAAAAAAGTAAGACAAAAACAAGATGTTGTGATTAACATTGTTAATTCTTTATGACATCCTGAATGACATTAACACAAACATAAGAGTGAAAATTCATAAAAGAAAAATGAGACAGCAATGTAGATTTTGTTGCCCTATAGTTGTTCAGTTCACCTAAACTGAGAAAGATCCTTTGACTAGTGAAATGATGTCCTGTGTGCCTTGGATTCCTCATCTATAGAGCTGGAATAATTATGCTTCTTTTTCAAAGTTATTTTATACTTATTTTAAAAAGTTCATAGAAGGGTAGTCTATTATGTACAGTAATATTTCTCCTCAATTTTTTTTTCAGAAATATGCATAACCAAGAAAACGTTATGGTAACTAAGGATATTTAACTTACAAGGATCACTTAGCACACAGTTTGGGTGAATGAGATTATTGGGACATTTATACAGTCTAAAGTGCTTTTGCAAAAGGTAGACAGTCCTAGTAGAGGGAAATATTCTGCACAGAGGTAAAAGCAAAAGATGAAAACATTTCATTTTTCCTAGCAGATAGTCAGATATATGTTGATTTTTTAAATGGTACTTAGTAATAAGTTATTGTTTGAATGACTTTAAATTTCAGACATACATAAATCAAATGTCTAAGGTCTCACTTTGACCACTGTGAGCTATTAAGTTGCCCTACATTACATTTCTGAATCTACTTAGCTGTGGCAGGAGTTTGTTCCTTAAACAGCATTTCCTAAGGCCATTTTAGATGTCCTAATTCACTCCATCTGGCCTCTTACTCCTCCTCCAGAAGACCATAGGTAAACTGGGTCCTTCGCCGTATCTGCCAGCTCCATATGTTTGCATTGAATAGCCTAAGGTGTCTCAGAAGATAATATTCAACATCTGAACTTAAGCAAATAAATCACAAATTTGACCATACCAAGTCACTCTCTATATAATCTAGTCATTTTAGTGAAAATTTAATCTAATTAATGTGTTGGTGACTGAAATGAGACATGAATTAATTGAATAACCTGCAACAGACAAGCATGATCAGGGAGTTGACATACTTGAATTCTGGTCAAAACTCCACTGCATCTTGCTGTAAAGCCTCTATTTTTGTCTCTTTTTCTCTTTGGAGAAAATAGTGAGACTTACCCTCTACTATATAGCACTCTCAGATCTTCAGATGAAAAATGTTGAGTAAGAACTTCTAAAATTACTCAGTCCTGCCCTAGGGATGCCAATTAATGATTAATTCTTCTATTACCAATGTTACCAGTTATAGTCACTGCTAAAAAGAATAATTTGGGCTTTCTTTATATCAACTGTTTCAAAGAAAATGTTTCAAAATTTCAGATTACAGCGCTTATACTCTGACTTTTTGGTCTGCAAGTTTACTCAAACCAGGCAACACTTTCTCCAAATCCCTATGAAATCTTTAACCATCAGAGTTTCCAGAAACTATCATCATTTTGTCGGTTTCTTAGCTATACAAGCCCCTATTTTATTCCTTCTGTCTCTAGTTAGAGATATTCATATTCTGTAGTCTGAAGCAGCCTGAGAACTGAAAGAGAAACATACATTTTGACACCTCAGAATGTAAAAGTATGCGTATGAAAATGCACATGCATACTCACACACATTATTTTTTTTAAAAATTATAATAATTTCTCCCTTTACTGAACAAAGTATTTGAGATTACTAATTGAAAAAGAAAATATACTATCAAATAAGTTTTGTTTACAGCAGAGAACAGCTCATACAACTCATAAATTTATTTCATCTCTGGAGCAGCATTTTTATTTTTATTCTCATTCATAAACATTTTTCATGGAAGCAGCCAAGTTATCATTATACTGTCGTTCAATCCACCCTTCTATACATATGCTAGTGGTGGTTTGTGTATTTTTCCAAAAAATCTGGTAATGTACTCTGAATGTGTTGCAAAATACATCAGAAGGAAAGGTCAAATGATTTTATATGCCACTTCACTGCTGTGTTTATTCTGATAATGAGATATACGAGTTGAAAGATGGGAAATCTCTTCCTGTGCATGCTTTGCAAACTAAGAATCAAAAATTAAAGGAGAGATTTTAAATATAAATTCAGACAGGTAGATGTGTTATGAACAATAATGCCGTTACTCACATAAAATTATCTCTTTTCTTTTTTATCTTCTGTTTCTTACGCTTTCTGCCCTCTTCCTTTTGTCCTTATAACTCTTTGCTTCCTTATTTAAGTTTAGCTTTTTAGTGTATGTTTCAAGGGTTGGTATGTTTTGGTTTTTTCCTTCCCTGTCTTCAAATGCCTGAAGCCTTTTTAAGGTAAATCCTCTTAGTTCAGCCTTGCTATGGTAGTGGAAGGCATAACAAGTCTTTAATTACAGATGTCTCCATTGTACCTTTTACATATGTTTTTAATTTCTCAGGCATTTGCCTTTTAATGTCATTTCATTATCCCATTATTGCTGCTAATTTTACTCATTTGAGAAGCCATTAAGAATACTAAGCTAATTAAATAAGATGGATTTCACTGGTAAAGGAGATTTATTTTTTCATTGTGCAGGAAGAAGAAAAGAGGAAGATTAAAGAAATTAATCTATCTATTTGTAACAAATTATTAAAGGAAAAGTAATGAATACATATTTATGAAGAATATTGTTTCCTAACAAAGAGAACAGTGGTGTGATACTCAAAGATGAGGTTTTGATTCATTTGCTGGACTACCTTGGACAAGGTACCTTACTATGTGTGTTTCTTCCAGTCTATTAAATCAAGGTAGTTTCAATGGCATAACACTTTTAGTTGTTTTTAGCTAAATTTCGTTAGATTTCCACAATGGAATTTAATTTTTAAAGAAACTACCAATGCACCTACTTAGATCACACATTCTAGGAGTATGTTTGGATTACGCAATCACAGAAACACAGAATTTGCTGAGTTGGAAGGGGTCAAAAAAGATCATCAAGTCCAACCCTTAGCCCTGCACAGGATCATTCCCAAGAGTCACACCACGGGCCTGAGAGTATCTCCCAAATTCTCTTGAACTCTGTCAGGTTTGGTGCTGTGGCCACTTCCCTGGGGAGCCTGTTCCAGTGCCCAAACACCCTCTGACATTTTTGTAATATCCAACCTAAACCTCCCCTGACAATTTTGAGCCATTATCTCGGGTCCTGTCCCTAGTCACCACAGAGAAGAGATCAGTGCCTGCCCCTATTCTTGTCCTCATGAAGACCCTGCAATGAGGTCTCCCCTCAGTCTCCTCTTCTCCAGGCTGAACAGACCAAGTGACCTCAGCCACTCCTCATATGGCTTCCCCTCAAGGCCTTTCACCATCTTTGTTGCCTTCCTTTGGACACCTTCTAATGGCATAATGTCTTTCTTATATTGCAGTGCCCAAAACTGCACACAGGACTAGAGGTGAGGTCACCCCAGTGCAGAGCAGAGCAAGATAATCCCCTCCCTTGACCAGCTGGCGATGCTTTGCCCGATGCCCCCCAGGATGTGGTTGGCCCTCTTAGCTGCCAGGGCACTGCTGACTCAGTTTCAACTGGCTGTTGACCAGGACCCCCAGGTCCCTTTCTACGGCCCAGCTTTCCAGCTTCTCATTCCCCAGTCTGTACGTACATCCAGGGTTGCCCCATCCCAGGTGCAGAATTCGGTACTTCCCCTTGTTGAACTTCATATGGTTGGTGATTGCCAAGTTCCCTAATTTGTTGAGGTCTCTCTGCAGGGCCTTCCTGCCTTTGAGGGAGTCAACAGCACTTCTCAGTTTTGTGTCATCTGCAAACTTGCTTTGTACCCCTTTCAGTCTTGTGTCCAAGCCATTTATGAAGATATTGAAAAGCACAGGGCCCAAGATGGAGCCCTGTGGAACCCCACTAGTGACAGGTCAGCAGTCTGATGTTACCTCATTCACTACTACCCTCTGTGCTTGACCCCTGAGCCAATTACTCACCCACCACAGGATGTGTTTATCCAGTTGTGTGCTGGACATTTTGTCCAGAAGGATCCTATGAGAGACAGTATTGAAACCTTTACTGAAATCCCAAAAGATTACATCAGCTGGCTTCCCTTGACCAACTAGGTTGGTTACCTTGTTGATTGGTACAGGAACCCACATCTGGATCTGACTATTGGAGGAAATTCAATAAACAAAAGCAGAGCTATTTTTTTTCAGTACTGACATTTAATAAAATCTTTATTCATTTGTCATTACATGACAAAGCATTCAATAAAACTCTTTTTCTCACTGCCTATTTTACACGTGGTGGCTGGTAATACTGCATGTAAGAAATACATATGTATGAAGCATTCACTACTTTTCTGGAAAGATGGAGAGATTATAAATTGAATCAAAAGTTAATTGAATTAGCATTTTAAACATGAAACTAAAATGATCTAAAATTTCACATATTGTTCTTTGACAAAATATCAAAGTAAAATCTACAAGTTTGCACTTGGGTCCTCTCCAACCTGCCAACATACACATAAATCTGTCTCTAAAATAAGTTCTGTGCAACCATAGGGACCTAAAAACTAGCAAATCAGTTTCAGAAATCTGTTTTTCCATTTCAGAAAATATGCTTTATATAAAAAAATTAGGGGAAAAAAAAAGACAAATTTAGTATTGATGTAAATGAATGATATGCAAAAATAAGCACTCTCTAAAGATAGTTAAATAAGAAAATATGTAAATGTTTCTGACCAGGAATGATGGTAGTTGAACATTTTTAACTTCAAGGATTATATCTTGTTTTGTGCAGTCAAATTAGCAACAAGTACTCACATTAAATATGTCATTAGCAGGATTTTCACAAGCTTTCTCCTTCAAATTAAATACAATTACCTTGAGATCTCCTCTTTATACAGCTTGAATTCCCAGTAGAACTTCAACAAACATTGGATAAATTTATAATCAATAGAGAGTCAATTTCTCTGCTTAGAAAACACAGTCAGAGCCATCTTGTCTATATATTTAATAGAAGGGGAAAATATATTTAATGATAGGGGAAAGGTAGGTAGAAATATGAGTATATAGATTCCGGTCCAGAAGCAAAGTTTTAATAATTGTTTACTTCTATTGGTTGTAACACTAGTGACAATACTAGAACAAAATGAAACCATATCATTGTCTACTGGTGGTGGCTATAAAACTTTACAAGTACACCCTCATCTGTTTTAACAGTCACTAGTAAGATTTCAAAGTCAGGGAATGAAAAGACTGGGGACAGAAATTTGCTTTGGAAACCTTAATTTGATCATCATTTTTTTACAAATTCTGATACCGCCCTTACTTTTATGAACTTTTCCCATTACAATCATGATGAGAATAAAGTTCCATTAAGAAGCAGCTCCTCAATTCCTTTGTTTCCCCAATAGTAAATATATTGATGTAGGTTTTATTTGTCTTATGCTAATCTAGAGCTGTTCTAAATTCAAAATTACTATTTGACAGGTAATTAAATTTCCTCTTTTCTTTTTATTACAACAGTATGGGAATACTCTGTTAATTTAGCAGCATATACTGTGTCTACATCATTGTGAAAGAAGTATTACTACCCTGTTTTTATGAAGAGTGAAGACAAAGCCAACAGCATTTTTTTCAACTGCCTAATTTTAAGAACCTATGGAACGATTTTTCAGACTATTTAGTGTGCAGTGTTCTATACATTCAAAGTCCATTGACTCAACACTACTTCTGAGTGGACTATTGCCTTTGCATTAGTACCCCATAAAATGAAAATTATTAGAAAGTCACAAAAGATTGTTTGCATCATAGTGATGATATTATAACAAGGAACTAATTATAAAAAACCTTGAGTAGCCATATATCATTTAACCTACTCTTTAGATGCCGAAGTAAAGAACTGCACAATTGTCATCATACATTGCTAATCTGTAAAGTAAATAAGGTATTCATGTGAAAAAGAACAGCCTAGAAAACCTAGGTTTCCTTACCTAATTTCAGTCAGTGTAATTTTCCCACAACAATCCTGTAGCTTTGGAAGTCCTAGATGTGATACACAAATCCAATTTATACCAATGTCACAGTCTGGAGAAGTGAAGAACATGGTGCATTATCAAGTTATGGGTCATTTAAACTAACTAGACATACACAGATTCATGAGACCAGATGAGATGTATTCAGTGGTGCTGAAATACTTCAGTTATGTCACTGGGAGGTGGTCTCTGTCATCTGTGAAAGGTCATGTTGATCAGGGGGGTAAAAAAAGAAGGTGTCAACTTCAAGGAGAGACAAAAGAAGAATCAGGGATGTATTGGCCAGTCAGCCTATCTTCAGACACTGGAAAAATTATAGAGCAAAGTTTTTTAAAGCTATTTCCAAACACATGAAAAACAAGAAGGTGATTTTTAGCAGCCAGCATGAATTTACCAGTGACATGTCAGAACATCCTGATTGTATTCTGTGTTGTCTTGACTGTTTTTTGGTATAATAACAAAATAGAGAATGATATTTATCCTGACATTAGAAACATGTTTGACATTCTCTCCAATAATTCTCTCCAATCATATTGCCAGGACTCTGAGTGCACTGATAAGACCTAATGAACCTGAGTAACATCGCCTGGAGCTTCCCATACATACCCACTACCCACGAGCACAGGACCTCTATTTAAGCTTAAGGTTTTACTTCCCTGTCTGAGGTATGTTGGATGACTATTTGTCTCTAGCATGCTCTGTCCATACACACTGTTGAAACAGACCTAAAGCTATGGCTTACATTTTAGTCATAATAATCATTTGCCTGATGATCATGGAATTTGTTTCCAGCTCTGATCTGTGGATAGAATTCCCGGTTAGACTTTGGGTCTGTCTTTTCACCATGAACTTGCTTGATGATTTAGACTCTTGGATGGTCTTTATGCTATTCTGTCTTTTCCGGCAGTGCTACAGCTGTTAATTCCTGTCACCATTCTGTTCTCTTTGTCTGGTGCTGGCACTGTAGTGTCTTGGTGAAGTCATTGCCTGGCAATATGTGTGAGGGAGTCACAAAAACCAAGTTTGATTATTCACATTTTAATGATACGAATGTGTGGTAGTGTGCGAATCTCTATTCTGCCAATGTTATCTGATCAGAAACCTCATAACTGGGAGGATGAAAAAAATAACAAAAAAAATCTAAACCTGACCAAATTAACATGGAGACAATGATAAGAATCAAATCTTACTAGTCACACTAATTTATGGGCTATCAAGAAACTAAAGGTAAATCGGGGAAGAGGGGGGAGGGATGGGATGGGTCCTGACACCAGACAAGGAGGAGGGAGGGAATCTACAGGATTATACAAACCCATGGTGCAGAGGAGGGAGGGCAGGGAAATGAGAAAGGAGATGCTATAGGCAGCAAAAGGTATGAAAAACATGAGGTCATATGTAAATCAAGGACAGTCAGTGTTCCCATCTGGATGAGCTCTGTGCCTGATTTCTGCGGTTTGTCCTGTCTTATGAAACATTCTTATAACCAACTGTGTCATTTCACTCTATTCTATTTGTACGTACATGACTCTGCAAAGATTCAGCGCAAACTACTGGAGAGAGTAGCACGAGAGTACTGGGTGTTCAGCTTGCTCTAACTTGAGTTAGAATAGAGATGTGAGAGCCCTTGTCCTGGAGTGTGAGCTACTGTAGCTCATGTGGTGTCATCAGTATCAGCTGCTGGAATGGTTAATGGGCACCATTAACCTCCAGCCACTGAGATAAGAATAGTTTGTATCTGAAAACCAGCTATTGGGTGGACCAGGGTGAGCAAGACAGTGCCAGCCATTGGAGCAGGGCTGTTAGGTCAAAACCTGCGTGGCTGAGACTGGCTGCTGGAAGTGTCTGTATCTTCATCAAACCAGGTGTGCATGAGTATATGCTGTTAAACTTCAAGTTTGATGTGATGGTGAATAGGAGTCCTTGGGTCCAGGCTAGGGGATTGGTTGGGCAGGGTGTCTGTGCTGATTTTCAAGGGGATCCATTAGTGTGGGGCGCCTGTGGGATGACTGCATGAGCGCTGCATGTTTGCAGTGATCACCCAGCTGTGCTAGCTGGAGAAATGGGGACCTGTGGGATGAGTAAAAGAGGCCAGGATCCAGTCAGAGGTGCCGGGCAGTAGAGGAGCTGTGCTGGTTCTCAGAGGATGTGTAACTCTCTGTGTGCTTGTGAACCTGGAGAGTGCCATGTGTGTGCACTAGTGAACTCCTGCCTCTGCCAGGCCAAGAGGAGGAATGGATGTGGCTTTCCAGACTAGTGTGAATTGTGTGTGGCTGCTGTTGAAGACAGAGCCTTGTCTGTGGGCCTGCATAACCAGCCTTGTCAGTGTCCCTGGTCTGAGACATGTGCTCAGCTTTGCTACTGGTTGATCCTATAAATGGAAAGCCAGCGGCATCCTTCCGCCTGGGCAGAGAGCCTGAGTCCCCTGGACACTGGTCTGGACTTCAGCAAACAGGCAAAAGGGAGCCTTGGGCTGGAGCTGCTGGAGCTGACTGCACCTATCCCAGTATACCTTAACACAAGGCAAATCAGTATATAATGAAAAGTAATATATGTTTGGTCCTAAACTCAATTCATAGGACTGTGCGTCAAAACGTGCCAGAAGAGTCAGCATCATTTGCAGGACTGGACTAGATGATGTCAAAAGATTCCTTCAAACCCAAACAATGCTGTGATTCAGCAACTAAGTCAGCAACACAGCAAAGATTTTAGTGAAAAGAACTTTACAAGCAACTAATACTGCAGTTGAAATCTGAAATTCTTTTATAGATCTTCAATGTGAACAGTTAAGCTGTTTCTCATATCTGTAACCGGAGCTATGGTATTTGTAAAGGATGTTCTGCGGGAACATTTTTCGTGTGAATTCATTAATTGCAACTCATGCCTCAGAGTTACCTTAGAAATGTTGGGCAAAGATCTTCAAATTAAGTAGTGCAGAGGATGCTTTGTAATTTAAAAGGAAGAGATGCATATGACAATAAGACAACTAGAAGTACACATACGACAATGAAGCTATGTATTCATGAAAGCACTTCAAGCAAGCTTGTGAAAGCTTCTCTGCACTGCTATTTACATTCATGTCAAAACAACAGAATGAAAATGTTCATTAATGGAGCTTTGCAGCCAGCCATTACCATTAGTGTTAATGCAACAGACCAAAGCACAGTTACCTTTCATAACAGAATATTTAAAAATTATTGTTTAGTTAACCAAAAGGTTTCTATGAGTATATATGGGGCCCCTTCATCTTCCTCATAACATGAATGTATAACAGAGATTCAACTGCTGCTTACTGCCCATTTTATTAAAGAGTTCACTACCAGTTTGATAATTTTTATCCTAATTAGTAGGTAATTAGGACCAGTACCACTCAAAACAACTTCCAAAATATTTTTTCCACAAATAAGAATACAGTATAAAACAGAAACATAAATATACAGTAAAATTATCCAGGAAATATAACCTTAGCAATCCTGTTTCCTTACTGTTGACCTACTCAGTGTAGAACTGAAAAAAGTCATTAAGAATGAGTACATTCCTGCAGCAG
>JAWWLV010000001.1:73209867-73220984 GCA_035041135.1 Platyrinchus mystaceus
GAAAGAAAGAAAGAAAGAAAGAAAGAAAGAAAGAAAGAAAGAAAGAAAGAAAGAAAGAAAGAAAGAAAGAAAGAGAAGAAAAGGTTTTTATAATACCCTTAAAAAAAAAAACAAACAAATAAATAAATAAATTTAAAACAAAAAAAGCAAAACCCAATCAATCAACTAAAAACAATTAAGCCATTCTTATCTGACCAAAATAGATGAAAATTGTTTGTAAAGTATGTTAAATTTCCACAGATTAAGTGGAAAGCATGTATATTCTTGGAAATATAACATTTTTCTTTTTCCCTAGAAATGGATTTCTTCATAGTAGCATTCTAGCTCTCTGTCTTTCTCTCTTTCTTTTTTTTTTTTCTCCTCCAAAGAGAGTTCATTGTTCAAAGCATGGCAACTTAAACTTGCCTTTCCTTAGAAGTTGTACTAGTTCTGTTTCATTCTATACTATTTTACTTTAGTAGTTCACTTAATGCTTAGGAATTTGGAAAAGGTACAAAGAAATGAGAAATAAAGTCTAAGTTTTTAAACAAGAAAATTTGTTATATTCATTTTGGTAAGATAGTAAAAATAATTTCATTAGTATTGCCTACATATAGTAGCTTAAACATAGTAGTTGTCCTAAACTCTTCAGGAACTGCATACAAATATCTGCCTTAGAAAGGCAACTGTCCTTCACCATGGTGAAACACATGAGCCCAGCTCTACAAAATTGTTTTACAGTGTTTCACTTATTCTTCTGCTTACTGAGATGAATGCCTCTTCTTCAACTGGCATATTTCATTTTCTCATGAAAACATGTCATATACCACCTAGATGCAGCAAAAAGAGGATTCCTGCCCTGTACAGACTAAATCAAACATGACATAACAAGTCAGGCTTATGAATAGATGTGGTGTATCTGGAGGGAAAACAAAGGAAAAGGCTGAAAAAATTATTAGACTGTTAGCCATTTACTCAGTTTGATGTCTCAGTTTCTCTCATCTCTACTTTTTTTTTTTTCATCTTTTTCTCCCCTTATTTAAGAATTTAAACGTTGAATGCACTTTCCCTACCTTTGCTAAGCAGGCAGTGAGCAGATAGTAAGCAGACATTTACATCCCTTTACAGTATAATCCCTTTTAATATGATTACTTTAAAACACTAAAAAATTAGCTTTTAGTCTTTTTTAGTGTGTGTGTGTGTGTTATTTTTGCTACTTTTGGATGTGTAAAGCAATAGTGGTCTCTTGGAGTGTAACTGTATCACAGGGTTGAACCTGACTGGCTGCTGGGTCCTCAACAAGCAGCTCTGTGACACACCCCACACTCCCCTTTGCTTTGAATAGAAAAAGTGCCCTTTGCACATACCTTGGGTAAGAGCAGCAGTGCACTTCAAAAAACCCTTCACTGAAGCTGACCCCAAAACACACTGATTCCCATGCCTGTGTGTCACAGTGTAAAGGCAGGTGTTGCTAGATGAACTGTACAATGCAACAAAGTCTGTAAAGGTGAAGAACATGGATGAGATTTTGCTATGCATTTGTACAACCCCTGTGCAGGTGTAGTGGGTTTCTGTGTCTGGGTTTTGGTAACGGTGAGGGCTACACGGTTGGCTTCTGTTAGAAGCTGCTAGAAGTTTCCCCTGTCCTGTGGAGCCAACATCAGCCGGCTCCAGGACAGGCTTCCTGCCACTGGCCAGGGCCGAGTCAATCAGGAGTAATAGTAACACCTCTGTGATAACATATTTAAGAACAGAAGGTTGGGTAGGACTTGTGGCCCCTGTGGGGGACCCACGTTGGTACAGCTCATTTGTGAAGGATTGCACCCCATGGAGGAGTGACCCACAGGACAGCAGTTTGTGAAGAACTGTTGCCTGAGAGAGGGACTCACGTTGGAGAGGCCCATCAAGGACCCCACGGGAGCAGCAGAAGGACTCCTCTCTCTGAGCAGTGGCAGAAACAACAACTGACTTTAACTCCCGTTCCCCATCTCCCTTCGCCACTGCGGGGGGAGGAGGAAAAATGTGGAAGGAAAGAGGGGTGGGTGTAAGGTGTTTTTAAGATTATTTTTTTTCTCACTCTTTGGCTCTGATCCTGTTAGTAATAAATTTAAGTAATATCCCCACTTTGAGTCTGTTTTGCTTGTGAAGGTAATCAGTAACTGACCTTTCCCAGCTGTTATCCCAACTCATGAATCCTTAGCTGTTTTTTTTCTGTCTCCTCTGTCCAGTTGCAGAGGAGAGAGAGAGAGAGAGAGGCTTGTAGGCTCCCCTGAGATTCTGGAAGGCCACAATTAGGTCACCCTTAAATCTTCTCTTCTCCAAGCTGAACAGCCCAGTTCCCTCAGACTTTCCTTATAGCTCCATTCTTCTTATCATCTTGGTGGCCCTCCTCTGGACTCAGTCCAGTAGTCCTCAGTCTCATGAACTGGAGTAGAGGGGCAGAATCATCTTCCTCAACCAGCCAAGGTTCTTTTGAGGCAGTCCAGAATATGGCTGGCTTTCTTGACTACAAGTGTACATTGCTGGTTCATGTCCAGCCTCTCATCCACCAGCACCCCCAAGTCCTCGGCAGGGCTGCACGTGATCTGTTCATCCCCCAGCCTGTATTGATACTGGGTGTTGATCTGATCCATCTGCAACACCCTGAACTTGGCCTTGTTAAACCTCATGGTATTCCCATGGGCCCAATTCTTGAGCTTGTCCAGGACCCTCTGGATGGCATCCCAACCTTCAGATGTGTCAGTCACACCACTCAACTTGGTGTCATCTGTAAATTTCCTGAGGTTGCACTTGGTCCCTTTGTCTGTGTCATTAATGAAGATATTAAATAACACTGGTCTGACAATGGACCCCTGAGAGACATCACTTGTCATGGATCTCAGTCAGGACGCCGAGACACTGACCACTACCCTCTGGATGACACTGTCCAACAACAGTCTCAGAGAGATAGATCCATCAAGTCCATCTGTCTCCAATGTGGAGAGGAGGATGTTGTAGGGATCAGGTCAAAGGCCTTACAGAAGTCCAGATAAATGACATCTGTAGCCCTTCCCTTGCCCATTAATGTAGTCACTCCATTGTAGTATACCACCAGGTTGGTTAAGCAGGACTTTCCCTTGATGAAGACAAGCTACTACCTACCAACCCACCCAAAATAGATATTGCCCATGAACCACACTTGAACTTCCATTATAGAAAAAAATTTCCATTCTGTCAGATACAATGGGAAAAGGCAAGTATTCACTTCACCTCTGTGCTGCTGAGGTTGCATGAAGCTGAAATCTCCTGTAGTGAAATAAAAAGAAAAGCTACTTGGGCCTAAGTCCTCTAGTTTTTCCCAAGGCATAATCCCAGGTATCATAATTTCTGTTCTGAAACAATATATTTCAAATTAAATAATAATAGTAAAGAAAAATATATCCTTTTACACATTGTAACAACTTTCTCAAAATGGGTAAGGAATATTTTTACTTATGGAAATGCATTGCCTGGTTATTATGGCACTCCTTTGTCAGAGGAGAAGGGAATCTCCTCAGGCTATGACAGGAATTGCACCCCTGTTACTTGGTCTAGATGGATGCTTCAATAAAAATCAATTGAATAAAAGAAGCTACAATTTTGTCACCCTACTGCAGTGTTTCAAAATAAAGTGGTCATGGCAACACTGCTTAGTTCAGATCTGGATGGGAGTTTGTTGGTGTATTTAATAAATGCATTTTTTAAACGGCAGACAAATGTATTTTTTGCAGGTTTGTTGAACTTAGGAACTGAATCCAAAGATGTTCACACTGTCCCTTCTTGGGAAATTTCGGTTACGTTGAGGTAATTGCAAACAATGTATTAGTCTGCTGAGAAGCATCAGTCACCCCCACGTCTAAATTCAATAAGCAGGAGAATTCAGGATCTCAGCTGGGTCTTGGCACTTAGAACCTCTATAGGTCTTGATTTTAAAGCTTCTTTTTAAAGATATTGTTAATGCATAAAAGAATCAAAACTGCACGCAAAAATTGCTGGTTTAATTTTAGTGTTTTCTAGATTTTTTATTGTTATTATTAATAACTTTTATTATTGAATAGTCCTATATATTGAAAAGGATGTGCATTTGAGTAGCCAAGTCCTTATTTGGGTCTGATCTCCAATCTATGAAATAGTTAGCAGATCAATACAGAATTAACTTGAAACAATTTGGATTTTAGCTTTGTGATATTCAGCTACTTCTTTTTGACTTTATGCTGCTATATTTTATTTTCATGTGCTTTGAAAATAAGAGACTTATTTGGTATTCATCAGGACATGTGGAGGGCAGTTCTTACAATATTTCACTATTTTAATTTTTTATTTAAAATTCTACTTATTCTCCACATAAATACTAGAAGAATGATATTTGTGGAAATTCCAACACTTACGGTACCTAAAAAGTACCTTCAGTTATTAACACAATATGTTTGCCAGTAAATATTTGCATAAATGTTTCTTTTTATGTAAATTAATTCTCATAAACAATCAAGTTATATGTTATTACTAATGCTAAACTTGATCCAATTCAGTGGATTCACTTTGTCATGCAGTGGAGCAGCACTACATAGAAACTTCAGTAGATCTAGAGGGTCTTTTATAGAAAACCATCCATCCAGACAGTGTTTCCATTCATCATTTAATAGCACAAGTTCAGAAAACAATTTTAGTCACAGAACTAGGCAGACTAAACTACACATGAAGTTATTTCTTTTACTTTGGAAGTTTTTCTCAGATTATAATAGGCAAAGAAAAGAAACTAGACTATAGCAAGGGAGTTATCATTTGTTTACAAAAACTCAATCATCCTTCTAGAGTTGAAAACAGATTTGTTGGTGTCCCTTTTGTGATCTTTATATGGAAACTTCCCACTAATTATTTTTCTGCCTTGTTTTGTCTCAACATGCAATGGAATGATTGGCATTTAGGTCATTTTTTCTCTTGTCTGCTTTTCTACTCCAGAAGAAAATGGAAATATGAAATATTTTATATGAAAATAACCTGCAAAAATGCCTGAAAGCTGGAAGCCTTAATGGAATGGAGTGACCTTGGCTTACCCCCACTCCATCCTGTCCCTTCCTCTCTTCAGTGAAACACGGGAAGAAAGTAAGACAAAAAGCTCATGGGTCGAGACAAAGACAGTTTGATAAATAAAAGTAAAGGTCACACATAAAAGCAAATAAAGGCAAAAATATTTATCATCTACTTTCCATCTGCAGGCAGCATCCAGCTCCTTCCTGGGAAGTAGGTTGCTCTGTAAAGAGAATACCTTAATAATTAATATCCCTCCTCTTCTCCTTTCTCTCAGCTTTTATTGCTGGGCACTATGGTATGGAATATGCCTTTGTCCAGCCTGGGTTAGCTGCCCTTACTGTGCCCCTCCCAGCCTCTTGCACACCCACAGACTACAGGCCTTTGGAGGGAGGGAAAGAGATAGAGAAACAGAGCTGATGCTGTGCAGCCAAGACACTTTTGTGTTATCAACACTCTTCTGGCTACAAACACAAAACAACACTATGAGTGGTGCTATGGGAGAAATTAACTCCATCCCATCCAGACCCAATACACGCAGTCATGAAACTGAAAAATTATTAAGTATTTGTCCTAACTCACGATTAATTTATTAAAATGAAACATTATTTAGATTATGCATAAAATATATAGGAAACATTATGCAAATATGACAGATTCCAGGAATTTTTTATCTGCATTTATTTTGCTTACTAATCCTCAGAAATGTAATTGTCCTATACACTGCTTCTAACTTAAGGGACTACTGTATTTTTGCAATCTCTTCAAAAAATATCTTTGAATAAATCCTCATATTTTAGTCCTTTTTTTAGTACGGTCTTGTTTCTCAAACTTTTCTGTCAGCTACCAAATACCTTAGAAGCAAGAAACAACATATGTAGAAGCAAGAAACAACATATGTGTCTTTCCAGATCTGTTATTTGGAATAAATGAAGACCCTCATAGAATACATTTTATAAAAAAAGCAAAATAAGCTTTTACAATTTTCATTCTTGTTTGTCAAAGTGCTTTTCAAATTCTCAAAGAATATTTTGTTCAAAATATGTTGAAATTATAGTGCAGAAAAACAAAATTACATAAACACTGAAGTAAAGTTACTTTCTCTATGCTTTTATCAATAAATATGGACAACATAAGCTGTGATTAATACTAAATATAATCTGGATTTCTAGTGAAAAAATACTATAATTAGGATCTAATATTCACTGATGCAATTCAAGATTGTTACTTTTTTCTTTAATCTGGACATATTTTTAGCAAGATGTGAGCTCTCTGATATTGCTTGCGGTGATGAAAAGTACAGTTCTGGTCTTCCTAATGATCATTTGGAGGGAACTTTAAACAAATATATAATTGAAAAGGTGAGCTGGATATCTATTTCTTAAGTATTAAGAATAAATTTGGGAGTGTTTTTATATGAGTTGAATAGCTTTTCAGTATCAGGTACATACTTCCATCAGAACGCTATAAATTATACAACTTTTTAAAAATACTTCAAGTATTTGGTCTCAAACAACCCAATCAAAGCAAGCAGTGCTATAGGCAAATGTCTCCATCTTTTTGGATTCTTCCATAAGTCAAAGTGAGTTACAGCGTGGTCCTGAGAGAAGAATCAAGTTTTCCATATGTTATGTTTCTTGATTTTCCACTCTACAATTCTGCTTGTAGAAGAGACACACTTTCCACCATAAAGAGTACAAAGTCATTGTATCCTTCTTCTGTCAGTATAGGTGTCCCAAAATACTTACATAACTCTTTGTATGATTCAAGGTGTCACTGGAAAGGATGTGGGTATATCTCATGGATATGAAGGAGGTTCAACCTGTTAAATTTTTACATACAAAGTATGAAACTCGAAAAAAAAAAAAAAAAAAAAAAAAATATAAGCAGTACCAGTATAGTACAGTATAACTAAAAGTGCAAGAAATGAAACTTTCTGACACTGATACTTTTAGAAACATTAAAAAAGCAACATGTCTAATCAGAATTTATTTTTAAAGTGTATGAGCATCATTCATGCTCACAGCAAAAGAATCTTCACAGAGATAAATAAATGTAACTATTTTTCTAATTACTTTTAATCAAATAAAATAATTTTGGTTTAAAATCATGGCTGTTATTGTCTATTGTGTAAATAGACATAAAGATAACAAACTAAGCAGTTTGAAATTCTGTATAGGAAAGCCCTATGGAAATTTATCAGGGATCTACTGAGACAGGAATTATCAACCATTTTTACCTCCATAGGGAAACACATTTATATTCCTGTAATCCATCCTGGAAATAATACAGTATTTTAAACAAACTATTGAAGAGTTTTCATTGGAATATTGGGAAGTTTCTTAGTTAGGTCTCAGTTTTACTGGCACCAGAGGTTTATCAATTTACACATTTCATACTCTATTTTATACCAGCTGAGAATCAGGCCTTTAAAAGACTGTAAATTTGTTTAAAGGTTTATTCATAATCCTGGATAATAGGAAGGGATGGTTGGGAGGATTATTTCAGTCATTTTAAACAGGCAATTAAAACAAACATATAGACTTTTTAAATATCTTTCAACAGATGGTTGATATTTTTTGATGACCATTTTTCACTTGTGGGAAGAGATATATTTACCAATAAATTCACTTCACAGGGAACAATTCAGCCACTTTCTTATTGGTAAAAGGAGTCCACAGGTAGACCATAACCCAAGTTTCCTATGAATTTGTGTACACTCTTAGGCCACTATGAGGAGCTAGAATGGTCTTAAACACCATTAAGATTCAAGCTCAATATCTAAGTTCCTATCAATAGTACATAAAGCCTGCTTAACCCCTGCATTTCTCCATTTCTCCACTTCTCTGCTATCATGTGAAAGTTCTGTCTGCCTGAGAGAGAGTTTCTCAGTATACAAATCAAAAAGCATCTTCAGATGTCTTAGAGCATCTAAAACTTAGAGTCAGAGAAAGATGATTAGGAAAGAAAAAAAAATTCCTTATAGTCCTTAGTCATTGCAATTGGAATATAAAAGATAAATCGGATTTATGTACCTGCTACCATTCTGTTCACAGCAGAGCATTTTGGGCTCAGAGTTCTCATTCTCAGGCGTAGCTTTTCAATGCTAAGAATTTTAAGAATTTCTTCTGTTATTCTGCATAAGATATGACAAAATTATAGAGATGAGCTATATTATCTTTTGTAAGATCATAAAATCATATCTGAGTGTCTCAAATGGAACATTGAAGAAACAGTTTCCATGTGTTTTTGTCAGAATAATAGTGGCATATTTACTATAACCTGAGTTGGAATAAGTTTAATAAAGACGACTTAAAACTCATAACAGGTCTTGCTCTAAAAACTATTCAAAGGATTCTTGAAAAAGTAGTCTATTTTCTCTCTTTAATATGAAATTAATAAACAGCATAGTCATAGCTGTTCTTATTCTCTTTTTGGTTGAATATTTAAATCTTTCTTTTTGTGATATGCCAGCATTAATACAAACAGAGAATGAGAGAATAATTTAGGTTGGAAAGGACTGCAAGTAATCTATTTTTATCTCCTGCTTAAAGCAATGCTAACTTCAAAGTTACCTTACGTTGCTCAGTGCTTTGTGCAGTTGTTTTGAGTATGTATTCCATGCATACTCTTTGAAGAAATGTGTGACATTTGCATTCTTCACATTATAAGAGAATTCTGTGATTGTGAAATCTTTCAAAGATGGTATAGATCTAGATGGTATAGATCTTCTTCATAAAGACATTAGCCAGCTCTTCTAGGTGCAATTTATCCTTCCCAGTCTGCTTGAGTGGTCTCCAGCTTAATCCTTCTGATTTTGCAGACAACGTTTTATCACATAACACAACAACGTGATCTCCAGAATGTGTCCACCACAATCTCTCCTCCACTGCTAACCTAATCTCTGATCCTGACCCATAAATTATCACCCATTTCTTAGAAATATTAATGTACACTCAAGCTACTCCTTCACATAGGGTACAAGAATTTGTGTCCTTTCTCTATTATGCTTTTTGAAAAGCTTGAATCCATGCATTACTTTAATTGTTGAAGCTATCCCACCACGTCTTGCACCATAGTCATACTGTGGTTCTTCGATTAGATGCAGTCTTTTAATTCCTTCTTTCTCTTTTGGTTCATGTGCTCACATACACACACAGGAGACAGGACTTGTGCCATTTACTGTGGGGATGGAATGCTATACCATCTCACCTTCCAACCCCTCTGCCCTGGTCTTTAGGTCCCCGAAGTTACAATATTATAGTTGCAGTAAGAGGCATAGCAAATGTTTTTACATAACAAATGTTTCTAGCACGTGGTATTCCAAAACAGCTGTTGAATTTCTAGAATTGGCTTGAATGTCATTGTGATCAGAGAGGTATTGAAACAAGTATTTTTAGATGCATGTTTCATTCATGGTCCAATAGTATTAAAAGAGGGACAAGCATTTGAATAACTCCTACTCACTTGGGTAAATTTTCAAAGAAAAATTATAAAAGTACACCTATTCATATATAGAGGAAAGCTTGTAAGCATTTGCCTTTAGGAGAGTTTTCAGGTCCATAGATTCTATTGTCAGACGTACTGTCTTACAACCCCGAGTTAAACAAGCAATTTAAAATGTAACCCTGACCTCAACATTTGTAATTACATGGCAGTATGTAACTCCATGATAACGGCAGCATTCCGTTCAGCACTCAGTTTGTTCTCGTCTTAAATCCAAAGCACCAATTATTCTCACACATTGAAGAGAGAAGAAAATATTTCATATTCAATACCTGTCTTTGTTTCAGAAGCCGGGTAGCTAAGCATTATAATCAAGTTAGATTGTATTTGTTTTCTCCTGGATTTGTCCTTGAATTTCACTTCTATATCTAGTATGTTTCTTAACACTGACACTGAATTTCACAAAAGAAGCAGCCTGGAGCACACAGCAGGAGAAATGCAGAAAATGCAAACAGCATATCAGACCTGCTCACTAAAGGTTCTCATTTGATTTTCAGCATTTTATAAGCAGTAGTATTTCATAGTAAAGCTCAGTTCAGGTAAAGCTCAAAATAAATATGCATGCAAGAATACATCAGTCAAAGTGCTTAAACTAAATTTCCCCATGCTCCTCACTGTTAAAGAAACTGAATCTGATGATCCTCAGGGCATTGGGAATTCCTCCTTCCCACTCTGATAGAGCTCTGTTTGGTACACTCTCATTCCTCAGGGAATCCCAGTCTCCTAGTTGTAGCTGCTGCTGCTGGATCAGTAGATCCTGCCAGTAAATAAACGTTCCCAAAATATCCGTGTGCATGTGTACACACACACACAAGCACACGCGCATGGACACATATACAGACACAGAAACCAACAAAACTTTTAATGCAGCACTCACAGGAACACAGACAGCACTAAATCCTGTTCCTCCCCTTCAGCTGATCAGGACTGAAGGTTTTTGTTGATAGATATCCTTAACCCACAGTCATACCCACATTCACAGGTCTCTTGATTATTAGCATAGGTTTTAAATTCTCTTAACACCTGTGCCTGAATCCTAAGTCCTCAACTCATTCAGAAACTTAGACTCTGGATCTTTCCTAGGCTTTTTCTACATACTGCCTAGTTCGACTTGAAGTTTCATAGCAGAGCATACATGCAGATACACACAAAACTCAGGTCTATCCTGCAGCTCACCACAGGTAGAGCCCTCAGATAGAGACCTCAGTCTCTCCAATTGCTGGTTCCTATATCAATATTTGGCCTGAAGTTCACTATCAGTCACATACATGGTCTCAGAGTACAGAGCACAGTCACAGAATGAAGTGAGAAGTAAAGTTCAGTAAGAAGGCTGGACTGAAATCACTAGGAACAGAGCTCAGCAGAAAAGCAAAATGGCTGAGTCTATCAGACACTTGTAGCTTTCCATCTCTCTACTTTTTCACGTTTGTTCCCCCCCTCATCCACATTTATGTCTCCTTTTCTTTTCCCTTTACTTCTTCCAGGGGACCCCTGGTGGTCTAGCGGTTAAGATGCTGCACTCTCAGTGCCGTGGTCGCAGGTTCGATTCCCGATCCTGCTTCAGGGACAATCCCCCGGGTAGATGG
>JAWWLV010000001.1:73221084-73239516 GCA_035041135.1 Platyrinchus mystaceus
CCTAAAAAATCCATTGCGCAGGCTTGAAAGGTAAAAAGACCTTTCCCAAATCTTCGTTCGCGAAGACTGGCCACGATTACTTCTTCCAACTAATTAGTTCACATCTGGGGTGTTTTCTTTCAGTATCAAGTCTGCTGCATCTGTACTCAAAGTTGGTATTTCTGCTAGGATTACTGAGGCACTGCTAGCCTTGCAAGGTCCCAGTCCCCAGCAGGTCCTCATTGCTCCCTTCCAATTAGCTGAGAAGTGTGTCTGTCTCACACGACTTCCCTTAGCCCCATGCAAAATCCTGTAATTTCTCAGAGTGCAGTCTGAAAGTTTTGTCAGGTTATTATTTTCTAATTTGTTATGTTCAGCATTTTCTCATGTTAAACTCACGTTGTCATGTTTTTCATGTTCTGTTCAGTTAGCTAAATACAAGGTCAAGGCCTAGTCATCTGCCTACACATGTTAATAGTAATAATATATATATATATATAAGGTATGTGTTTGTGTTTGTTTTCCTTCAGTAATCCTGTTTTGAGGTAAACATGGAAAACATTCATGTGTATTGATATTATGCAGGAACAGACATGCCACATCTACTAAGCACACACTGAAGCAAGTTGAATGTGTTCAACACAAAAGAAACAGTTGTTCCCAGTAACATATACTGCAAAACCTAACTAGTCTCTCTTTCCTCGTGTATACGATTAAATTCTGTTCATAATGAAAAAGTGAGAATGACTGAATATTCTTTCATGAAAACACAATAAGAATTCATTCTTTTATACAGGACAAAAAAGCACAGAAACCAGCCACCTTAGGTTAAAAGAAAAAAAGAGTGAGGTGACTATGACTTGAAGCTCTGCAAAATGATGTTTGTCCTCCTAATATGTTACTTAGAACCATGCTCCAGAGGAAAGGTGGATGTGGCACTTAGTGCCATAGTCTAGTAACCATGGTGGTAGTGGATCAAGGGTTGGACTTGATGATATCAGAGGTCCTTTCCAACCCAGCTGATTCTATGATTCTGTGATTCTATGAAAGGCTGCATAACTAAAATTTTCATGAGAATTTGATATAATATTCTGCACAGTTCACAGTGCCATTCCCACTTCAACTTGTTCTGAAAGAGGGGAAAGGAGAGGAAGAAGCAGTTTCATTGAGCTCAAATAATGAATTTACACATTTATAATGGCCAACCAAGTCTACCATCTAGGAAAAGAGACAATTGTATTCTAGTTGCAATTTCAACCTAAGGGATGGGAGAGCAGTTATCTAAGTGAGAAGGTGACTGAGAAGCTTCTTTTTGATGGACAAGGTTTTCTCTTCTTCCACTGCTGTCATGATTATGGGGGTATAGCAGATGCAAGAAGCCAACTGAAGAGCAACAAGAGGTGACTAAAAAGTGAAACCAGTTCTCAGCTGCCTTTTCTGTAGAAATAGTATCAGCTGTCATTTAGTTTCTCCTGAAAACACAGGATTTGCTTTAGGAGAAATTTGCTGACTCCCCGGACACTGGTCTATAAATGACAGACCAAAAGTGCTGAATAACAGCAAAGGAGAAATTTGCCAGTTCATATGAATGATGCTTGTCAGGAAAATGATTCTGTAAAAATGGGCACACTATAGTACAGGAAATATTACCCTGAAAACAAAGAACAAGTATAATTTTTATGATCTTATTTTGTTAATAATGAACTAACAAAGTAGTTGAATTTATGTACTATAAACATTTAAGCATCAATGAAAAAATGAAACAAACTGTTTATGGTGTTAATTCTATAATTGTCACTTTGTATAGAAAGATTTCTTTGTTTGATACCTTTGTCACAGAGGAAATAAAACTAATTTTGACTTTTCAGTATACAGAGCTGAAAAAATAATTTCTATCACCCTCATTTACAAAGCTTCATGATTGTTGTAGCTAACTATGGAATGAATTTTTTTTTGTAGTTGTTGAGAACAGGTTTTTATTTGAGAACAATTTAGAACTTCTACATAGATCACTTGTTTCTAGAGAAAAATTTAAACTTTAAGCAACTTTGCACCATCTTTACAGTCTTGAAGTTCTTAATAGAAACTGAATGTCTATATTTGCTTCTATATTGACTGCTAATAATATGAAGAGAAAAATTTATCTGAATTATGTTATCCTCTTACGATTTCTCACTAATGAATAAAAAGGCTGTATGTATGTTATGACATACAACTTAATGTCAATTTAATAATAAATAGTATATATTGAGATTTAACAATGTAGAGATATTTTTAATTTTGATTAACAACAAAAATTTATTTTTGAAGTAACCAAATGAATATATTTATTTTTAGCCAATAACCCTCTATTGATATATATTCTAAGTAAAAGAATGATATTTTATAGTTCTCAGTTTAGTCAGTTTAGTTACTTTCAGATTTGACCCACGGGGTTAAAGAGAATGAGGTAAATTTTAGTTCTACTCTATAAAATTCCATACACATTTATGAATATGGCCCACTTCCCAAAATCAGATGTTAATCTATAAATTACTACTTACAAATCAACATAGACCACTAGCAGATTTATTACATGGCCTAGTGAATATTAGATTGAGTACAAGAGCAGCATAATTTTATTAAAACAAAACAAAACAAACAAACAAACAAACAAAAAACCAACCAACCAACCAAACAAACAAAAAAACATGAAAAAGGCAAGATTATCCTGCAGAGAACTTCCATACTTCAGTTAAGGTCCTTGTACTCCATTTTTGTATATATAAGGTTGGACTTATGATGAGGTTGTAAGGTTGGACTTAGATGGAGTTAGAAATATAGGACTTGGGAAATTTTCAATCCCTTTACAGAAGAGGTTTTGTTGTTTTGTTTTGGTTTGGGTTTTTTTTTTTCATATTGCATAGTATTTAGAGGTATACAATTGTATGCATTTTTTTCCAAAGTTAAAATTTTCTCTGTGCATGTTTAAAAGTAGGACAAATTTACCAGCTACTCTGTCTGGAGGGGAAAAGTAAAAACAATAGAAAAAAAAAAAAAAGGAAGAAACCATTTGGGGTAACTGAAGATGAATAATGATATATTTTGTGATTCTGTGATAACAGTGTTTGTCTGCAGTCCCTTAGGTCAGTGGTTTGAGGACTCAAATTATGGAAAATTTCAATTCCCTTCTCTGTCAAAGGGATTTAGACAAGTATTTGTCTTTTGGGGATTCTAGGTACTCTACAACAGCGGAAAGAATAGTGACTTCTCCTCTTGCAACTGATCCAATTTTACTTCAGAAATACTCCAACATTCAGAGAATGTTTCTCTTTGGTCTGGTGGGCAGAATATTAATAGAGAAAACAAAAGGGCAATCACTGCATTGCATCTCCATGTACAGCAATTTTATTATTTGTATAAAGTGGAAGAGCTTCAGCAACACAGTTTATACCAGACTATGTACTGGTGCCTGTGGTATGGAATTTATAACTTAACTACAAGAACAAAATCTATGTAAGTTTTCATCTATTCAACAGCAAATATGTTCAGCCGCTCTCATCCCAATATAAACAAAACAAATAAACAAATAACCCAAAATCAGTTGTTTTAAAATAATTAGTTTAAATCCTAAATTATCATGCCAACCTATATAAACTGCTTGAATTCACAGTGTGACAGGTTTTGTAGTCTTTAAAGGCATTTGTAAAAGAATCTATGATCACTCTTTCCTTTTTAACATCTACATTTCCTTTGAAGTGTATTTGCTGAGTCTACATGCTTGTCATAGCTCAAGAATATTTAGATCTTACTTGATGAGTAAGACCTTTTTGTTTTGCTGATCTAGTACAACTACTGTGCTGATTCAGAAGACAAGGTCTGTCACCTGTTTCTATCATGGTAGTAAAGCTGTGTGAGTTGATGTGAAAAAAATGGCAAAAATTAATATTTCTATAAGTAAATCAGGTTGAAGGAAGACAGTCCCAAGGAAAATAGTCACCTGTCATTACTTTGCATCTTACTGACAAGTTCTCTTACACCATCTTGCTTTTTCTGCAGGATACGCTCATCTTCTTCCAAATTGAATATAAAACCCACAACAAAATAATGTATAGACATATTTCTATGTATACTCATATACACACAATTTGTATGTATTAATTATATATAATTTTCCTCAAAAGTCCTGATGCTAGAAAGGTGAAAATGTAATTACCTGTCTTGAGAAATGTCTCTCATAAATAAAAACATCTCACTCTAGTGTGAAAATTCAGTTAATAGATCACATCTTGATTGGTCCTTGTCATAAACTTCCTTGATATATATATTTACTGGAGAAACAGTGTCACCTTTGGAGACACATATTTGCAAGCACAATTTCCATTCCTCAGACTTTGCTGTCTGACCTTGTTTCCTTCTCCTTAATTCTAGCCACCTATTCAAAACACACAATTTGGGATTCTATTTATCGTGAACTCACTCTGTAGTTAGTTGAAGGTGAAAAAAGAGACTTTAAAAAGCAATTTAGTATTAGGTATAACAACATCTAAGGAGGACTATATTTTCCTACTTATTAGGGAAGAAGCCCAGATAAACATATTCCTGCTCAATGACCATCAGCTAGGTGTTTGTTGTTTGGTGGAAAGGCCTCCATTTTTTTAATCTACTTCAGCCAAATTATCTTTTATCAGCCAAACACCTTTCATAGTCTGCTAATGGCATCATAAACATAGCAACTACTCTTTAGATTTGGTTTCCAAAACAGAAAAGCACCATATTCCTATTTTACAGAGGTAAACAACCTTTGTAGATGATATCCATTTCCCAAGATAACAGAGAATACAAATGAGAACACAGTATGTGAAAATTGACCTGTATGCATATGTATTCTTTACCCATTTTGGATTTGTCTCACTTAAATCTCACTGTCTAAAAATTATAAGGTTGTTGCCGAGTTGTTTCTTACTTTGGAAATGCCTATTTTCTTTCTATGAAAATAGAGAGAATTTTCTTAGAGGAATTATACTGGATGTCCAACTTCTTTTCATGGTTTAAGCCCAGCTGGCAACCAATCACCATGCAGCTGCTTACTCACTCTTCTAATCCTAGTGGAATGGAGAGGAAAATCAAAAGTAAAACTTGTAGGTTGAGATAAGAACAGTTTAATAATTGAAACAAAAGTGAAATGTAATAGTTGTAAATAATAATAATAATGTTAATAAAAGGGAAAAATAAAACTCAAGGAAAAACAAGGGATGCACAATAAAATTGCTCACTACATTCTGGCCAATGCCAGACCTTGTCCCTGCATTGACCCCTCTTCCAGGTACCTCCCCCAGTTTTTATATTGGACATTGGCCAGTTCAGGTCACCTGTCCCGGTTATGCTCCCTCCCAGGTTTTTTTTGGTGTACTTCCTCACTGGTAGAGCATGAAACACAAAGTCCTTGACTTAGGATGAACAGCTTTTAACAAGAAGCAAAACATCAGTGTGTTATCAACATATTCTCATAGTGATTCCATACCACAGCACTATACCAGCTACTGAGAAGAAATTAGCTCTATCTCAGCTGAAACCAGGAAACTTGTATATGGATGCAGTTAGTTAAGTGAGAATAGCATTTCATCTGACTAATTTACAATTTTCTTACAGTTGCACATGCTGAAAGTTTCTTGGTTTTGAGAGCTGAACAGTTAAGAATCAACTGTCTCATTTTGGAAATCTTAAAGAAAGACATCTGAGATAGTTATGAGGGGGAACTTTTACATGATTTAAAAAAAAATGCTTCTGGGGAATAAACCATGACAAGCTCATATGGATATCAAACTCCAAAAACTAATTAGATGCCCATTGTAAACTAAAAATAAAGGTGGCTAGCTCACATATATTAGTGTTCCTTTAGAGAAAGGCACAGATAGAGAACTACCAGTGAGGTAAATCCTGTCTTGAGTGTTTATATTGAAATTAATATAAGAATATTTGGAAGGGCAGAAAATCAGTGAAACCGAATACCACATCAGGTAAGTCACAGTGCTGAGCATATTCAACTCAAGCAATTAAGCAAAGATTCAATTCAGTCTTAGAAGTAAAAATTTTATATTAATGAATCTGTTTAAAAATGCTATACTGCCTTTACAGTCAGAGGTAAAATCAGACACTTCAGAGAATCATTCATGTAATTTACGTCACCTTCTCACAAAATAAGATCAATCACATCAGGAAGACATTTATTTCTCTATATAAAAATAAGACAAGTCTAAGGTGACCTACTCAGGCTTAGACATCTAATCTACAGGTTAGGGCAGATTAATTCCACCCATGAACCTGAGACATCAATGTAAATAAGTATCTGACAGGGACAATAAAAAACATGTCCGTATAGTTATGAATGTGTATGTGGTGGCAACTGTGGGAGATACTCAACAGAATAAGAACATCCAGATAACAGTCACAGGCTTCTGTTTTATCTCTTATACTCCTTAGCTCTGATTTAGGCCCTGCATTATATCATGTCTCTCACCCCTCCATTTTCCCAGTGAATAAATACAGGCTTGATAACCACAGCAAGTGCCCTGACTGAGTCTCCTATAAAAGAATCTGTTCCAGCTGTTCAAGTGTTAGTCAGTAGGATTCATGGCAAAACTGCCCTCAGGGACAAGGAAGCAGAACAGTTCTCTAAGGACACCTCACACAACACGCAAGAGCTCTCGATCCCCATGTGTAAGAGATGAAGGAAGGCAAGAGACTGGCATGGGTGAGTAAAGACCTGCTGGTGCAAAGAAGGGCAAAAAGGAAATGTGCAGGCAGTGGAAGCAGGGACAGGTATCCTGGGAAGAGTATAGAGATGCTGCCCCGTTGTGTAAGGAGGAGGGCAGGATGGCCAAGGTGAGCCCGGAGCTGAACTTGGCAAGGTATATAAAGAGTAATAAGAAGGGATTCTACAGGTATGTTAGACAGAAAAGGGGGATCAGAGCACATGTGTTGTTGACACTCCTGAAGGAAGGAATGCCATTCAGAGGGTCCTGGACATGCTTGAGAAGTGGGCCCATGTGAACCTCTTGAGGTTCAAGGCCAAGGGTTAGGTCCTGTATCTGGGTGGGGGCAACCCCCAGTATCATTACAGGCTGGGGGATGAATGGATTGAGAGCAGCCCTAACCAGAAGGATTTGAGGGTGGATGAAAGGCTGGACATGAGCTGGCAATGTGCACTTGCAGCCCAGAAAGCTGATCGTGTCCTGGGCTCCATCAAAAGCAGCGTGACCAGCAGGTCGAGGGAGGTGATTCACCCCCTCTGTTCCGTTCTCATGTGACGCCACTTGGAGTGCTGCAACCAGCTCTGGGGCCCCAACGTTAGAAGGGCATGGACCTGTTGCAGCGAGTCCAGAGGCAGGTCACACAAATGATCAGAGGGATCACGTCTCTCCTATGAAAACAGACTGAGAGAGCTGGGGTTGTTCAGCCTGAAGAAGAGAAAAGCTCTAGGAAGAGCTTCTAGCAGATTTCCAGTAATTAAAAGGGGACTTGTAAGATGGGGACAAAGTTTTCAGTAGAGGCTGTTGCAATAGGACAAGGAGTAAAGATCCCTTCCATACTTAAGAATTGATTCTTGAAAATATATTTTCAACAAATCTAGCTTTTTGCCAATTTTATAATTACCCATGTTAGATTTCAAAACTTTTTCAAAATCACTTGAGGAATTCTTTATAGAGAATTTGTCAGCCTGCAGACCGGTCATTGTATTACTTATTGTGGTTATTGCCATAATTTTCCTAAGACATGCTTTTTTTCGATTTTTCAAGAAGATAAAAACATTGTCACAGGCAAAGAAACCTTATCCCTGCCCACAAAACTGCTTTTAAAGTGAATACAAATTTTTGCAAACATTTGGAATTATTTTCATTCTGTAGCCACTTAAGGAAACAAATCTTTCTAAATTCAGATTTAGAAAAATTGCATTCTTAGCCTTTGAATATTTCCAGTGATATTTTTCCTTTCCAATAAACAGTTAGACATTATTTTTTAATGATAAGTGAGCTCTATTACTAAATGGCTGATTTGTTTTCTTTTCATAATCAAAACTTAATTTGGAAAATTTAGGGTTGAAATTTTGCAACAGTTACTGCTTTGAAATTAGCTAATAGGACAAGTAGTTTTTTATGTGACAGGTATCTGACCTAGCCTCAGTAACTAAATATCACACAGAAGAAGTTCTTAAGGAACATACCAAAAGAAAAACACCACATGAAATGGGACCTCTCAAAGAGTTGTTCTTGTTAACTGGCAGCCAGAGTAGCAATTACTGGCAAATTAGCAATTATTAAAAACAGAATTTAAAGGTCACTATCCTTTACTTTAAAATCTCTGCCTTAAAACTAGTTTTTCTTACATGAAGACATAAAAAGAAACAAAAACATAGCTCACTAAAAGGTAGTTTATGTCATATCATCTTATCAAATATGTGGTCAGTTACCATCAGAGTTCTTGGAACAGTCTATGTTTATATGCAGTGGGACTAACATTGGATTAGTCGCCATGGCTACCAATAATGTTGTTCTTCCAGGACAGATGGGATCATCACATTGGGATCCTAGTGTCAGTAGGTTACCATTCTGATTTTATTTTTCTTTTTTGTCTGTTCAGTTCATGTTCCCAAGTGAAGTAACATTACCACTATGTATAATCCTACAACTTTTTATTGTTCCTAGCAGACATTCTGCTGGAAGAGTTTTACTCCACCTGCAGAAATGTTGTTTCTCAGTAGGGACAGAACCATGGCAGGTTGGTAGGTTAAGTGTGGATGTATAAATGCTGTTGATTCTCAGCTGTGGTGTTAAAATGACCCCCCCCCAAAAAAAAAAAACAAACCACCAAACTGTTTGGCAGATACAGGTTGACTCTACCAAAACTAGATAAACAGAAAGTGTAGAAATCTGCATAGAACAATAAAGAATAATTTTCAGTGTATATAGATCCTAAAAAATAACTTTTTAGAAATCATGTCTGTCTTTCAGTAGCCACAGAATGAAGTGAAACACAAAAAATGGAGTAAAGTCTACCTTCTACCTAACAGTTATTTTATTTTCAGAGGCATAAACAGAAAACCATAAGAGCTGAAATTTCTGCCAATAATTGTTACAGATATATCTTGCCCAACTTGTATTCTCCTCAGTGTGCAATTTCAGTGTTTCTTTAAAGCCCAAATATTGGGCTTAGCAGTGATAATTTCCCTATGAATTGGGTGGGTAAATTCATACATAACAGATGCAAAATGGTTTATGGCTCTTTTGTGTAATCTGAGGTAATTTGCAGGTTCATTTTAGATTTAGTTTCAGTATTTTTATTTAATATCTAAGTTAATAAGAGCAATTCTTAATTTCATTGAGTTAATTCATTTTTAGAAGTAAAATATACTGTCTATCACTGTGCTAGTTCTCATTGCAATGTATCTGTTAAGGACTATGAATGATTAATATTTTATAATTCATAATTTTCCACAGACTCAGTCCAGAAACATATTTTTTGAAGTTAACCTGGATTCCAAATACAACATTTTATTCTCAGCTGCTAACAGCGTATGCTAAAGAGATCAGCAGAAGTATGCTGGCATTAGAAAGAATATATTTCCAAATCATGAATTCACACAAAGCAAAGCAGATTTAAATATCCATTTAGTTAATACTTTAATTGAAAACATTTGTTTAATACCAAGATCCTTTTGTATAGTTGTTTCCAAAATTACTTAAATTAAAATTGCAGTGACTCACAGGTTTCTTAAAGAATCTTACACACAAATATGTCATATGACTACAGCTGAGAACATTGTAGACAATTTGGTCCTGATAGACTTTGTGTCTTTCAGCAATTGAATATCTGGAATTCATTTCTCATCCTATTAAGTGATAATCATTAGCAGTCAGACTGTATCATTAGTTTTTCAGGAAAGCTCCCCATTGTGCTTGGAAATTAATGGTCCCACCATTGACAGCTGAAAAACACCAGTGTCTTTATATTTTTTGCTGGATATATTATTATTATTATTATCATCATCATCATTATTATTATCATCATCATTGTTATTGGTGGTGTTGTTGCTGTTGTATTTTTTATTTTTTTTTTTTATTATTAACTTTTTCTTTTTGAAACGTCTATATGCCTTATTAGGAAAAAAGTTGTTCTGAATTATGAAAAATTTTAACATCTGCAGAATATCTCACATTTGATATACAACTCAGTGAATAATATTTAACAAAAGATTACAGTTTTATTTTTAGAAAAAAATAAGCTATTATTTTCTCTCTTGACAAACATGATTGTGATTTTCCAGTATAGAGGTCATTAACTAAGCCTTTTCTGAAAACTCAAATAATTAATATCACAAATCTGACCTATTTTTCAATTAATAAACAGCATTTTTTCTCCTCTATTTAATTCCCAGGTTTTTTCTGCATAATGTTTTATATTATTACATCTATGTAAGTGTAAATAAGAAAAATAATATGATTTTTCAAAAGTAATAAATTTTGCAGGGTACTAAATCACAAAATTTAATGAGGATTTTTTTTAAACTTTTTTGTTCTTTTTGTGAATGGTAGGTACCAAAGAAGCCTGATTTTGCTTCTGAATACAAAGAAGCACTCAAACTGTACATTAGATTGTATAGAGGACAGAACTTTTACTACACCACAAAATATGTTTAAGGTTATGTTGCTTAGTAAGTGCATAAGCAAACATATATTTGTCACAGAGGAGATTTTAGCTGGAGGTAGAAGTGGAAACTGTTTGGACATGTTTTTAAATTTTGTTTGGATCTGATTTTATTTCTATAACTAAATGACTTCATTAGAGTAAATCAGTGTGATGTGTAGACATTTAAAACCATAATACCTAAACCTCACTTTCTGATGCTTCGTGAATATCTTTACCATTTTCATATGCATTTATCCTATTATTTTACAACAGCAAAAGTAAATCTACAGGCAGCCTTGCAAAAGATTCCTATTAGAAATGCCTGTTTGTTGAACTTTGTGAAGAAACAAGACCTTGGAATTGTCCATAACACTCTTCATTGCAGCATTTGGTTTTTTTTTTTTTTTTGGTCATGATTTGGATTTTCCTTTAAGTTTTACTGCTACATATTGTTCGACATATCGATATAAGAGGGACTTGTATGGATTTAAAGATACATTTTCTTTTACCCTAGCACATCTTGCCATGATCTGATAGCAGCCTTCTTACCTCTTGCTATTGAGACACAGGACACTGGGAAAAGTATAATGTCATACACTGTACTAAGAGCTTGACAGAAGATAAAAGGGAACATCACTGGAATTCAGGAGGGCAATGTAAAACTGAGTAAAATGAATAAAAACTGGAAGTGGAGCTACAGTCCAGTATTGGATGGGATACTGAATTGAAGGTATTTCAAGAGCAACAGAAATGGTAGAACAGATGGATATCAAAATACGGTCCTTGAGCAGTCATGAGTAAATGCAGAATGTCTTAATTGTGGAGAAAAAAAGAGCACAAACAAATTATTAAACTTGACTTCAACAATCATTTCTAATCATTCTGCTTCAAGCTTAAACCAGACATGAACAATACTTCTGACAAATAAATGCACAACTGTTGCAAAGCTGTATTAACTGTGAAAAAAAAGTTGGAGATGTAAAGTGAATAAAACAAATCTTCTTACTTTATAAATGGAGGCTAAATGTAATTTAAGGTTTAATGTAAATATATTTGATGGTGAAAATGGAACATTTTTAGACTGCTTTTATAAAATTACATTCAACTTTAAAGCTGATTAGTGTTTAGCAAGAAAGAAGAAAGAAACTCCACAATAAAATCCAAGGCTAAAATTATATCATCTTAAAAAATTCCATGAACATTTTTAATAGAGTAACATTTATGAAATCTGTTAAAAGATATATTACTAGGCAGGATTCCAAAGACAGACTTTAATAATGGCAAGATGATGCAGTGTAATAGGATTCTACTTTCATCGGTCTATTGTGTCTTGAATAATGCATTTTGATGTTGTCTTATTAGTCCATCTCACCAACATTTTTAGTGACCAGTGTTTCAGACTATGTCAGAAGCTATCCCTAGAAGTTACAGGCACTAGATGTTGCTCAGCCTTGAAGGTTGTGTCTGTATTTTTTGTATGCTGGATTCATTACTATGCTGTCAGATCAGTATTGTTTTCAAGTAACCTTATACATGACAAAACTGTGTTTGTGGAGCAAAATGTCTCAGTTTTCAAATAACACACTCATACATATTCAGAAGTCTGAACTTGAAATATATAAAAGAAAAATCCTCATAATAAACAGCTAACTGCAAATTTTATGCCAAAAAAAAAAATTGCTAAGAAAGAAAGACCTGTTGAAATGTACTGAATACCTATGTCTGTTTATTTACTGCAACAACCCTTCAAACCAAACCTCTGTTATTTTAGCATACTTCTTTTGTGCCTGAATGTGTCTGCCTTTTTACTGGTCCATTGCTCTTGTTAGGGATCTGTTGGGAGGTACTCTCATTTCTAAAGAACTTCCAAGTTTTATTTTTCCTCCGTGTAGAAAAATAAAGACAGTTCCTTAAGCAACAAGATAGAACGAGAGGGAACTGGTATGTGACTGATATATTCCTGACACAAAGTTAGATGAAACTTGGAGGCACACACAGATTGAAGACCTGCTCTCATACAGCAGGAGAACTTATGCTTGTCTTAACAAAGCAATTGCATGTGTGACCTTGTCCTGACACTACTTTTGGCACGTTGACAAAAAGTAATGATTGGTATGGTCCCTTGGCTTGTTTCCACATGCATCTCTCTGTCTAGCTATCTCTCTGTGTGGGTGTGTGCACGTGTGAACATAAACAAATAAATTTGTATAAAGATGCATCTGAGAGTCAGTTACAGGTAACATCCAGAAAACTCTCTCAATCCGAAACCCTGAGTTGTTATATCAATATCCTGCATCTACAAAGATACTACAATTATAGACAATGAAATCTAGAATAAATTAGTGCCTGTCATAATTCCTCCCCTTCTCAAAAAAAACCCAAAACCCAAGAAAACAACAAAACCAAACACAAACTCAACTTAGAATAAAAACAAACAAACAAACAAGCAAACCAACCAACCAAAAAAAAAAAAAAAGGGATGTCTGTGAATGTGAAGAAACTTTCAACAATATGTAATTACTTCAAGGATAAAAACTTTTTATTGCAGCACAGAATAGGATAAAACAAAAGTTGCTTTTCATAAATATGGTCCTATCTGCTTTATAGAAACCCTGACTTTTGACTTAATGTGTGTCCTAATAAGCAAAAAACTAGTCTATGATAGCTTCTTGAGGAATCAGATAACCAGTTCACTCCTCTTGAAGTTAAATTTTAGCAGAATTTTTGGTTCCTAGTGTCCACATCACTTGACAATAAACCTGTCAAAATAGCTCCTTTTGACATTTTTACTGTAGTAAGTAGGCTTAGATAATTTTTCAGAAATAGAAGCTTTTGTGACTATTTATGTGAAATTCCGCAGTATTTTTTGAGAAAAAGGACAAAATGCTAAATCTTTTTAGCTGTGTGACTAATGTTTTGTATTCTGCTTCCTTTTTTTCTTATACATATTTTTATGTTTTCTTCCCTCACATATATCAGGAACAAATAAAGAATGCTGTCCTCCTTTGCTATACTATCAATGCAATTTTTTGTCATACAGTGCCAAAGGCATTCTTTGATTGCTATTTGAACCAGATTTTATCAACATCTTCTGGGCATTTAGACCATGTCTACACTTATTTATTAATATACATCACTGTGCTCCACAGGGCTCTGATCTGTGATCATACTGCAAAGTAGCTGCTTGGAGCATGCCCTTATCAGTATCTCAGTTGTTTCCCTGCATTTTACTTCACCTCATTTTAGATTTATACAGCACAAAAATCTACCACTAGAACTAATTTTCTACATGTGAAATTCTTTATCCAAGATATGAGTGGTATCTACAAAAGACAGGTTGATTTCTAGGGTTACTAATGAATATTGGCTCAAGATATTGCTCAGAAACCTGGGAAAATAAACTATCTTGATACTCAGTATTTTATAACTCTTGAATTACAGAAAAAGAACTAAAAAATGTAATTTGTTAAGGTAAAGAAAAAATTGAGAGTAAGAAAGAAAATAAACAGAATAACTGTGTGATAACCATATAAGTAACTTCTGATATAAAATAATAATAAGATGAAGATTTAATTCTTGATATACAATTTGCTTGGATAGTTTCTTAATTTTTACATTTTTCAGTAAAGCTATCGCAATTGCCAAGTCACAGAGTTCTGTCTTGCTTTTGAGAAGTAAATTGTTGACTCCCATAAGACTAGAGTTTTACCATAATTTATGGAAATACTATTGAATTTACTCCAAATGTTTCTATATATCTAAAAAAAAAACACCAAAACCCCGTGGTGTGTTGCTGTCCATTTGACAACATCTGAGGTTATGCTAAAAAGTTTTCAACCTTTAATTTTAAACTTGAAATAATATTGGATTGCATACTTGATATTTGTTTCCTGACTCATCTTCTATTTTGGGAGTCCTTTTAAAATCAGCAGATCTTTTGCATCCCTGAAAACAGACCTGGAACTAAGGAATACCATGATCTGAACCATGGGGATCTTTCAGAAAGTATTTTTATGCAGTTACCTGTAAATCCATTTATTCTGTAAACACAGAGATATTACAGTTCCCTCCTCTAATGCCTATAAATTTAGTCTGGTTTTTCCCCTCACATTTGCTATTAGTCCTACATAATGTTGCTTGTCAGGGTCAATATCTTAACTTTGTCAGAATTAGTAGGATATTTTTCCCTTACACTTTGCTTTTATTCTTATAATTAAAACCAGTAAAGTAAAATAAATCTTTAAGCTATTACTATCAGAACAAAATGTACATCACTTACAGTAGCTGATTGTCTAAAAAATAGATGCATACGCTATTTGATTTTCTGTTCACTAGAATGACTTTCTTTTTCCCTTCTTAAAAAAATTCTCTTCTTTTGATCTTATTCAGAAAGGCAGTAAGTCTTTTTTAGGACACTTGAAACCCTCAATAGATGCTGATTTTTCCATAACATCTGCCATGTTCCTACTTTTCCATGCTGAACAGACATTTTTTAAAAGTAAATGCAGAGCAAACCAGATTTTGCTAAACCTTAATTAGCATTTTTATAAAATACATCACCCATAGAATTTAATATGAGAACTCTTTATGACATGACTGGTTTGGCCCAACAGGAGAAGCTGTATTGCCATCCTATTTGTCTACTGGGTAGAGATTTAACAGCCCTGATTTAACCTTTCATGTGCTTTAAAGCAAAATTTTAAACAAAAGCAAAGCTCTATTGTTAATTTGCTCTTATAATTGTGTCAGCATTTATTAATTTATTATAATATCAAGACAGCGAAAACCTTATATTGTCATGCCCTTGTTAAAATAGATATTCAATAGTGAATATATAGGGCAGTATACCATGAAGACTTTGTAACTCAAGGGTTCACTGTGAGGTACATTAAAACTCATAACTAATGTTTGTATAAAAAATATTGTCATAAAAATGTTTCATGTACATTATTTAGACAGAAAGTTATGATTACAGTGAAACTCATTTTTCTTTCAAAAAGTGGTAACTTTCTAAGAGTAATTTCTGTGCTAACAATAACAGCCCCTTAACTCTTCACAAACAGAGCATTCAGATATTTTTTTTCCTAGTTGAAGCTGCCATAATAATTTGAAATGCATTTCTTTACATTCACTTTTTTTCTCACTGTTGCATATTCCCACTTACTATGATGGTTGAGCTTCACCCATCATATGAGAAAGGAAAATTCACTGCCTTGAAAAAAAGCTCATCTGTAAGTGCATCACTGGTGAGACAGTGTAATAAAGAGAACTGCTTTTTGTTGGGATATATGATGTACAAAAGAGTTCAACAGTGCTCAAATGAGCTTCCACTAAAGCATCTCTGAAAATGCAGAAGTATTTTGTAAATACTGTTGTTGGGGGGCAGAAAAGATTCAGTCACTTTGAACATTTCAGTTTTGTTGTAGTTTCTTAATTGCTGAAAGAGGGGAGAAGTTTTACTTCTACTATTATGATGATGTTAGCCATTTTAATTGTCACAGTTAAAAAAAAAAAAAAAAGATAAAGAGAAACCTATTCATTTGATGAATTCTTCCAGAGAATGAATGAATATTAAGCATTTGTAGCTGTCCTATTACATTTTTAAAAAATTATTTAGCATGTTTTATAAGTTAGAACACAACTTGTGTAATGATAATGAAAAGTTATATTAAGTTCAGCTTCCACTTTTTTTTTTTTGTTGATATGTGTCTTAAATATAAGCTTTTTTCAGCATTCTTCTCCTGGCAGCTTTCTATAATGATATTATATTCTTGAAAGGAGTAGTGGTGGAGCATCTCAGTTTTGAAACTTTTGGAATAGGTAGCGTTTTTAAGTTTTTGTCACCTTTGCATGTCAAAAAGAAATTCTCTCCAAGTTAATTCTATTTCTGTGCAAGAGAATAATTGCATTTGTTTTCTTCTATCAGTTCCACTTTAACAAAAAATTGCCTTTTATCTCTCTTCCTCCCAGTTGATTTCGTTTTCCTTCTAGAAGTTGTCTCATCTGCCAGCTCATCTGATAGCTAGACAATTTTGTATCCAGTGTTTAAGTGCTCGCAGATCCTTATCTTTTCCTCAGTTCCCACAGATAACCTCAATTTTATTATGATTACGGACATTTTCAAGATAGCTAAGGTATGTGCTTCTGTCAGCATGTTCATAAAATTCAATCCAGTCAATATTATGGTTGTGGATTGTCTGACTAGGAGACTGGCTTTTTTCACAATTCATTGTTATTGGTTCTTTTATTTTTTTTGTTTGTTTGTTTGGGTTTTGTTGGGTTTGGGTTTTGTTTGTTTGTTTTTGTTTTGGGGGAGTGTTTGTTTTTTGTTTTGGTTTTTGTTTTGGGTTTTTTTGTGGGGGAGTCTTGTTATTGGTTATTTGGTTGGGGTTTTTTAGTTTTGGTAGATGGTTTAGTGTTTTGTTTTTGTTTTCCCACAAATACCTTCAGCGGATCATATGTGAAAATTCTGGACAAAGTCTATTCCTCTTCCTTTCTCCCTGAAACCACTGGGGAGTCACTGGAGAAGGAATTAGAGTTCTGGAAAGGCCCAGGGTTCCCTATGTTAGCAAATGCCTTATTCAGATGCAAATTGTTCTGAAATGTCTCTTAATAGAGTTTACTCTCTGAGGATCAGTTATTGCACTTCACAGACACGTGCGGTAGAATACTGAAAAAACAGTACTTTTTTTAATATTCGTTCCCCTCCAAGAGTAATACATGCTTATTTTTCTACCATAACAATCTAATCTAAAACCAGTTGTATAAGTAGTATTAAACTGATGTAAGTCTTAATTTAGAAAAAGATTGAGCCTGTCGTTACTCATGTCAGTCTCCACTTACTCTGTTTTTGAAAATATCTGGAATTGTTATAATTATGCCACAGACTCCTTCAAAGTAAACAAAATATTAGGAAGAGAGTTGGGAGCTTTATTGATAAATTAAAATTAAACTAAAAATACTAAATACATGATGAATTTTTTCTTAAATAATTAATTTCGAGGGAATTAGAGGGAGAAATAATGAAACATCATATATTTGAAACTAACTTTACTACAAATGATAAAACCTGGAAATTCTATGACACAAACATTTTTTAAAATCAGAAATGCTTTTCTTATGGTATTCCAATGCACTCTGGCATGTGTATTTTTTTTCACAGTTGAGTATTCTGGCTAAATGAACTGAGTCACTTCACTATCACAAAATGGCCAAAACTCAAAAAAACATATTTTTTAAAAAAAGCAACTCATCTGGAAAGAAGAGTGCAAATTGAAAACATACATTAGAAAGGGGTGACTCTTAGGAAAATAATAAAAATGAATCATTGGGAAAAAAAATTCTGTCCAATAAAGCAAAAATCAGACACACCCTTATAAATTTTTGCAAGTTATTGTCAAGGCAACCATCAAAACAATGCCCACATGTTTGGGCATCTCCAGCTGGTAGAAAAATGGCCAATGAAAGTGCAACTTGCTTAGGAGATAGAAAATAAATCTACTAATAAAAGAAGTGAAGTCTAAGATTGTCACTGTAATACCAAAAATATGTATGACATTTGGATGCTTATTTTTCAGTATGGCTGACAAAGCATGCATGCTTTGAAGATAATTAGACTAATTGAACTATAAAATGCAACACACCTTTCCTTTTGTGATTGTCATTAAAAAATGTATCAACTGGTCAGAGAGCTCAAAGAATATTCTGTGTATTTAAAACCAAGCTGAATTGTGCTCCTATAGAAAAATAAACTCATTTATAGTCAGATCTTCTCACATGTTGATGGTG
>JAWWLV010000001.1:73245816-73258668 GCA_035041135.1 Platyrinchus mystaceus
GAGCACAATCTTAGGGAGGCGGTAGTCCTGCATCCTGGAGACGTGCCCTGCCCAGCACAGCTGTGTTCTCAGCAGCACGGCCTCAATGCTTGTGACTGCTGCCTGTTCAAGGACAGACGTATTGGTCACATAATCCGTCCAGTGGATGTTTAGTATTGTACGGAGGCAGCGCTGATGGAAGCGTTCTAAGAGTTGCAAGTGGTGGCGGTAAATGACCCATGATTCAGATCCATATAAAAGAGTGGACAGTACAATGGCTTTGTAAACACTGATCTTTGTACTTTTCTTCAGATGTTTGTTTCGCCAAACTCTTTTATGGAGTTTACCGAAGGCTCTGTATGCTAGTGATACAACATTGCTTTGCCTTCAGTATTTGTTAAGAACATGAAAAGCATCTAGCCTTCATAGCTAAAAATCCCCAAAACAATAATATTAAAAAAGGTATCACCCCATCTATTTTTCTTAGGTTGCATCGTCACAAAAAAACAGATACATCATGAGTAAATAATCTATTACAGAAAATTTTTTGTGATGACAGTGTTTATATGAAAGTTAGAAAATTACAAATTATTTTATTATATTAACTAACTTTTAATATTCAATATTGTATATATTTGTTATTTAATTTAAATCACCATGAAAAAATTGTATACTTGTGATTTAGTCTTCCAAGTATCCAATGTATTTCCAAGAGGCCAAAGTGTGCTGGATGTAGACTCTCCCTGGTACTTATTGCAATATAAGGAAAGCACCATGTGCTTAATTCACTCTTCTACAAATAGGCTCATAGAATCATCTGAGACACACTGGAGTTCCCAAAACATATACCGGCATCTGACAGATATGATACAAAAACTAAGGGAAAACTAAGTTCCTCACCACCCACTTAGTGGTGAGGATAAACTGTATTTTGTTGTACCCTTTTTATGTGCCTTCTTTTTTTTTTTTTTTAAGTACCCTTTTTATGTACTTTCTTTTTATTAAAAAGAAGGTAGACATTTTTAGAAAGGAAAGGAGAAAAAATAACAGTGCACAATTTAAAAATAGTCTGCAAATGATAGATGTTGAAAGTGCATTTAAACAATTACTGATGTGAAATGAATTTAACACAGGTTGTGTAATCTTATTTGGCAGTGCTTAGTTACTCAGTTAAGCCAATAAAGTTATTGAGATTTGGAAATAAAAATGATAGTTTGCCTTCATTTATTCAAGATGTCCTTCATTTGTTACTAAATTTTTAATTTATACATATTGAAATTTTTATAAATTAATTTTCTTCAGTATTTACAATTTTCTCTTTTGAGATTTAATATGTCATAGTAAAATAAATTATAAAATATCACATTCTACTGCTGCATCTTGAGCCAATGTTGTGATGGAATTAAAAACCACTGTGTTCAAGGTTCAAACCACTACAGTTTCTGTCCCTGCTACATCACCTGGGACAGAAGAAGGATATTGCCAGCATAACAAACACACTCATATGAAATCAGTGAGGCTTATTGGCCAGTGACCAGTCCATCATTTCCTGATGAGTTTTATTTGCTATTTTCTTAAATTTTCATGCTTTAATTATTTTTGGAGAAAATATTATGTGAAAATCCATCCCCGTGATATTATTATTAACTTTTCCAATGGGAGTCCTTCCCATGGGCTGTAGGTCCTCTTGAACTGCTCTAGCAGGTAGCCTTCCACAGAATGCAATTTCTTGAATGTTCACTTTCTTGCAAGTTCTTGAGGCTTCTGAAAGTACTTCTGATTTGATGGCCTCTATGTGGTGTTCCTCCTTGTAAAAGGGAAGCTGAGGATGGTGAGCTTCAGGACCCAGGGTCATCCTCCTTCCTGGTCTGCTACAGCATGGTTGATGTGATCCCCTGACACTAAATACGGCCAACGGCAAGGCTGAGCAGGCATTTCTAGGGTTGCACACAAGAACACGTGTCAACACAAATAGAAAAATGATGCCTTTACAGGTATCACACACAAAATTTGCGCTTACTTAAACAATACAAATGACCCACACCTGTACTTGCTCCTTTCAGTGTAAAGGTAAGACAAGAGAAAAGATAAGTAACAAGGGAACAAAGCAGGAAACCCTAGAAAATGAAATATGGTGTGAAAAAATAGGAAAGAAGGAAGAGGCATAGCTGAGCAGAGCAGAGGCAGAGGCAGAATTGAAGGAGAAGCATCACAACAGGAAAAGTATGAGAAAGTAGTTATAGTAAAACCAGAAATTTTCCTTAAACAAGCATTTTTCTGTATCCTCAATTTGATGACCTATTTAGTTGTAGAGACTCTCTCTACAAATGGGCATTGAGTTGACTCTCCTAAATTTAGTGATTACATGGTCACACTAGTAGGAATGACTTTTAATTCTGTGGTTTTCAGAAATGCATCCCTCTGTGCATGTATTTTTCTTTCCTTTCTGAAAACAATTTCCCTGTTTAAATAACTTTTTCTATTCACAAGAGGCTTCATCCTTACTTTTTGTGTTATCATGTGTCAGGATTATATCTTCATCAGGGATCACTCTCTGGGAAACTAAGAAAAAAATAAGAATTGTGCAGCATGTTGCTAGTTGAAGGTGGCCCACTTCCAAGAGTACCATAAGCTTTAGCAGATGTTGGCCAGACTGCACTAAAGATGTTTCTGTAACTTTAGGAATCTCGGAACTCTTCAGTCAATTGCCATAGACTATTGCTTTCAGATTTATATTTTTTTATTTTTTTTTCTTTTTAACAGATAAGCACCCAGACTCATGTGAATAGCAGAGAGAATATGCAAATAAGCAGGAACTCAAACACATTGTGAACAATGGTACAAAGTGTCAGAAAGCAGAGAGGACCAGCTGCTCCCTAATGGATGGGAAGTCAAGCGTAATAACATGCCAGCAGGGCAGAGGCCTTGACAGCCAGAGTAATGTCCTAAAGTACCCAGCCAGGGGGAGCAAAGCAAAACCAGGTTAGCAGCCAGAAAAAACCCCAGATCTTTACAATGTCATCTTGGGCTCTTATCTTCTCTCTACAGTAAATTCTTATTTGAAATTCTTATTTTCTAAACCCAGACATGTTCTAAACTAAACAATTTTGTTTCTAACATGACTCTGTATCTCTGTCATGATGTCAGTAACCTGTGCAACACTGAAGAGTATGAAATTGTGTTATGAGGAGCACAGTACCTATCTGCTAATAAAATACTTTGAAAAGCACCTGCAGTAGAACATGAAAAACTTCTTAATGATGTGAGTGATAGCTAGTAGTTTAAAACTTGTATTACTACACTACTATCACTACTTGTGATTCTAAGTAACTTAGACTACTTAAAACAGTAATGTCTGCCTGTTATAGAGCTCATTAAAAGTAACTGTTTTGAAAATATATTAATAAATATAAATCCCTCATTATTTTAAAAGATGTTATATTTGCCTAAGTGAAAGGATGCATATGAAAGGATCAAGAAAGGATGAAAGGGTATAGGACAATTAGATGAAACAAAATGCATAAGGAAAGAGTTAATTTTGAAATATAATGTGATCCTAAAAAAGGTAAAATACATGGAAAAGAGGAATACATGTACTTGTTTATAGCTTATAGTAAGAATATGTTTTATCATACTACATATAATTAATGTTTTTCATCGTTTTTCAAAGATTAATTTTTCTGTCATGCTAAAGTTTTTATAATGAGCCAATTTTTAAGCAAGATTTACTCTATTATTCTCTCATTTTATTTAGTGGGTTTTTTTCTATTTTACATAAATGGTATTAAAACGCCAGCTTACTTCACAGTGCAAGATAATGGATGATATTCAGTGTTAGTGGCAATGTCACAGAGTTTGCATTTCTGAGAAAATGATCACTAGGTATTTTTATTATTCTGTGTGATCTTAGATTTCATAATAAATATAAACACAGTTTTGGATAGTTTAAAATGGGTTTATAAGAAAACTTAAGGCTTCTGGCCTCCAGCAAAATAAAGGATACTGTGGCCTATTCTCTTCTCTACTCAGCCCATTAAGAAAATTAAAGAGAAAACACAAAAAAAAAAGCTGCTAGGAAAAAAAAAATTGCAAGTCTGTAGACAATATATCAACTTTCAAAAAAAGCTTAGATTACTCCAACCAAAAAAAAAACCCAAAACCTAAACAAAATAAAATCAGATTCCAACAACAAAACCAAACCTCAATTAACTTTATATTTTTTCAATGTTAAAAAATAATGTAAAAAATATATAATTCTTACATGGAGACTTCCATAAGGATACACACTGCTAAAGTTTTACTCCGTGAATGAAGAGGCAAATTCTCCAACTAATAATTTTCAAAGGCATTGAAAGAATTGTTTCTTTGATCTACCACTCAAACCAGCAACTCAGAATCAGTCACAATAAATAATTTCTTTCTTTTCTGTTTCTATTTTATTTATGTCTCCTGATACGAACTTATTTTCCCTAACAATGCAATATTCACTATAGCAGTACTTTAGTATCTGAAAATATTTTATTGTTATAAGACGGTATTATTTAGAAAATGCTTTTAGTAGTCAGGAATTATGACTCATTTTGTAGCAGATCAGAGAAGATATTAGAAAGACTTTAGCATCTAAGAAATAATGGGATATAAACTTATCTTTTCAATCCTTTAAAAAATCCTCTAATTCATTGTCTCCTGTGTATAATTTGCAGCACTTGATTATTTTAGATTATCTATGCATAAATTAAAAAAAAAAAAAGGCAAAACTGTTCATTAAATGTTTTAATTGTTCATTAAGTGTCTGCTAACCATAGGACCAAGGAACGATTGAAATTGTAGCTTGAATGCAAATGTGCAAATCTAAGCAATTATTGTTAATTGAATAGATTCTATAGACCCCCATATTCGGTTCCAGTGAAGTTATTTCTCTATTGTTTTAAAGGAAGGCCTATGCTACTTTGGATTACCTTATCTTTGGTTTCTAGAAGAGACCTGTCTAAAGCTTAGGTAGTCATAAGCTTGCTTTTAGTTAGGGGAGAGAAATAGACCCTTCCAGCAGAAGATCCTTCTTGCTGTAATCCAACATACATGAATAACACCTTAGAGGCACACATTTCTCTTCTGACTGAAAGGGAGACTATGTGGATGGCTTAGAATCAGACACATAAGTTTCCAATCCCTGAAGCTAAGGAGACAGATCAAAAAAGTGCTCTCTTAAAAATAAGATAAAGAAAAAAATATACAGTTGTGTATATGTGTATTTGTAGGAACGTCTCAGACTCAGAGTTTCGCTTGCTTGTAACAGGAGGTTAAGAGGGAAACAAGGCACTTCCTGGAAATGCACAAAGATCTGTTTGTGCTAGAACAACCTTCCAATAAAAGTAAGGGAAAATTTGTAAAGAATACTTATTTTTCAAGGAGAAATAAAAAAACATATAATTTTATTTGTTTTAATAGTGGGCTGAAACCATTCCTTAAGATGCTCATTTTCTATGATTTCAGTGAGCTGTTCCAGCATTTTAAGCGTATTTCCAATTTCATCAAGAATAACTTTAGTTTTTAATTGCTGAGCAGGTAGGTAGATCAAACATGCATAAAAACTTTCCTTATTCACATATTACTTATTTTCTCACTTCTCACCAATAGTCTTACAATAGGCTATGCTTTTAGAAAATAATTATGGATTAGATTCCACAGTAAAACTTCTTTAAGGAAAGGCATTCTTTCATCTCTGTGATCAGTAAACCTCATATAAATTACAAGTGACCAGATTAAAATTTTTACATCTCTCTGAAGAGAGTTTCTATGTTTCTAACTTGCTGTGAGATATGTTGAAATTCTCAAAGATAATATTGGCTAGCACTTGGAGAGAATTGTGCTTAAGCTCCTGCAAGGAGAACTGCCTCCATAAGATATGCTTGATCAACTTAGTTAAGGTACTTGTAGTTGTAATTGAAACATAGAACAGGAACAATGAAAGCAAGACATGATTTTTTTTTTTTTAATGTGGTATTTCTAGTTATTTATAATAAACAACACCTTCAATAAACTGTGAACTTTGCTCACAAACAATGCAATGTTGTTTTCACAGCAAATTATTGAATTATTGAATTATCTCTTTTTAAACATTTACAGAAACCTCGGACAAGAAATTTGGTACTAAATGCTGCTGATTAAAATACCAAACTTGCCTTTTTTTTTTTGGTATCCTTGTTTCAGAAAACAGAAATTGATTCATTTTACCTGAAAAAAAAAAAAAAAAGAAGGTCAAAATTAAGCTGTTTTCAGAGGGAGTTTTAATTAGGTAAGGTTAAAGCCCCACAGAGCTTGCATTCTATCTTCAATTCCCACTCTGTAAGAACTTTCTGAACTTCCCCTGCTGCTTTATTCAGATGTAATCAGCACCTTTCAATGAAACTCTAATTTAAAGAGAATTCATTATAGTAGATGACTTATTTAAATAGGTGAAAAATTAATGTCTCTGAGCAGCGAACTACTTATTCTAAAATGAATGTAAGGTCTTATGGCTAATCTATAACAACACTTCTCACTATTGAACACAATTTATATCTGCATATGGATATATCTCTATATAAAAAAGTATACATGTCCATATAAACAAAATTTATCATGAAGTTTCTCTAAGTGTTTTGAAAACATATTAAAAGTGTCCCTTAAATATTGAAGTGTAACTGAATATTACTGTATAACCTTTTATTTTCCTTCTGAGTATTAAATATAATAAGCCCAAGGAAGTCTAAATTGCTTTTAGTCGCGTAGTGGGTCAAAAACAGATATCAAAGAAAAGAAACTGAGTCTCTTAATTCATACTCTCTGTAATTAGCAGGATACAACAAAGCTGATTTTTCAATTACTTTACCCTTGATGTAGTTGTGTATTCATGCACTGTAGCTGTAAATCTTTGACATAATTTTTTATTTGATCGCACTATAAAATGTATTTTTGCTCATCCAGGTCAATATATCACTAACTAAAGATATTTAATACCTTAGATAAAAAGACTAAAAGCATGTTTTCAAAACTTAGTGGTTAAATACATTTGCATTTAAAGCTACAGGACAGTGGAAAATCAGTCCTCCTGCTTCTAATGGGAATATTAGTATTGCAATATATTAAATGAGGCAATGTCTATAGGAAAATATATAATCCTTCCGTAGACCAGATGTGTATCCAGAAAAACTGGAAAAACTTCAGACATGCAAATCAACTTTTAGGGTTGAACAAACTTGAAATTACATATGAGCTAAGAACAATTTATTCTGAATTTAACTTAAAAATACGGTAATCATTGAGACAGTTTGCTAGAAGAGTTCATCCATAGCCAAGCAAAGGAAAGAAAGTGTTTCAATAGAAAAGATGAGGATATCATATCTATCGTGACTGACAGATTATCTCAGTAACAACGGATGTTGGCACCAGTGACATGTGCTGTATATTGTAAAAGGCAAACCCATGCCACTGAGATTACATTTACCCATTTGGCTTATCTACAGAGTTTCTTCTCTATCTTTGTGTCTCTTGAACATAGAAACCAACGTCAGATACTGAATGACTGCTTTGTGAGAAATAATCTTAAATTTTTCACTAAATAATGGAGAACTCACTGGCTTTTTTAGTCTTAAATATGCTGAGTAAATGGTATACGGAGTACTTTGTGGAGTAGCATGATAATTCTGTACTATATATTTCCTCAAGTATAAGAAAAAATAAGAATATTTCTTTTTCTGAACACAGTTCTTTCCAGAACTCAATTGCCTCCTTGACTCCAAGATAACAACGGTGACAGAAGCAATATGAGGTAAATGGAAATGTGTGTGGGACTATGGGATAAAGGAACCATTCTGAAGTCTATTTCACCTATAAATAATTATTTTCATCATGCCTGGTTCTTTATCAATTGTCTCACAGTTGATCCCTAGAGAATCCTACTATTACAACTATAAGACTATAGGAAATTTGAACAATTTCTTTCTCTTACATTTATTCTTACTGAAAATTCTTTATCTGATAGTATATCTAATCCGATAAAATAATTCTAAAGTACAAATATGATTTTTAACATGTGAATTCTTGATGACAGTAACATTAGCTCCAATTTTTCATGCCTGCAATTCATGCTGTCTGTTAGGTCCCATATTCAAATGTCAAAGGCAGTGCAATCAAAAAAATCTTATACATACTTTGCACACATATTCACTCCTATGCGGAGAGAAACAGGAAGTGTAAGTTTATGTGGGAAGAGCATGTCTTCTTTGAGGGCACCTGATCCAAGAAGCCACAGAGCAGAAGAGGCAGAGACAAATCTGCCTGACACATATGGGAGAGGTCATATTCTCAGTGGAATGAATTGGTAAGAGTATGTGGGATTTGGAAATGTGGTGGTTTTTTTTTTTTTTCAAATGGAGGGATAAGGATAGAGAGGGAAACAAACAATGACAAACCAATTTGGTCAGAGACAATAATTCATGGGCTATCAAGGAAATGCAGGCAAACTGGCACTTTGCAACTGATAAGGATGAAAGTTGGGTATCGTACATATCAGAGGGGGTCAGTGGGACTGTGTCAACTGATGAGTTAGTGTGTAGGGGAAGGGGAAACAGGGAAGAAAAGCAAAGGGGATCAGCAGAAAAGCGCCACTTATATGTAAAACAGAGACAGTGAGTATGTTCTTTTATCTGAGCCCTGCATCTGATTGATGAAGTCTGTCCTGTTTCTCATATCTTGCTATGCTTTATCTTTCTCTCTGTGTTATCTCACTCTCTATCCCAAGCATGAGTCCTGAAAAAACTCAATACCAGCTTCTGGTGAGGCCTGCGTGTGTGTGAAATTTGGTATCAGATACTGGAGTCAGACCTGGTCTGTGGGCTCCGCTGAACTATGGTGTCAGCTGCTGGAGCCACTGGGGTCTCCATGTCAGCAACAGGAGTGAATGGGGATCTTTAGACCCCAAACAGTGGAAGAGGAATTGTGTGTGTTCCAAAAACCAGCTACTGATGGGAGCAGTGTGAGTGAGGTGCCACTCAGGCACCTAGCACAGCCCATATCCCTATTCCAGCTGCTGGAAAGTGACTGTGTCTTCCCCAAACTGTATTTGTGTGTGATGTGTGTATTCACAAACAAACTTTAGGCTGTGCTTGCTGGATAGTAGAGTGCTCAGGTCTCAACAGGGGTGTCAGTTGCTGTCAGGGTCTATGCTGGTATTCAGTGGGAGACCCACAAGCGTGGGGTGCCTGTGGGACAAGTGTCTGACTGCTGTATGTTTGTTGTGAGCACTGAGCTGGACCAGCTGCAGAGCAGGGGACCTGTGGGGTGGTTAAGAGGGGCTGGGATCTGGTTAGGGGTGCCAAGTAGTCAGGGGGTCTGTGCTGGTACTCAGGAAGCCACAAATGTGTGCTTGTGATCCTGGAAAATTCATGACTTGGTTTAACCTGCAAACAGGAAAGTGGCAGCTGTGTCCCTTAGCCTGGGCAGAGACCACAGGTTCCTGGGCATGGGCTGGGCAAGAGGGAGTCCTAGCATGAGCAAATGGAGGAGGCAGACACTCATTCCTTCACATGTAAAAATCTATAAAGAGTTTAACCAAGTTAATTGCTTCAAGCATCTTAAAATTGAGGTTTATCAAAGAACATTTTGTATCCTGAGACAATGTTTCTTTCAGAATACATTTGAATCCTCACTAAAACCAAAATTTTAGAACTCTGAATATTTTTAAAGACACTTCAATAGAAAAGAAAGATTCCCTAATCAGTTTTCTAAAATGACACCAAAGCTCATGTGATATATACACATATATATATTTGATTCTTCTATCCATAGAAATATGTTAAAAAATATGTAAAATTCTGTTACACATTACAGAATTTTTTGCTGAATTTATTTACATTTTTAAATATTTATAGAGTATAATTTATTGCAGACAGTATTCAGAAAAGTATGCATTATATCTCTTTACAGATATTTTATATTATATAGGACTTTACTGAGGGCAGCAGGCCTGTTTAAAGAATCCAAAATGTGTGACTTGCACTGAAAAACTAATCCATTTTCTCTATTTGAAATATATAATTATAATTTCTCCACAATAGAATAAGTCATTTGCCTTAGAGCTCATTTGCTTTGAATGCATGCTGTTTTTTGTGGACTTTGAGTATATTCTATATACTTACTCACACAGAAGATAGTAAATATCAAGCCAGTGAACTGGAAAATCAGAATAACTACAGTACTTAGAGTATAATATTACTGCCCAGTGGGATTTTTATTAGCCACCAGCTGTAACAAAAACTACTGCAATATGATTTATAGTACATATAATTTTAAACATTCAATAGTATTTTATGACCATCAAGAAAAGGGTCATAATTTTTACATAGCTGCATGGTAGTGCTCAAAATTTCTCTCTACAGAAACAAATCAACAGACTGGAAATTAGTTTCCATGGATTGAAAATGGCTCATTTAGTCTGAAGAAATTGATTCATAAAAGTCAGGGACATAAACAATCAAATGAGTTTAATCAAATGTTTAATCAATAATAATGCTGAATTTACAGATGACATCAGGTGATTCAAATGAACATTGCTACAGGAGGTACAAAGTTAGAATGAGTTGTAGAGTGTGTCTCAAGTGGCAGATCATTCATAAGTGAGACAAGGGATTTTAGGCATTGATTCTCTTGATGCCTAGGTAACTTACACCCTTTACTCACTGCATGCTTACTGAGATTAAACTTTAATTCAGACTAAATTTTTATCTCCCTAGGTGCTATTTTGCTATAGTACTTACAGAAAAATACAGGTTCACTGTTCTTAAAGGTGTCAAATAATCTGTTTCAGGAAAATAAAGCTCCTCACAGAAGCATGTTCAGCTACTTAAATATCTTAGGTCTAAATTCCTACTTCTCACTCATACACTTGTAATGTCCCCATTCCGCTGCTCTCTTTCTATTCTGCTGTTAAAATAAGCTTCAAAACATTGACAGATTCTGGGAATTAAAGCTTTTAAATACCAATTAACTTCTGACCATGTAGGGTGACACACTACACCATCATGTTCTATAATCTTATAGATTCTAAAATGCAGAAATAAGCCTAGAATAGAATATCAAGAGAATAGAATGGTAAAAGTAGGATTAGCCTTTTCAGACTAGTGTCATATATTTCATGTAATTGTAAGCTGGGCTCTTAAAAAGAAAATGCTTTGCAAACCATGCCTTTAAGAAATCAAAAACAACTAAAAAAAAAAAAAGATATAGGAAATTCTTATTCAAAAAACATTGTAATGGGCTTAGCATCAATTAATCTTTGAGATATCTTTCTATATAGACACATATCTTCTTATTACCAGAGCACTGTACCTGTACTCTCATGAATGCCTGCAACTGAGAGGGGAGAAAAAAAAAAAAAAAAAAAGAAACCTTTTTTTCACCAGATAAAAAAGCACAAGAGTCTACTCATGAAGGAGCTGAGAACTGAGACACAGTGACTGCCAAGAGAAACAGTTGACTGCCAAGCAGGAATGCTCTCAGAATAGACAGAGATTTGTACCCAGTTTTTTATTGGAAACTGATGGCAGGGAACGCCAGCACACCAAAAATACTAAAATGACATCATGCAAAAGAGAGCTGGTTAGTCCATACAACAGTTGGTCTAAACAGGGTCACACCAACATCCCAGATATGATGTTTGAGACTACCAGTCATCTCAGCTGACACCAAAGGACACAGTTCAATTCATGTGACTTGTAGATTAACAAAGATATTGAGCCAAGAGGCAATACCAAGATGGTCTTGGGCTGCAGGGTAAACCTGATGCTCTTCTCTTAGGTAGGAGCTGAGAATACCTTTACCTGCAGGAGATATGCTCTGGTCAAGCTGCTAAGCCACAAAAGGAAGGAGACAAGGGAGAAGAGCACATCTCATGAGGAAAGATGTATGGGAAAATGAAAGAATCTTCACAGAAATCTGGCAGAGTCCAGAGCCTAAGCCCCATGGCAAATAGAAGGAGGAACGTTCAAAAGCTGTGCTTGAGCAAGGGTTGGACAAAGATTCCAGGACCGTGGGAGCTGGAAGTTTAGAACTCTTAGTGTTAAATGAAAAGGGCAATATCCTCAATCATACTGTTAAACAGAAACACATACATTCTGTATGTCAACTCCTGGCTGCAGAGTTGTGATGTCCATGACTTTGGCTCCTATAACTATGGACCCACTTCAAGGAATAAGAGCTGTTAAAGAGAAACAAGATTCACTTGATAAAGTGGGGCATCACAGTTTCCTCTCACTAGCAAACGAGGAGAGCTTTCAGCAAGATTCATCAGAGAAAGGAGATCAAAGCCTGAAGATAAGTAGGAAAATGTAGGTGGGAAAGGGCAATGCGGGAGACGCTCACATTTCCCTTGAAACAGTGAAGTGAGCCTACAGCCAACTGAAGTACCCTTGCTCTAATGTGTACAACATGGGAAAGAAATAAGAAACTGAATGTCAATAAGAAACTATAGAGAATTGTAAATATGCAGCATGGTAGCATGAACAACTGAAGTATTGTATGGACAGTAAATCTTTAACATAGATAGGCAGAGAAGGTGACAATGTGTGGAAGGAATAGCTGAATGAAGGTCCTGGAAAAAGGAATAGGTCTCTTATTACAATGATAGTAAGTGGCAGCTGGAACTTCAGTGACCATGTGATAATAGAGCTTGAAGATCCTTAGGGAAAGCAAGAAGGCATGTAGCAAGGAATTTGGACATTGGGAGAGAAGACTTAATCAGGGAGCTGGTATGCAAAGATTTGCTTCCCAAAATAATCTAATGGCATACAGTGAATTTTTATTTGCACTTTATTATAGATTGAGGAGAAAGAATAT
>JAWWLV010000001.1:73258768-73269532 GCA_035041135.1 Platyrinchus mystaceus
TTTTTTTTCTTATTGTTCTGTCAACCCACCTATATCCTTTAATAAAGGGCTGTTATTTTGTTGTGTTTTCTCTTTCCACATTTTTTCTCAATTGGAACCTCTCAATTCTGAATTTGTGATTGATTAGAGGAGGAGTTTAAGTCTTGACTCGTAACCCATCCTCAGTAATACCCTTGTGTCTCATTTAAACTGGGACAAAAGCAAAAAGGCATGTAGCAAGGAATTTGGACTTTGGGAGAGAAGACTTAATCAGGGAGCTGGTATGCAAAGTTTTGCTTCCCAAAATAATCTAATGGCATACAGTGAATTTTTATTTGCACTTTATTATAGATTGAGGAGAAAGAATATGTTGTCAAGAAACTGGACTGGTGTAAATTACTGTAATATAACACAAAGAGATATTCTTTTTTAAGTATGCCATGGGGTTTCTTAAGGATGATCTCAAAATTGAAAGAAAAATAAAAAGAGTGACAAAGTTTTAAGCTCTTAAAAGAAATAGAATTATGAAACTTAGGGATGGATAACATCTATAGAGACAAAGAAGAAACTGGAGATGACATCAAGACTAAAAGATCAGAAAGGATGGTAGGAAAAGTGATAATACAAAGACTTTAATAAAGAGGATTGATAACTTCATGTTTGGCACATGAAACTAATGAAACTATGTCCAAAACACATTAAAGATGTTTTTAAGATGAAAAATATCACAATCCTTTAGCTATCAAGTTTTAGTAATGAGATGATTTGGCAATACCATTGTACTCTGAAAGCATATTAAAAGTAGTTCTATTCTCTTTAGAGATGTGTGCTGTTTTTAAACAGTTCTGATTGTCCAGACATCCACCTTCAAAATCCATCCCCGTTTTCATCCTTCTGCTGTTTTCTGAAATTTCCTTTACATTCATGACGTTTTGAAAAGTACATTAAGTAATTCAGATAATACCTAGTATTTGCTTTTCTTTAATGTTCTCAAATATTTTAGTCACTTTTTTGGGATATGGATGTAGAAACTGCATTTCTAACAGTCTTTTCAAAGTTTTTCAGGTTACTGAAGGTTAAAGCCACACAAAAAAAGTCAGTTTGATGTATCTAAACCAAAAATACATTCCAAATTCAGTTCAGGACCATTTTAAAGCTGTTATTTCAGTTATTTCTTGGTGATTGCTGAGTAGACTTTTTTTTTACTATTTCGTTATCTCCATTTTCATGCTAGCTGAGTGTCTGAAACAAGTCGTTTTGGCTTATCCTTGCAATTTTATGTTTTATGAAATTCCAGTTCACTAATCTTCATTTACAAGTGTGAATACAAAACATTAGGGGGGATTGGTAAGAGGCCTAATTATGCAAGACAAATTAAGAGTTAGAGACTTTATCTCACCATCAAAGATATGTAGGCATCTTTCTGCCTTTTTATATATCATTGCTAATCTTTAAAATAAATCATTATCTATTTTGTTATCTAAAGTACTTTCAGTTCCAACACTCCATAAGCATACATAGTTAATTAATCTTCCTCTATGAATTAGTTGGAGAATAACTTCAAGCACAAGCCATATTAACAGAATATGGATAAGACAATGTAAGCAGAAATAGTGTGCGAAAAATGTTTAATATTTAGAAAACTGAGGTTTAATTACATTTCAGACCTTTAGCGTAAAGTCTCAGGATGAGTGCTCAGGTTGTCTTCTACTGGCTTCTGCTGGCTTTAAACTTATGTTTCGCAGGATAAGCAGTGTGATTCACAGTACTTGGACTCCCTTTATGGTCAATTGAAAGTTGCAAGTGCCTTTGAAGAGCAATTTAGGACTGTGAAAAGAAACACCTACTTATTTAGGCATTGAGTTATTGACTGTTAAAGCATACGTGCCTCTGTAGGCAATTTGGTGCTCTTTAACAATAGATCAGAAGCTGCATAGAGTCAACCACTAGAAATATAAGCTGAAGGGATGTGTTAAAGATCACTCATCTCAGAGTTAATTGATTTTAACATTTCTTCTCCTGTATGAGTTTGCCAACCAGCCCCCCTGGGGCTGAAAATAGTTGTTCCAGGTGATCTAGTCCTAAAGCAGGGCCTCCTAGAGCTGATTGTTAAGGATTATGTCCAGTCAGATTCCGAAGATCTCTGTATCTGAATACTCTGAGCAATCTGTTCGGTGGCTTGACCTGGGATTTTTGTGGTCAATAGATTTTCATATAATGAAAACACTGAATATGTAGCTTTTCTATGTCTTCTTACCAATTCCCCTGCCCACTCAGCATTCAGACCATAAATACTCTCTGAAGTAAAATATACAAACCACAATTATCTCTCTGCACCAGTAATTTGTTTTTTGTGTGGGCCACAAATGTATAATTTCATCTCACAGTATTGACTTACATTCTTTGCTTTAATAAGAAAAATAGAAAAATAAATAACTCCCATTATGTTCTATAATTTGGATAAGATACCCTTTACCAAGATAATTCATGAATTTAAATATCCATGTATGGAAGAGGAGCTGTAATAGCTCTGTTTCATATGGGAATACTTGAATACTTCAGCAACTAAATATCAGTGTCTGACAGTTTCATACACTGAATTTAATACTATCATTTATTTAAGACATGGTTTAAGCTTATCTAATGGATTAGTTTTTTCCAGGAATTAAAGCAGAATTTTGCCTCTTCTGGTCTATCTTTGAATCAAAGCTTCTCTTAGTCATCCACTCACTTGAAAAGGAATGTTTATGAGCATGTCTAGAAAAATGTGATTAGGTGCATAGAGAACTTAGCCTAACTACACAGAAAAAATTTTATGCATCAAAGATCAGAAAGCCACAGATAATAGAAAACCTAAAAAAACCCCACATGATGCCTCAATCAGAGTAATATAAAAAGTAAGTGGTCTGAATTCTTCCCATAATGTCTATCTTTTTCTAGTTCAAGTGATAATAAGCTATTTATCCATAATGGAAGAAATATATCCTCTCCTAGGACACCTGGTGGAAAACAACCTCTGGATGACAAGTCGGGTGTGGTATTTAATAGCCTCTTTTAATACAAATTGAGTTCCTATACTGAGTTAATCAGAGAAGGGCTTTGAAATCATCCCACTGAAATAATGAAGTCATTAATTACCTTTTCTTCTTCTCTTGTCTTTCCATATCTCCTCTTTCCTCTCCTGTTTTCTCTTTTCCCTTCTCCATTTTACACAGAGATTTCTAAACTTTTGCAGCACAAGTCACAAACAGGCTTTACATAATCAGTGGGAGGCATTGTTACTCGAAGTTATTACAAGCTTTAAAGAGCAACTTAGTGAAGAGTTGTCATGCAAGGTACTACGAAAAGACTGACCCTTTTACACAGAAATCAGCACTGGAGACTGGACACTGGATTCCCTATTGGTGACACCTCTAATTGCATTGTATATCACATGTTTATTTGTTATCTTAGTGTATTCTGTACTTGGTGACAATCAAATCACACATTGGATGCCTAACAACATAATTTGTCATTATTTAAAATTTTAAATGTCATGGTGAGCTAGGTTGGCTATCTCTATGATCTGCTTGCCCACATCTTTGAGAGTCAATTTTTGAGCTGACCAGAAGTATTTCTTCAAGCACTTAAAAGTGAACTCAGTGTGTAACAAGTACTGTTTAAATACATGAAAGGAAAATAATCTATGTTATTTTGGTAAAATGTGTGCATTATTTATGTAAATATTTAACATATGAATTTCAATAGAAATTATTTCTAAATGTGCAAGATGCAAAATGCCCAATATGCATTTCTAATATATTCAGTGTTTTTTGAAATTGATCTTAGATTTTGTTGCCAGCTGTGAAAGTGGTATGATGTTTAGTGCATTATCTGATAACAGTGGGACAGTCGTGTTGAAAATGAAACCGTGTAGATTCAAAATCAGGCTAAATAAATAACGTTGCTCACAGAGAACAAGTTATCTGATAAATTATAATGTATCAAGAAATAAATAAAAAAAAACCAATAAAACAAACCACACAAAATATGGAACAATACTAATATCACCTTGAAAGAAAGATGATATAAAAGTCCCTTTTTCGGTCTTGTCGAATTAGTTACTAATTGTGGTTCCTTGCAGAGCAGGATGGGCAACTAATGTTTTAATGATTCAAGCCACTGCAGAGGTGAACAGCAGGAAATAAATGAATCAAAGTCTACAGGAATATGTAGTATATGTTCCTCCTTTTCTAGAATACAAGGGACCCTTCACTAAGTAATTACTGCATCATAGTGACTTTCTCGACCTTTTTGATTAGAAAGACCTGGGAGTGTTAAGCTTTGTACTGGTACAGAATGCTGAGGAATAGAAACTAAACCTAAAATGCTAGCAAAGATGGCTAAAAATAATACTCCTAAATTAATGAAATTTAGCATTTACCTAAATGTCTCCAACAGTAATCATGTCTTCTGCTCACAGGGGCAGTTCAGTTACATAAAAGTAGGTATCTAGGGCTACGTGCAATAACCTAATGTCTTAAAACATTACAGGAACATAGAAAAGGGTCTCACAGGGATTTAAGATTACTATCCTTCTGGTTTGCAACCAGGGTAAGTGTCAAGACCTGTAATAAGTCAATTTCCACCAGTCATGTGTTCTTGATCAGCTAAAATGAACCCAAATGATAAGAACTAACTGTAGATGTCTTCCATATACTTACATCTGAGTTTCTCATGTAATCTTCCTTGCAGATAATGAACAGAAGTAATGATTTTTCAGTACAATTTATCTGGCCTATTCCTCTGTCTAGAAATATCTCTGAGTTGATGCATTCAGGTTTAAAGGTGGGATCGAGACTATAGAAGTCAAATTTAGGCACCAAAATATAAGGATTTACTTGTGAATTAAACTGCCATTATATTACAGGGATAATCTAATGCGGCTTTTTAACACTAAGTTTTCTGTTAAGCCTCATATAGACATCTAATTTAAGGTGTCTACATGCTATGACTTTCATCACAAAGAGAACACAACTAGTACTCTCAGTGGATCTTGTCTTAATTGTTCATGAAGCTGTGCGGTGTTGAGGAACACATCTGGTGCAGTTAGCTTGGTTGCAAGCTGCAGACTGAACAGTGGGAGCCCAAGACAAGAGGCTTTGCACATTTCTCCTACAGTGTCTCTTTCTGTGTTGATTACTGACATAGTAAACCATATTGTCACAAAGTCTAGTGAAGGCAGACAAGAAGTCCTGTTCATTCTACTTGTTTAGCAGTTGCTTGTGTTGATTGTACTACAAAGATTAAAACTTTACAGTTTGGTCACAGCTCAAGAAACCTTTCACAAAAGCAGTTATGGAAAATTTTTTCAAGTGTTAAGGAAACACAAATCCTTTAAAAAGAGAGGCAATTCTGCCATTTCTGTTCTGGGAGCATCATTGTTTCACTCTCTAAGGTCTAAGTAAAATGTCTTTAGATAACCCTCTGGTGCTAACAGATTTTATAACAGTTGGGAGGCATAAAATTTGTTTTATGATTAAAAGAGTGTCTTCAGTCATAGCTCCAAAGCATTTCTAGCTGCATCAAACATATTGATTTGATAACACTTATGAATCTGGTTCAGATGTAATTGATTCTCAATAAAAAACTAAGGAAGTTATATCAATTTGAAATCAATAGGAGTATTAGCTGTTTAAAACTAGCTATACTTTCTCTCAAGAAAATAAAAAGTGAAGAGTAAATTACACCAGAATAATATAGTATATACTATCAGCAAGATAAATACATTTTTTTCCAAATAACAAAGATTAATATTATCACGACACTGTGACAGTATATGGCAGACAGCCCAAAGAAGGTCATGTGCACCATCTTTGCATACAAATTTTGAAAAAAAGATATTCCTAAACAACTTTCCAAGGTGATGTTCTCAGGAATATTTACACATTTGGACTGGTAACTGGGAAGTGAAAAATTAGTAAGCAGTCTTGTGAACAAGGTAGTTCCACAGCCATTCTCTACTTGATATGTCTTAATAATAAGCCTCCCATTATTTGTCTGCAGCTCTGGAGTCCTGCATAGTACCAAAGCTTACAAAATGGGAATAGAGACACTTGGTACTCTATTTCTCACTGGTGTGAGATTGATAGATTCAGCATAATCAGTGCTGTGGAACAAGAAACCAGCTGAAGGAACTGCTCTGGCAAGTTAGAAGACATGACTGGTCTGAAAAAAGAGAGCAGGATACAGCTATGTGTGTCTTAGTCTTCAGCAAATGCCTGGCTGAAGCACCAGGGGAATGAGATGCAGGAGATGGTAAGCAAATGTCATGGTATCTACTAAAAGAGTAAACAGAAAATGAGCAGATTCTTCAGAGACATGCTGGAGAGACAAGATGCATGCTGCTAAGGGACAGCCATAGGATGTCAAATTAGGAAACCCGATAAAGTTTACTATTAACCATGTGGTTAATTTTTATTCCAAAACCAAAAACTAAAAGGAAAATTTAGACTAATTGCAAATACAAATGATGCTAGCTTTTTAAACTTTGTTTTCAGCTCTAAGTGAAATTTTATTTTAAAACAAATTTAATAATTTTCACATACAATCAGAACCTGGGAAAAACCTCAACCAAAGCAAATCTAAACAATGAGGAGATAAAAAGCTATGTAAAGAAGTTGTATACTGAAGTTTGAAATTTAGAAGCTTTAACTGTTTCAATACCAATATATAACTTTCTCCAAGGTACCACAAAGCCTTTTAGCTGTTTCTCGGACCAAGAGACAAAAAACAATTATTTTATTTCAGTAATAAAGAGTTAAACACACAAATTAATCATAGGTCTGTTATTTAGTTTTCAGATCCACCGTTTCCATTGACCTGAATGAGATCTCTTTATTGCTTGTTAAGAACTTGATCCTACAATCTCCAGTTACAAAATACACAGTAAATATGACATTATTGAGTCAAATATAGTAATCTTTTCTGTATTTAGGTGAATTTTCACAAATGGTTTCTACCCATCCAGTATAATTATCCCCAGGATAAATGAAGAGAGACTGCACTGTCACAAGGTAGCAGCAATTTAAGAAGGTAGTTTTCTTCCACTGTTAAATACTGCTTTTCTGCTGAGAAACAGTATAGTTGTGACAGAGTAAAAAGGCATAACATACACAAACTTATAAGACCCCCTATTTGATATATTAGCATTCAGTGACTGAGCTTCATCAACTATATCTATATCCATCTAGGCATACCTTAAAGCTTTCTGGCCCTCAATTCCCAACCTCTGACTTGAAGTAAATAGTAGCTTCCTGCTTGACAGGATTTTTTTTCCTAAGGAGAATTACATATGCAGAGGTATCCAAATCACATGGTATCTGAAATAAAAAAGATATTTTAATATAATTATAAGACTAATCAGGTCATTTATATCTTATAGCTATTTTTCACTATTTTTTATTGATTCAAAACTGTCTATGCTTAAAAAATTACACTTTCAAAAATATTCTGAAAAATCTGAACCTAGTTATGAACCTTATTATGGTAGTTAACTTTGCAAATAATTAATTAATTTTAAATATGTATTTTCAAAAATTGTCTAAATTATTAGAATGTTTCTGAAATAAAATGCATATTTTTTTCCTCAGTAAAGCTTGTTATTGTTCTTCCCATAGCAATCTACTTTTTATGTTCTTACTCTGCTTTCCAGTTGATAATTCAAAATTAGAATTATCTTCTAAAAATCCTGTTTGTATGAAGAATTTGTTAAAAGTCAAGGGAAACATTTCTTTGTTCAGTCTCATGAATTTCAAGGAAAATAATTTTATTACATGACTGTTTCTAAATAATTAAGAGTTACTTCTACAGGTTTGCTTTGCTTCCATCACTAAGCAAATTACTTACATTTTGCAGCATTTGAAATAAATTTATCATTGATACTTGTCTCATTTGCTAAGGACCAGATATACAAATCCAGGAAGAGATCTTGTTTTTAATATATGATACACAATCTAATACTAAGTATGTCCTCAAAAATACAAAAATGGTCTGCAAAAGGAGAAAGTGTTATGCTAAAAACCCCACATATTTTTAACTGAACATTTTCTGCTACACTTTATCCACTAACAGTTATTTGAACTTTATTCATCTGTTCTTTTCTCCTAAAATTAGCTGAAGAGAAATTAATTAAAAATGTTTAATGAAGAATATAGTTCAAACGAGTATGCCTCCTTTATTTTGAACCTGGCCCCAAAGTAGGACTAAAAAAAGAGAAAAAATACAATTACTACAGTTGAATATTTTTATAATAGCTTTATCTGCATGTTGTAACTGTGAGCCAATTTGAAGTAGAAGGAATCAAAAATCAATCTCCTGCTAATTCATTGTTTCCTTTCCTCCAGGTTAATTTTCACAATTCAGCATACAACAGCCAATACAAGTCACAAAGGCTGATTACCTCTCTGTTATGTAGTCATTCTCTTTCAACAAGAAAAATAACTATGCAGTGTCTTATCATCATGTTACCTTCTTCTACTTCTCCTTGATTACTTCACTGTTTTTTAAGATTACTTACTCTTTTTCATCTTTCTTTATAATCATGCCTTTTGTGGATTTTTACTAGTTATTACAAGAAACATTTTCAAGAAATATCTTTATTTAAGAGTTTTTATGTAAAAAATATGAACATTTTCTCTTTATTTTCAGCATGGATCTATAAAGAAAATCTGTGGAACGGAGAGTTTAATCACTGTTTTGTAGATATATGCTCTAAATTCAGTATGGAACAGTTTGTCTGTCAGGAAGGAGACAATGATACCAGTTATCATTGGCAGATCACAGAGTTATACACTGTGAATCTGTAACTGCCATGGTTTACTATGTAACTGAAATATCTTGACTCTTAGGTATCTTTAAATATGTTTAAATCTGCTGTTTAAACTTAAACAAAATACTTTTAAATCTGCTGTGCACATGAGAATGAGCATGTAGTTGAGGATGTCAAATTACAATCAAATTACAGATTATATTAAATATATGAGGTAACTTTCTGGAGGAGTTCTCTGAGGTAGAATAGAACCAAGATCCTCAAAGTTCTGAACTAATATGATTGTATAGATGCTAGTACGTGGTTAAAAACAAAGAAAAAACATTCATTTTATCTTTACATTGCAATAATTAACTTTTCTACATGGTTCACACATAGCTATAGCCAAATCTATGGAAAGCAAGAAGAATTTTTTTTTAAAAAAAGAAGGGGGGGAATCCTTTAAGACAATTAATGAAAATATGTACGTATGGTTATAAAAAAATCTGATTTAAAATAGCTTGAGAAGCAGAATTAAGGTAATATAAAACTTTATTTCAGTTAGGGTTAAAAAACAAAGTGCACTGAGTAAAATAAAAATATTGTAAAATATTCTAAATATTTTATTTACTATTAGCACATCAAGGAGCAAAAATGCACAGAAATCAGTAGGGAAATCTTAAACTACCAATTTATTACTACCAAGTAATGATGGTGTTCATCTGACAAAGCTGCAGGTTTGATACGAGTTATTTGGGGTTTTTTTGTGGGAGGAAATGTGAACTTAAAAGAAGCAAAAGCAGCAAGTTAATAATAGGAAGGCTTGATTTCAAATTGTATAAATCTACAGCTTAACATAAGAATTTTAAAATTTAATATACAATAGAAAATCTGTTATTAAATCTAAATTAAACCATCATCTCTCAAAAAAAAAAAAATTGGGAAAGAACTGATTTTCCTTATTTATTCCAGATTTCCTGCAAGAATAAATCTCTTTTGTGACAAGGTAGAAAGACATGCCATACTCAAACATGTATTATAAGCCCCCTTATTTGATATATTAGCATTTAGTGATGGAGTTTCATCAACTATATCTATATTCATCTAGGCATACCTTAAAACTTTCTGGCCCTCAGCTCTGAATTGAAATTAATAGTAGTTTCCTGCTGACTGAGTCCTGATTGAGAACAGATTGACGTTTTTAGGCAAAATTTCTCTGACACAATACAGACAACCCTCCAAAGCACAATACAACTCAAGTTTGAGTGGAAAATAAAAGGAGATGCCTTCCAGTCCATGCAGCTTCTTCACACCATCATCTCAACCATCAACAAAGCATGAAAGTTCTTCCCCATACTTCTGAATTTCTCAGCCTGAGAAAAATTGTATTTTCTGCACATATTTAATTACAAAATGCATCACCGTTAAAACAACACAAACCCCATATTTTCCTTTGCTTTTAACTTATCATCTACTAAGATATCACAGCATATTTTACTACCAATTCATAATAATAACCATTATTCTTTTAAGCTTTTGCATTCACTTTAAGTTTTTCAGCATGATATTTAGAATTAGAAGATGATAAAGAATGTCTTTCTGTTGAAGTTACTGCATCACATACTTGCCATATATAAATCAGTTTGCTCATTCATTTCAGCTTCTTCTGAGGGTCTCCCTCAGGGCTGAAACCCTTTCCCTGGAGTAATTTTCCAAAGTAATGTTTGCATTTTGTAAAATATGTATGTGAAATACACAAGAAATAGCTTTTCTTTACTCCATTTCAAATATACACAACTGTCATGGTTTAAGCCAAATGAAAACTAAGTGAGAATTTCTTTTTCCCTTCCCCCTGCCCATTGTATGTGGGGGGTGTTGGATTGGGCAGTTAAAAGAACACAATAGACTAGCCGGGCGGGAGCACATTCCGGGTTAAGTATCTTTCAAAGCTTTCTATTGGTTGGCTAGGGCTGGAGCTGGGGGTTGTGGGGGAGGAG
>JAWWLV010000001.1:73311787-73329739 GCA_035041135.1 Platyrinchus mystaceus
ATGCAAGTAGTTGTTAACCTGTCATCTTAGTAGTGCATGAGAAGCTATTAATCTGCCCTTCTTGTAGCAGGATGGCTAATATTCTAATTCAGATACTATAGTAGTGTGAACATGGAAGAAATAATTACAGATTTAATTAAACCTGGGATTCATATTAAAAAATGGGGGGAAAAGAAGGAATAAATGAAATTTCTCAGTACTGAATATATCCATTAAAACATTGTTTGCTTACCTTTGTACTTTGATTTGGGATGAAAGGATGGGACATCTCAGACATCCTGTGAAGAGTGACATGTCTGTAGGTTTAGGAACTAGCCAAAGGCAAAATTCTCTAACTGAGCCTCACTTGCTCCACAGAGCAAGAATTATCAATTATTGCAGGTGCATTACAAAAGTGGGTGATTACTGTTTTTTTTCCTTTTCCGGGAAATATATGCAAAGGAAAAAAACAACACATAATGATGTACTTGTAATAGTCTTGTTCAGCTAGTGTCATAAACCTGATGTCCATATTATGTAGTGCTGAAAACACATAAAATTGAAACATGATCTTTGGTTACCTGTGCTTTTTTCTGTTCTTATTACTCAAAGGTGTACTAATGCAAGGTAATTAGCTTGGATATTAAATATATTTTGTCATGGTGCTTCATCAGGGATTTTGACTGTGATAGTTACTCTTCTTCACAGTACCACGTATGGCACTCTTCTTTGAATATAAACAGTATGGATTATACACTAATGTTTTAGTTATTGATGAACAGTGCTTGGTGGTGCTTGGAACACTGTGATGGTTCATCCCCTCACTTTCCTCCTCAGGAAATAACATGCTATGATCTCAAGAATTCTTTTTAGGACTTGGCCCTGATTAATGGCTCCTGGGCGAAAAGCGCCCCTTGAACTTACCAGGAACATTGTCCATATCAGGAACATTGTCCATATCAGGAACATTGTCCATATCAGGAACTTCTGTTGCCCGAAAAGGAAGGGGATGAGAAATAATGTCATTCTCTGATAGTCTTAGAGCATTAGTTGCCTGAATCAAAGCCAGAGTGGAACAGTACTATTGTTACTTGACAAAAAATTCCAGAAATTATGTGTTGGTTTATGGTTAGGATGGAGATTTTCAGATTACTAAAGTCAATCACCTTGTGGCACAATAAACAGTCTCCCTAAGTAAGGCCCATTGAGTGGCCCTGCAATAGCCTGCAACCAGCATCTCCATCTGAGTGGGATGTCTTTCAGAGCTTACAAATTCAAGTTTGTGATACTCAGACTGTTACTGAAAGCTGAAGATGGGGCCTGGGCTGATACCCTAGGTGGGTCCTCTCTGAATGTTGTGACTCAACATGAGGATTTTACTTATCCTTTTGCATCCATATAATTTTGCATTCCCAGTCTCCATATAAATCATTCTAAATTTATTCTAATCTGATTTTTCTTTGTATGCTTCATTTATCTAGTAAGTAACTGAGTGAACCTTGCAGTTGAACTCTGTTAATTCATGCTTTCACAAATTTATATGAAACCTCTTTTTGCTAATACCTTTGATGATGCTGTTTTAAGAGACCTAAAGCACTCATGTGTGATAAACATCAAGGCCTTTTCTGTTTCTCATGCTGCCCACATAGTGAAGCAGAAAGAAGTTTAGACTGACCAGGAAGTTGGGAGTGTACACATGTGGGACAGCTGACCCAATGGACCATGTTCACTTGAATTTAATTCTATACTATATCTCAATAGCATTTAATCATGCACACACCGAATATTCTGAGTTGGAAGGATCCCACAAGGATCACTAAGTCCAACTCTTAAGTGAATTTTGTCATCCTCAATCTGGTAAAAGACAGGGGGAAAAAGGATGAAGTGGAGGACAATTGGACTTAGACATTGTCGTGGATGGGAATGGAAGGCTTAGAGAAAATTTATTAAAAAAGCCTTGCCATTGAGTCATGAGGTACAGAAAGGACTCCTTTGTTTTCTAAACTTCTTCTCAGAGGGGAGTTTAGATGCAGCTGAATCCAATCTTAGTTTTGGATTATATCAATGGTTTAAATTAAAGGAATTACATAGCTGTGATTGAACCACTTTTGCTCCATAGGTTTTAATGATTGGCAAAATAAGAATAGGATAGTGCACTCTATTGAAGCAATTATTGAAACAATTATATTAAAGCTAGCAAAAAGGAAATTATTACTAAGTAGAGATTTGGTATAACTCACCTGTACCAAGGCTCCTGGGGAGATCTCTTTCTCTCAATGTTGAGGAATATCCTTGGAGGATGTCTCCCTCTAGGGAGAAATCTCCACACATATATCCCAAGAAAGGTTATGTCAGAAGAACCTGACCGTATGAGATGGGACTGGACTTTTATAGTATGAAGTGATTGACTGCCAGTCACAGATTTACAGGCCAGCTAACAGCTTCTCTGTCAAAGCCTTCTTCAAAAGGCAAGATGTGTATTTGAAGCCTGGTGAACCAGGCTGCTTTTAGCATAATTCAACACCAAGACAACACCCTGGCACCAGCAGCTGAACTTTCATGATGGCTTGCAATGTATGCATTCTCTGATTGGATTTCAGGTCTTATGGGGGTAGGCCCTCCTGCCACAGACATTTGTCTTCTGAAGTACCTGTTATGTATGATATAGCTCTGCTTTTCCTGGAAATGGCTGAACAAATGACAAAGTATTTGCTTTGCTCTGCTGGCTTATGAGCTTTAACATCTTAAAATGGCTTTACCTCTACCTATGAGCTGTTTCATATTTACCCTTATTCTCTTCCCTGTTCCAGAAAGGGCAATAAGCAAGCTGCTGTGTGGTAATTAGCTCTCCAAAAGGGAGGTGATGAAGTCCTTAGTGTTTCTAGTTCTTAAATGTGTGAGAAGAAAATTTTATGTGGAAGTCATTGTTTCACTACTATAAAATATAAGACAAATTCATCCACAGCACACCAGCAAGGACAGCTTTTGAGTGCTACAGTTACTCCTCCCTTCATGCATTTACCTTGTTTGAGATTGGAAATGCCATCAGTGTGTCTCTTAGTCAAATTAAACGTCTAACTGTTAGTGGGAAAAACATCTCTTCAGTACTTGGAATTAATTTAAATAATCACTATGAACAATACAGTGGTGTTTAAATGGTAATAAAAAGGTGATAAATTGGATTATTGCTAAGTGCTAAAACCACAGTCACAATCTTAATTGTGAAATTTTTATGGAGAAAAGTAGCAAACTTTCAACTATTAAGTCATTGAAAAGTATGAAAAAAGTTATAATAATGTTACTATATTAGGTTTTAGACAGGCCACTGACTGGCATACATGGGAAATCCACTTTGGATTTCAAACCCATTGTCATAGAACTCTTGTGCTTATCAATTCCAGTTGCAAGCATCTATTGATATTATCATAATATCATGAAATAGCACTTCTGGTACTCCTGGTTGAAATGGCAAGTCTAGGTTTTATTAAGTACATGTTATCAAAAACGATTAATTCAGAATTCTACACTTCATTACATTCAGTTGTGAAAGACCAGAAGAGGTTATGGGCACTTTTTTTCTCCTCATTTTTGATAAAAGATTTTAATGGCTGAACCATTAAACTATACTGTAATAATGCTTCAGGGCATACCAAAACCACTGCTCCTTTTTTTTGTCATTGGAATTACACTGTGGAAGCAGACTTCTAGTATTCAAAGCAGGAATTGTGGTATCATAAGGTCTTCATATAATCCTGCTACTTCTAAGAGATCCATCTCCTCAAAACAATTAAACCCATAGCAAATTTTGGGAATAGCCTAGTTGCTTTCAGGGCTTGCTGAAGCAGGCCTGACTGGGAGATTGGAATGATTCTCTCAGCATTTTAATAATTTCTTAAACTGCTGAGTGGACGAGTCTATTTACTCATCCACAATATCAGGCTTTAGTCATTATTATTTTTAAGCCATTTGAAGATACAAAGTTTTAAGGATGGATGAGGAATATTCTTCTGACTTCAAACTTTTTTAACATCTATAATTTATTTGTTTATTTAAATATATACACCACATCTGTCTTTTTTACTCTACTTTTATATCTGAGTTGATCAGATAGACTAGTTTCTCTGAACCTAGTTATTTTTTAAACTATGGATAATTCTTTTGAGTTAAGAAGAGTTTCTGTACTTTATTTATTCTATTTTTATATAAAATATATACTGGAACAATGACTTCTAAATTAAATACTGGTATAACATTACCTTCACATAGTCTATAATATGAAATTCACCACAACACCCATCTTTCAAGCATAAAATTCATTCAAAATAATGTCAATAACTTTTGATGTCATGTGTAATACTAGGAATGTGTATAAAATCGATATTTAATATTTTGTTTAATGTTTTGTGGTATCCAGTATAATAAAAAGTTACCTTAGGTAAGGAAGTAAATCCCTGGCTTATGATCACATTGAATTCTAAACTAGGTTAAAGTCTGTGCTAACAAATTAGAGATAAGTAATTACAGGAAAGTTTGATTAAATCTCATTTTACACTGTGTACAGTCTGGTGCTACATTTTAGAAAAATGACTGTTTGCTCTTTCAGACAACCTGTTACTCATATTTGGAACATAAGCTTTTTATTTTTAATTGAGGTTTTTTTCAAAATAATTTTTATACTAGAAATTTATTCAATTTTTTCCTCTGAAAGATGCTTCAAGAATTTTAAAATTTTTGTCTGCAGTGAAGTTTATAATATTTAGTTTTATATTAGGAATGTGGACTGAAACAGTGTATTTCTGGAAAACATTGAGACAAAACTAATGGTAAAGTTTAATCAGAGGATGGAACATTTTGTATGCAAGTGAGATTTCCTCGATTAAATGACTGAATAGATATCTTTAATTCTGTTAGGTGATCTGTCAGAAATTTGTATTTAGTACATATAGGAATAAAGCTGACGGCAGGTAGTGCTGGGTTGACAACAGATAGGCAGATAGTCAGCATTCAGCATCTGTGGTAGTCCAGAAAGATTGCTGGGACTTAAGTTTCGTTTAGCAGATATACATAGACTTCAACTATTGCAAATATTATTTTAAGATATAGCTAAGCCTAGATAGTCTTCCATGGAAGAAACTGATGACTGACTCGTTTTTCTTTTCATTTTATGAATGTTTAACATTTTATTTTACTACAGGTACTGTTCTGCTTAATTTTGTAAAGAGCCGTGCCTGCTCAGCAAACAGAAGTTCTGCAAAATTTTATTTTTTTCACTTTTCTTTCCTTTCTTTTTTTTTTTAATCTCTGCTACAGGCATTTATTTTCTGATGTTCTAATGTTTCCAAAGTCATACACAAATTAAAAGTAAAAAGCAAAATACTTATTTGCTACATACAAAGTTATGACTAATGAGCTAAAAGGTTCAGTGCTATTATGCTCACCAACCAAGTGAGATCTTTATTCCATGTCTTTAATGATGATACAATCTCCTTTTCTCCTCTCTTTTGACACTTACCTGTCGGAAGCTATATGCAGTTCTTTCTTTAGAATAAATGATAATTGAGGTGGAGATGGTGTTGAAAACAGCCTACCTCACTGTATAATTAATATAATTATATGCTATATTGAATATAGTATATATATTATATCACATATGCTGCATAATTAATAATTAATTTCTATAGTGTTTTTCATGCCATGCCCTGAATTAAATCACAATTTATTGCCAGATTCATAGTTTAAAATTCTATGGTGCATACACAAGGACTGGTAAAGATTGGAACTGTAGAAACTTAGACATACTAGAATAACCAGAACAGTCAAATGAGTGACACAGTTTTTAAGCTAAGAATACTCATTAACTGTACATTTGTCTCAATATTTATATATATACATGAATACATATTCATAATTATCTGGAAGATAGGAATTTCCTCAGTCGAAGACCATTTCTTATCTCACCCAGCACCTGGATCTGAAGTACTCTCATCCTAACAGAGAAATCTGAACTCTACGCTGTAATTAACAGTCAAAGCCTGGCTTTTCCATGTTTTCTATATAGTGAAAACCAATAAAGAAACTGCTCTGCTCTCCTTACACACAGCTTCAAGAATTAAGGGTCCAAATAATCAAAGGTCGTAGTTTTGAAATATTCAAGGTATTTCTTGAAATCTCATTTTCATTTGCATATTCTAGTTCACACTATTGTCTACCCTTCGAACTAGCATACAAGCAGTCTGTGCCTAGGTGTACTCGTGGCAGGTACACACTGGATTACAGGGGCAGTCGTAGCTGGTACACACTGAAGTACAAAGTGTACTTATTGCTGACACATATTGCATTACTTTCCACAGTTATGACCCATTAAGAAATAACAATAACAGAGACTAGTACACATTAGTATAAAATTACTGAAAATAAAACCCTACCTATGATTCTCCTCCGGAAGACATGAAGTTTATCTTCACTTCTCTATGACTTGCTGAAATACTTGGTGGTGGCTTGATAGCTTTGGAGATGAAGGAACACAGATAATCCAGGGCAAGTGGCAGGTATTGTGCTTCATTAAAGAGCACTCTCTCAACAGCTTCTTTTCAAACTGTATATTCATTAAGTCTTCATTGCTTTGGAATTATGTGTACCTTTCTAATTTTTCTTTTCTTGTTAAGTATTTATTTAATAAAGCACTTCATTAGCTCAGCCATTTCAGAAACACATTGATTTTAAATGCCTCCTTACTTCTTATACTTTTGTTACCTCTTTAGCATTTTCCTCTTGATAAAAACTGAAAAATTCTTTGACTTCTGCTTACCTTGTAACCATTTTATTCTGGGTCTTTTGGGGAAAATTTTACTAAAAGACAGTGAAAAGTTACATACAAATTAAAAATAAAAAGCAGATAACTTGTTTGATACATATGAAGTTAGGAATAATAAGCTAGAAGGTTATGCTATCATGCATATTATTATATATTATTATGATGTTATTATGCTATTATTCAATATTATGCTCACCAACCCAGTGAGATCTTCGCTGGTTAGGCAGCTGTCTTGTAGGAAAGGATGGTCCCTGAAGCAGTTTGGTTCCAGATGTTGCTGAGTAACTACCCTCTGAATGTTTTAGTTTTTCCCTTTCAATGTAATTTATTTTTTGTCATTATCTTTTGTCACTATTTAAGTCCTTGACTTTCTACTCTCAACAATCTTACCTTTCTCTGCAATTTTGCTTTTACTATCTTGCAAGTATATCGTCCACATGCTTTGTCACAGATCTTTTTCACAACTCAGAAATTTTTCCCAGGAATTTTATTCAAGTCTATGCAGCAACATTGTTAGGCATTGGAATACAGTCAACGAAGCATAGAAAGGAAGAATAACACTTCTCTGTGCACTGTCAAATTAATTTGGGAAGATGGGTTTTGAGGGATGGATAAGTAGTTTCCTGTAACAAAGACTCAATAGTGCACCTTTTGTTTTACCTTCTGTGCCTCTAATATACTTTAAAGGAACAGAACTGTTTGTTGAAACTGCAGGACAGATAAAGCTTTCAGGAATTTTCAGTTTTAGTGATAGAGATTTCAGAAGGAAAGGAGATATAGAGAGGGAAGACAGAAGGGGAAATTGTCTTGAAACTCAAAACATTTCACAGGGATTTGTAAGAACAAATTTCACACCTATACATTTCTTTAAGTAACACATTCAAATGGTCTTGAAAGATAAATTTTATAATATTCATGTTATTATTTTCAAGACAAAATAATTCCTGAGTTAAATTATAATCTCCAGTATTTATATTATGATGCATAATCACAATATGCATTGAACAACAAATATTCTGGATTTGAACTACATGCTGTATTTGAGCTGAATGAGAAAATGATTCAATTAGACACCCCCTGCTTCAAGCCCGAGGAGACTTGTCTACCAGAGGAGAGAAAGTACAGCTATTCTGCATCACTGAGCTGGCTAATTCAACTTTCTGTGTATGATTCAGACATCAAAATTGCTCCACCTTTCTTGGAAGTCTCTCCCAGCTCAAAAGAAAACTTTGTCTCTTTTACAAAGTCAGCAAAAATTTGGAGCATATAAAAGTAGCCCTTATGATTAGTCCAGAAGAGTTTTTCCTTTTTATACTATGAAAAATTGTACATTACCTGGAATATTCAAACTAATCCTATTACTGTTGCAATTAATCAACACAATCTCCTATTAAATTACATGCCAATTTAACTGCCAAAGTTAAAGAACAAGTGATGCTGGTAACATCTTCCTATGAAAGTTTCTGAATCCTCTATTCTGAGAAAGCCACAGATTTCAGATTATAATTATTTCCTGAGTGCTTTATAAGCAATGTTTTGCTCTGAGGTGAACTCTCAGTGTCATTGAAGATTTAATTTGTATCAATAAAGAGTAATTTACTTCTAAGCAACACTCTATCATGTCAAAGATCCTTTTCATGCTATGAAGTATAAATAAATGTTGCTTTAGCAAACAGATGTATGTAGCCTTTTCCTCCTTCTTAGAGGGAAAATACTAGAATTGCAAGAAGGTTATCTTTTAAATGAAGCTCAGTAGAAGAATTATGATAACTTGTTCAGTCTTTCTGACAATATTTAAAGCATAAATTTAGAAGAAAAGAAGGGCTGATAGATAATTCTTCATTGGAGATATTTACCTCCTTTGTTGAAGAGATGTGAATAATTAGACTTTGCTTTTTGTAGCCATGATAATCTGATAAGATCTTGTAGCAAAGCATTGTTATGAGCAATGCCTTTCCCCTTTTCTATCTGTTATGGAAATGTCACTGTGTTTATCCTAAGGGAAGATGCAGAGAAAATGTTCCTCCAACTCCTAACAGATTTATTCTTTCTTGCTATGCCTGAAAAAGAATGCTTTTGACTGCTGTGCTCTGTCTATGAATGGACCCACCAGGAGTACATCATCTCTGTGCCCAGCTCATTCATCCTCTTCCAGTTCACTTCACTGGATCCCAATGACAAACATGGGCATGCCAGAGGCAGTAAGCTCTCTGCAGAACAGCCTCACTGTTTATGGAATTTCTGGAGAGAAACAGCATTCTGTGGGCATGAGAAAAAAATATTGTGAGGTTTTTCACATTATTTTATTTTGGGGTTGAAAGATAATGGGCCACTTCAATACACAAAATTATATTCTCTAGTCAGGTATTGTACTCAAGTGATGAAATAACTAGATAGTACTCAACTCATGACCTGGGTTTTTTTTATTTAATTTAGAAATCTTGATGATGCACACAATAAAAAACCCCTGGAATCAGACATATGGTTTGTCATATTCCCCACTTTTCACTGGAGTCAAAAGTGAGGTAGTGAGGGGAAGAAGGTTGTATAAAAAAAGATGGGTTTTGACAACATCAACAGTACAAGTGTGAGAGGTTGCTGAATCCAGTAGCCTGATGAGCATGAAACTGCTCTTTGTCCCCAGGTCCAGCCAGTGGCAAGGGTGAGCACAAATTCTTGATAAGCACACATGCATGAATACACACACAATATACATACACATGACTAACCACATCGATCAGAAGAGAAAAAAAAACCCCAGCACTCATACAAGCGTGGATGGGCTCATAGCTCTCTCTTCTCTACGGAACAAGGTTGAAGTCTGCTGACAGAATACCTATACATACACAGATATTTATATACATTATAAATTGTAGACACTCAATCGACCCAGTAGTTGCTTCCAGATCCCCAGATCTCTCAAGTTGCTGACACTGAAATGTACAAGTTCTCCAGATTCATAGCCCCACTCCATTATCAAGTTCACAGAATCATGGAATATGCTGAGTTGGAAGGGACCCACAAGGATCAGCGAGCCCAACCCTTAGCACTGCACAGGACCATTCCCAAGAGTCACACCAGGTGTCAATCCAAATGCTTCTTGAACTCTCTCAGGCTTGGTGCTGTGACCATTTGCATGGGGAGACTGTTCCAGTGCCCAACCACTCCCTGGGTGAAAAACCTTTTTCTAGTACCCAAACTACACCTCTCCTGACACATTTTCAGGCCATTCCCTCCGGTCCTGTCACTGGTCACCACAGAGCTGAGATCAGTGCTTGGCCCTACTCTTCCCCTCACAAGGAAGTTTTAGACTACAGTGAGATCTCCCCTCAGTCTCCTCTTCTCCAGGATGAACAGACCAAGTGACTTCAGCCACTCCTCATATGGCTTCCTCTCAAGTCCCTTCACCATCTTCATTCCCTCCCTTGGATGCTTTCTAAGAGCTTAATGTCTTTCTTATATTACAGTGCCCAAAACTGCACACAGTATTCAAGGTGAGGCTGCACCAGTACAGAGCAGAGTGGGACAATCCCCTCCCTCGACTGGCTAGCGGTGCTTTGCCTGATGACCCCCAGGACACGGTTGGCCCTCCTGGCTGCCAGGGCACTGCTGACTCATATCAGCTTGCCATCAACCAGAACCTCCAGGTCCATTTCTGCACCACTGCTTTCCAGCATCTCCTTGAAACACAAGTCCTATGCTTGAACACCAGTCCTATGAGGAGAGGCTGAGGGAGCTGGGGTTGTTTAGCCTGGAGAAGAGAAGGCTCAGGGGAGACCTCATCACTCTCTACAACTACCTGAAAGGAGGTTGTAGCCAGGTGGGGGTTGGTCTCTTTTCCCAGGCAACTATCAGTAGGACAAGAGGGCATGGTTATGCTCTGCCAGGGGAGGTTTAGGTTAGACATTAGGAAAAAATTCTTTACAGAGAGAGTGATCAGGCATTGGAATGGGCTGCCCAGGGAGGTGGTGGATTCTCCGTCCCTGGAGGTATATAAGAAGAGACTGGATGTGGCACTTAGTCTCATAATCTAGTAACTGTGGTGGTAGTGGATTAAGGGTTGGACTTGTTGATGTCAGAGGTCCTTTCCAACATATCTGATTATATGATTCTATGATTCTATGATCTCATACCCCACATCTACACATCTTTTAAATGTGGGGATTAAGACAGACTAAAGGCCTGGGGGAAAGAATCAAACCCTAACAACAGGCTTTGGGCTAAGTAGAGCATAGAGCAACTTATTCCAGCTCCCCTCTGTTACTGAGTCCATGCTCAGTCCCTCATCCCCCTGCTTGGATTGTGATTTAATGTACCTCATTTAAATACCTTCAGGGATGAGGATTCAAACACTTCCCTGAGAAGCCTGTTCTTATGAAGAAATTTTTCCAAATATCCAATCTAAATCTCCCCTGGTGCAACTTGAGGCCATTTCATCTTCCCTTATCACTTTTTACTTGGGAAAAGAGACCAGCACTCACTTTTTCACAACCTCCTTTCACGTAGTTGCAAAAAACAATAAGATCTCTCTGCCCTAAACCTCCTTGTCTCCACATTAAATACTGCCCGTTCCATTAACTACTCTTCATAAGACTTGTGCTCTGGACTCCTCTCCAGCTTCCTTGCTTTTCTCTGGACACACTCCAGCACCTCAATGTCTTTCTTGTAGCAAGGGGCCCAAAACTGAACACAGCTGGAGGTGCAGCTTCACCAGTGCTGAGTACAGGGGAACAATCACTGCCCTGGTCCTGTTGGTCACGCTGTTTCAGATACAAGCCAGGATGCCATTGGTCTTCTTAGTCACCTGAGCATACTTCTGGTTCATGTTTAGTGGCTGTCAAACAGCACCCCCAGGGCCTTTATTGATGGGCATCCTTCCAGCCGGACTTCTGACTTCCCATGCCTGTAGTGTTGCGTAGGATTGTTGTGACTGGTTGCCAGCTGGATGAGACTCCAATAAACACCACTCAAACTACACTCCTTCTTCCAAAAGCTCTTGTCACTAAGCAGAGGAGTTCCTGTACTTGGGCACACCTCCCAGGCTGCTACCATCAGGTACTGGTGTAAGAGCAGAACACGCCCTGCACCTGATACCAGGGTGGCAACATGTTCCACTGGAGCTCTGTCTGGGCAGCTTTGCCTGACACAGCCTTCTGGCAGTTGTATACCTCTGCTCCCTGGTCGAGCTGGCAAGGCTACAGTCCCCTTCCTGCATGTCCTTCTTGTGCCAGGTTCTTCCACGTAAACTGCCGCTCCATGCCCTTGCTGATGTTCCACGCTCCAGTTGCCCATTCTGTTCTCAGTGCTCCTGAGAGTACCACTAGGGATAGCCAGAGGCTTCTTTTATTGAGGGCAGGGGTGTGCTTGCCACCATTGCTCCTGTCCCTGACAAGTCCCATCAGCCACTGTCTTGCAAGCTGCAGGCTCAAGGCAGCTCTCTCTGCTCCTCTATGGTTTCATCAGTTTGGGAACCTCCCCCCCCATGTACATGCTAGACTGCTCCTCTGTGCGTTATGTTGACACCAGAGCTGCTTGTTGAGTTACACATCAACTCATGTTAGTTTCACCAAAGAACAAATTTTTATCATAGATGATTAGAATCATATCAAAAGTAATTAAACACAATTCCATAGATTGCTGGACTGCTGGAATGAAGCTTCTGTTATTCCCGCCCCACCTCCCCCCAGTTAACACTAAAAGGTGTTCTGGCATTGGGAGGTAGAATTTCATTCATGCATCAAAATATTTCCCTTCAGTTTTATTAAAAAAGCCTCTTCACTTATTGCTATGTTGAACTAAAAATTCTCAAGAAGGTAAATAATAGCACTATTTGATTTCCATTTCCTTTGAGTTTCTAAAAGGAAAAGATTAACTCAGATTCATAGTGAAGTATTATTCTCATCAAGCAAATATAAATTGGCAGGGTGGATTAATTGCACCTTATAGATGTCCACAGCACAGAATCTTTATCTGAACCAGTCATGTAAAACTCTCATATAATCAATGGACAAAACAGGCACTCAGAGGGTCTGATTCAGCTGACCTATTCCAGTTACTTATATTTGAACAAATATCTATTTCTTGCCAGTGACTAAGAAAGGAGCTTAGAATGAGTAGCTCCTATGTCAAGCAAACATATCTCTAACGAACCGCAGAATCTAATGGACTAGAACCAAATTAGGACTTGACTTATTCCCACTGAAGTATAAAATTGGATTTTAAGATTCCTTTAGAACCACATAACATTAGTGTTACAAAGCACTTTAACTTTTTCCCAGATATCATTATCACACTTCTTCCTAACAACTTTGAGCTACATCTAGGACGTGCCATCATTTAATCTGGTTTTACATATGGTTGATGCAAATTTCATAGGTAAACTGAAAGTTTAGGCATTTTAGTTTTGCAAGAAAATTTTATCTGGAATTAGGCTCTAAAGTCATACAACAGAATTTGGGTGTCTAGAGTTCAGAAGTTCAGATCCAGGCTATATACATGGACATTTACATGCATGCACCTACTGCCATTTGAGACACCTGAGCATACCTGAGACATTCAGCTAGATCTAGCAGTTGTGTTACCAGGCATAAGTGACCCTGCCCTTGTGGGGCAGACCTAAAGCCAGCTGTGACATCTCACTGAGATACATGCCTGTGTTCAGGAAACTAAATAGACCTCGTACACAATGCACTCACCAGTGTCTGGAGAGCTATTTTGCTGAGCCAGACATTGTCAAACTGAATAGAGAAGTAAATAGATGTGTTTTGGCATCTTTTGATTTTTTGGGGATTTTTTGGGGGGATTTTTTTTTTTCTGAAAGAATGAGGACTGGAAAATTTATTGGTGCTTTGTAATGGCTTTAATAAAATTACCTAATTAATTATTTCTGAAAGAATAATTGACTAAATCCAGCGAAAAACAATTTTAAGAAATGTTGCACACTTGAGGAACTACCTTGTAAACTGGGACAACAGATTAGTACAAAACAGTTCTGCAGAGGGAAGACAATTTGGGAAAAGAGAAAAACAAGTTATCCAAGATAAACTATCCTGGTAAACACAGCACACAATACTGAATTTCTGTTTCTCTTCTAAGGGACATCTGTACTTTAATTTGATGTGCATAATAATTCTTTTTTTTTATGCAATAATTTTTTGCATATTGATCCTTAAGCATTTCATCTTCTACACAGATGCAGAAAATTTATGCTATATTTATTTGCACATATGTTTGCTTGAAAAATGAAAGTTCTTTAGTCTGAGTTATTTAATAAGTGTCATCAAGAGGAAAAATATAACATTTTGCAATTACATACATCTTTTCTGGACACAGATAAGTGTTTGGTTGTAGTATAAATATGGTTGACAGGAAAAGGCAAGCAGTTAGTCCTATTCTGTGAATATTTAGATTGAAGGTCATTAGAATCATAGAATGATTTGAGGTGGAAGGGACCTTAAAGATCACCTAGTTCCAATCTCTTTGTCATGGCCAGGGACACTTTCCACTAGACTAGGTTGCTCAAAGTCCCATCCAACCTGGCCTTGAACACTACCAGAGATGGGGTATCCACAGCTTCTGGGGCAGAGTGACCATGAATTATTAGAGTTTTCAATACTCAGGGGTGCAAGGAGGGCCATCAATAAAACTTCTACGCTGGACTTCTGGAGGGCAGATTTCAGCCTTTTCAGAAGACTGGTTCAGTGTGTACCCTGGGAAACTACCCTTGAAAACAAAGGGTTCCAGGAGGGATGGACATGCTTCAAGAAGGAAGTCTTGAACCCAGAAGAGAAGGCTGTCCCAGTCTGCCGAAAGGGGGAAGATGACCGGTCTGGCTGAACAGGGAGATCTTAAAGGAAATTAGGGTAAAAAAGAGAGCCTACTGATTATGGAAAAGAGGGCTGGCTGCTCAGGAAGAGTTTAGAAATATAGTTAGGTCTTGCTGAAAGAAAATAAGAGAGACGAAGGCAAAACTTGATCTTGCCACTTTCTGGGCAGGCCATTCCAATGCCTGATCACTCTCTCTGTAAAAAACTTCATTCTAATATCCAACCTAAACCTCCCTTGGCAGAGCTTAAGCCTGTGCCCTCTTGTCCTACTGCTGATTGCCTGGGAGAAGAGACCGACCCCCACCTGGCTACAACCTCCTTTCAGGTAGTTGTAGAGAGTGATGAGGTCTCCCCTGAGCCTTCTCTTCTCCAGGCTAAACAACCCCAGCTCCCTCAGCCTCTTCTCACAGGACTTGTGCTCAAGTCCCTTCACCAGCCTCGCTGCTCTTCTCTGGACCTCTAGAAATATATCCAATGTAGAAATATGTTGCTTTAGAATTTGGCCCTGCAATAAATCAGTAATTAAGAGAAGAATAACTCTTCTCTCCCAGTCACAACTTGTCTTTTAAACTGCATATGTACAGTAGCCAGATACATGGACATGTGAAGTCATATAGCATATAGAATTAAAGAATCATAAAATCATTTAGGTTGGAAAAGATCTTTAAGATCATCAAATCTAACTGTTAACCTAATACTGCCAAGTCTGCCATTAAACCATGTCACTAATCATCCATCCTGTCCCTTAACCTGTATCATATATGAAAGCTTATATTTCCTCATGGGACTGCTTTTCCTTTTCATGAAGGCTGAATCATTTCCTAAACAATCCACTGCATATAGAAATGAGATGGCCTCATTATCTCCAGTATATTGCCTGGAATAGAAAATAACCCTCTCTTCTCTTCCATTTTAATGACCTTTGGAGTGGTACTGGTGGAGGGGAATTGCTTTTCACATTTAACACCAATTGTCCCTGAACTTTATGTGGGTGGAGGGCGGTTCTTCACAGAAATTCCACATAGAAAGGAAGAATAATTGCAGCACAATAAAAAGAAAGATAAAATCCCCAACCTATATTTAATTAAAAACAAAGAAACAAACAAGCCCAAAACAAAAAATACAGAAAAGGAATTTTTCCTGCATCTTTGCTTTCCCACATATTCTTAGGAAGAATTCTTCAGGAAGAATTTCTGATTATTCTATGATGTTAAAGTAAGAATATTTAATATTTCTTGTTCCAAAAAATGAGATATGGTATCTAATACAGTTGGGAAATGTGAATACTTTTCTAAATAAAAAAAATACCATTTGACTCTCAGAAATATTTGCCACGTTACATAGATACAGATTATGTTACCTACTGAAATCAGTAAGTGACGGATTTTTATTGTTACCTTAATAATAAATTTAGGAAAATATGGTCTCCATTAGAAGTCTATCCAGAACATCAGGAATGATGCGGTCTGTGAGAATTTTACTTTTTCAGAAGAATATGTCCCTGATTCACTCAGGCTGTTGCATCTGTAATGTATGTCTCTGGATCTGTGCTGAGCCCCATTAAATCACTTTTCTGGGTACAGAAGTATATATGAGTCAGTCTGTTGATCAGGCCCTGTGTTCTGGCAAAGATTATCAGATTGATGCACAGACAGTCTTGAAGTCCCATTTAAACACTTCAAATAGACTGTAAGTGGGAGTTAAATGCTTTATAGGTTTCTGATGGCGTTTCACAGAGGGAATTATACCCTAAGTGACTGTACAGGCTGCCTACATCTTTTATACAGTGTCAGGAATTCATAAGTTGCCTTTGTTCAGAGAATTTCTGCATCATTTTTACACAGTAAACTTCTCATAGGAATTGCTTTATGTCTCTAATACCAATAACTTATACACAGCTTTATACGTGGATTTTTTTTAAACAGCAATTACCAATTTATCATTGTCAGAAGGTTAAAATATCTTTTTCATTGTATCAAACCCTTATTAGTCCAATGCAAAGAATAAGACAGAGTTATTTGTGGGATTTTTTTCCCTAGGAGCTAAGAGGTGTATGATTTTACTATCACTTGTCTCTGATCTCTCTCTGCTCTCACTTGTATGAGTTACTTCATCAAAACCTCTATTGTAATTTAATTCCAATAGAGAGACCACATAATCACACAGAAACACAAAATCATTCAGTGTGGAAGGGACCTCTGGAGAACACCTACTCCGGTCCCCTCTTTGAGTAGAGTCAGCTACGGAACGTTGCTCAGGATCATGTCCAGTTGGGTTTTTACTATCTCCAAGAATACAGAATCCACAACCTCTCTGGGCAACTTGTAACACTTGTGTTTAAGCACTCTCATAGTAAAGAAGTGTTCTCTTGCGTTCAGATGGAATTTGTACCCTACTTTAAGTAGAAGCTACATCTGTGGCAAATTTATTCTATTTAAGGAGACAGCTCTCATTAAAAAATTACTCATATGTTTAGATTTGGACAAAATATTGATTCACAAGCCAATACAGAGCCAAAGCCATTATAAAAAGGAACTCATCATTTTTATAAATAGCAAAGTTTTTGAAATACAGATAAAATGTAGGAAGTTGGGTTTTGTTTCTACAACTTCTATTTCTTACAACTTATAGAAATCCTTTTCCTGGTTGAATTTTTTAGAGGTTTTGGAGGGTTTTTTTCCCAGTCAAAAGCCATTGCACCTCACCAGATTTTACAAACAAACAAACAAACAAATAAAAACAAACCAAAACCAAAACCTAACCCCAAGCAAATTAACTTTTGCTTCTAGTTGTTTAGATAATATTATCTGCTTATTCTATTAATGAGATCTTGTATGCAAGGATTCTGAGACTTATTATTGTCAAGATACCTCTGACAAAATTAGAGAAATAGAAAAAAAAATCACCAAATCTTCATGATTAACAACTTATTTCATGAGGAGATATAATAATTTATGTAAACCACAAATATCTTTGTTTCAGCTTTAATCAAGTTCATACTAATAAATAAATGTGGGAGTCATGGCTTGGCTTAATGAATTTACACTTGTCTATTAATGTACTTACCAGGTCACCTACACTGAGTTACACAGCAACTGTTTTTTAAACAAGCAAGCTTGATATCAGTAGTGTTTAGGGTATGTTAGGTCTCACAGTTGGTGTATTAGAATATAGGACTGATTGAATTTTCAAGGTTTTGCTGCTCTTTTTCTGCTGTGATGTTTGTTAATATAGTGACAATGATGCTAGTGCATGAAGTCATAAAATTATTTGGGTTGGAAGAGGTTTTAAAGATCACGCAGTTCAATCCCCATTAAATAAACAAGGACATCT
>JAWWLV010000001.1:73348449-73366333 GCA_035041135.1 Platyrinchus mystaceus
AAGACTGGCCACGTTTTTTATTTTGAAGTAGCTTCTTTGGAAAGTGTAATGACTAATTAACACTGAGGAGAGTGGCATTTGTCAAGTTTACAAGTTTACCTTTCCCAGCACCCAGGAAGAATTATTTTCTCTTCTAATATTCTCTATTATAAATTTTTACCTTTAAGAGAATGAAAAGAACTTAAGCAAGCAAGTATAATAATGGCAATCTGTCATGGTTTAACCATGCCAGCAATGAAGCACAACACAGCCCCACCTTCACAGTGGTGGTGAGAATTGGAAAGAAAAGGTAAAGCTCATGGGTTAAAGTAAGAACCATTAAAAATTGAAATAATAATGATAATAATAATAATAGCAACAACAACAATAATAATGAAAGGGAGAGGGAGTAACAGAATTCAAAAGAAACAAGTGAAGTGCTCACCACCCACTGACTGATGCTAGCCTGTCCCCAAGCGGTGATCAGTCCCTCCTGGTCAACTCCTCCCCAGTTTAAATACTAAACATGACACTCTCTGGTATGGAAAATCCTTTTGGCCAGTTCAGGTCAGCTTTCCTGGCCATGCTCCCTCACAGCTTTTTGTGCACCTCCTCAACAGCAGAGCATGAGACACTGAAAATTCCTTGACTAACAGTAATCACTGCTTAGCGGAAAACTTAGCCAAAACATCGATGTGATATCAGCACATCCTAAGTCCAAAGTACAGCACTTTACCAGCTACTAAGAAGAAAATTAGCTGCATCCCAGCCAAAACCAGGACACAATCATTGTTGTAATAATTAGGTCTTAATAACACATAATTGAGAAGGTATTATATACATATTCATATGTAGTACCGAAAGAAACTGTTGCTGAATAGAGTGAACTAACAATGACCTTAGAATAAGAATTTATGTAGAGTGAATGTTTCATCCAGGGACCCTGAGGATACAAGGGCAGGATGATAGTGGAAATCTTAGGGCTATAAACACAGATGGCCAATTATTGATCACTAAGGGAGTATAGCCCTTGAAAGGAGTCAGTTTTAGGGCATAACAAAACTAATGACCACATAACAAAGAAGTATGAATGGCTTAATTGTGTTAATGGTGCCATTAATTGTACTATCATAAAGTTATATCCTGAAGAAAAACAGAAACCTACTGTTGGAGAAAGCTATATATCTTGAAAATTAGAAACCTTCTGTTGTAATATTTTCAAGGTATATTACAATGAATACTTAACTTGGTCACATACAGAATGGTGCAATAATCTGCAAAAACTTCCTGTAACTGATAGCATAAGCAGAGCCACTTCTAGGCTGTATCTATAAGACTGAAACAAAAATAAGTACTTGTGCAGGTGCCTTGCTTAAAAAGGCCTTATGCAGGCAAACCTTTTTTTCTTCATATCTTTTTTCTATGTTTTGCTAGTGAAAATAATTTAACCCTATTTGTGGTACAAGACAATTTTTTTAATAATAATTTGTAACTGGAAAAAAGGTGATCTTTTTTTCTGGGCAAGATGGATGCTTTATTTTAAAATATCAATTGCACCTGAGATAGGAGCTATGAAAACAACAAAATCAAAAGTAAGTAGTAAGTGATCACCAAGAAAATATAACCAATAGGAATGCGACATCTTATTGGCCAGTGCCTGGTATACTTAAAAAATATATCAAAGAAGTGGTAAATGTAGTAAATCAAATAAAAGTAAGAAACTAATAGAGATGAAAATAACACTTGGTCGAAATTGTCTGAACTGTAAAACGCTCTGAAAAAGCATTTATGAAAAACAGAAAGTCAGCTGAAGGATTGCTAAGGTAACAATGGGACTAGGGGAGGATAAGAATCCTATGAGCTGCTAACATCATTAGCATTATCATCAATGGACTAGGAATTACAAAAGGCTATGTATTTACCTTTTGTTTTTTGGAGGGTGGGATGGGACACACGGTGAAGGGGGATATGGACAAGTGCATATTTCAGAATTTTCATCCACAAGACCAGTGTTTAAACTCTATATTCAAAATTTCTACATGTCTGGGCTCTGTCTTCAATCATTGGCAATGAATTCTACAGATTTCATTGGGGAATGTTTAATTACAACTGCTATTTCTTACTACCAGGATAAGTCTGTGCTGCAATTAATACAAACAGAATCATTTATTTAGAAAACAACAGATAATTAAATACTGCATTTACAGAACATGGACTTGCATATCTATTCAAGTATTTCACTTTTACTGTAACAAAACCATGACATATAAATGAAAGATTAACAGGTGAAATATACTGCTGCTATAAATTAGGGAACTCAGTCAATTTTTTTTAAATTATATCTATTGATTTTCTGAGTTCGTAGTAAAGAGATCTTATACCTATTGAAAGCACTCTGAACTTACGCCTATTTTTGTCCTTGATTTATGGTTGTATGCAAATATACTGTACATAATGAGGCATTTTACTGAAGGTAATAGTGACAATAGATAATTATGATGTATGCTGTAGATATAATCACTTTAAGTTTTCGTTCAGGGTACTTGTGTTTCTAACATACATGACTTCTTTTGCTATCCTAAAAACTCTTTCACATGTGAACATCTATCTTTCTTTTTGTAACTTAATGGCATACTAAACTAGTTATTACAGTTATAATAACTATATGTTTTCTAATATTTGCGATTATTTTTACTATTACTACTACTAGTCTTACCAGTACAATTAGTATTATTGCTTCTACTGATACTAACTACAATAATGTCAAATTATTTAAAATAGCAAATCAACCTTTATATTTAAGCATTGCATTTTTAAGAATAATAACGAAGGATGATAAAAGGATAATAATAGCAAATAAAGATTGAAGAAAATAATAACAAATCACTATATAAGATAAAAACTTGTGTTACAGCATATAAAAAACCTATGATCTTGAGTCTTCTGAGAAAAAAACCCAACAAAAACATTTCAAAGATTTGTGCAGTTTGTTTCTTTAAGTTATACTGTCTTTTGTAATTTTACTGTCTTTTACAGACATGTATTTTTATTTAGAAAGTAGTCCTGAACTATAAAACCAGGACGATCACTTTTGGTAATTAAAGAGAACTCTAAGCATTTAAAATTAGTACTTCAGGATATAGAAATTATGTGATCTAAATTGTTAAATTTATTTAACAGTGCCTTGAATAAATTTAGTCATATTTGATATATTCTAAGCATGAATTTGCACTTATTAGTGGATCAAGGGTTGGACTTGATGATCTCAGAGGTCTTTTCCAACCCATCTGATTCTATGATTCTATGATGTATACCTGTACAGAGTCTATCAGGACCTTGTCTATCACTCTGCAGTATTATATAAGGTTATCAATAGTTTTATTGATGAATTTTTATTGTATCTCTTGAGGCAAATTAAATAGACATTTCTACTTAACTAAAAAAAGATTAGTGAACAGTGCATTGAGCAGAATCCTACCACCATAAGTTGCTCTACAAAGAGTCTGCAAAGATATAGCATGAGGCAACTCCTTATATATACTTGCACCAGCACCAATCCCATGAAGGTCAACATCAGGCCTCAGCCTGGTGTTGGGTTCAACCTCCAGTGGCAGTTCTGTTTATCAAAAGTGACCCCTGAACACCCCCATTCCATAACTGCTACAGGACAATGTTGTGGTATATCTTCTCTCTTATTCTCATTAGACATTCTGTCTCTCCATTCCAAATCTTCCCTTGGTCATGAATTACCATTGAGCAGCTAGAGTTTCAATTTCCCCTTCAGCCTGTAAGTATTCATAACATGAAAGTTATATTTTAGCTTGATCTAAACACTCTTCAAGCCCTCCAGTAATCACAGTCATTAAGACTAAGTTTCAAGTGTTGAAAAGGTTTAGCTACCTTAGTAACATCCTCTTCAGCAAGACCTGATGGCAAAATATTTACAAAGTTGTATTAAGAGGAAATTGAAAAGCAACCAAGATAGCTAAATATCAGAATGATGTAATTTCTGTTCTCCTTAGTTTTGTGGGTTTAACTGTTTCATTTATCACATCTGGCTACTCAAAAAATTCCTTAATGGCATCCATTCTGGATTAAGGCACCGACATGTGACAAGCACAGTGATTACTTTTTACAGTGCTACTGAAACTGTGCTGGTAATATTTTGCTTGTGTTGGTTCAGTCATATAGTTGACAAGGAAGACCTCTAGGTTCTCAGCCATGTCTTTTATAACTGTCTTTTTTCAAAAAAAAACAGTTACAGTTTAACAAGGTCCTTTAAAGATACCCTAAAACTAAATCTGTCCTTTATATTTTCTTAGACCAATAACTCTGTGGAAAAAACTTTCATATCTAGACATCTCAAAGCAAATCAGTTACGATGTTGCTGAAGTCTTTGAGGTAAAGTTGAGTAAAGTGGAGGCCAGAAATAAAAGGAAAAAGTTTAAAGAGAATTAATAAGAAGTTCACATTCCATAGACAAAACTGTATGTTTTCCTTGCAGATCTTTTATTCTCACTGGATTGAACTCAGAATTAGTTAAGTAGATAGCAGCATCACCCAGTAAAAATAATAATGGCCATTTATGATGAACAGTCATGCATATGATAAATAAGGCCAAAAAGAAAAGGGGGAGAGAGATATATAATATTAAAGATAAAAAAGAAACCTGAAAATGTAAGTATTTTATATCAGTTTTAAATAGATTGCTAAATTTAAAATTTCTGTCTCTTTCACACTGACAGTGTATCTTGGAATTAATCAATAGATAAAAATTTTCACAAGTTGTCAATGGAATTTTTCATTTTAAACATAGGGGAGTGGGATTGTCTTCTTGGTTGTGTTTTTTTTTAAAATAACAATTTTTAAGTGAGCTACTGTTCTGCAGGCTGTTTAAAAAGAAGTAGCTAGGTGGTGGAACAAAGGGGTTAATGCTTGCACTCTTGCTATACAGCAGAGAATTTTGTAGAAGTATGTCAAAGAGTTCTAGTGAGGAGGTATCTCTCATCTATTTAGATAAGACATTTCTTTACAAGAACAAAGACTAAATTCTTCTTGGTATTAGGCATCATCCCTGACTCATCCTCTCTAACAGTTCAAATCAGTAAGAGCAAAAGTATGGAGTGTCTTCATATTCTCTTTCAAATAAGAAAGAGTAAGTAGGCTTCCTTGTCCCAGACAAATTTAATCTAAAAAAAAAACAAATTGGTTTTTTATTCCCTAGGAGAAACATTCTACCAAACAGGTTAATTAAGACTGCCAGTAACCAAGCTGACATTTCTAATCAGGAAACAGCTAGTTGGTAAGAGTCACTAAATATTGTTCATTGCATACTGAAGAAGACTGATTCCCTCCTGGGTTACTCCAAATTTTCAAGTATACCTCCACTAGTCAATACAGTCAATAAAATATAGATGATCGAGGGCTCTTCAAATTTTTTTGTTATAGAATGTTGACATTGTCTATAATGGCAGGTTTATAAGACTTCTGGAGAACAGTGAAAGGCTGTTATCAACTTCCTTAGATGGGAAGACATATCTGTGGAAAGACAATATTTATTAACTGAAGAACTGTATAGTGATTTTCTGTCTGATATGTGGATCTTGCCAATATAGTCTCTGATTAAAAAACCATATGCAATTTAATATAATAAGAATTTCAGGATTTGTTTTTCTATTCTTATGATTATTTTAGCATGTTATTATTCAGACTAAATATTATTAATAATGTGGCTTATAATTTTACATAGTCACTACTTATCTGATGCTCCTACTGAGGTGCATAAACTTTTATATTGCTTATCCTGCTTCTGATATCTTTAAATCCTCTTGTTTTGCTACCTACTATACTGTTTGGGGATTTAAGAAATACTGATCATTAAAATAGTGCATGATGGAAAGTTTTTCATTTATGTTAAGCTCTTTTCCCTGAGGAAAACAGAAAAATAAACAACAGAAATAATTTTATAGCATCTTAAAGAATTACTATCTGAACCACCACAAACGACCATTTGTGTAATTAGAGTTCATACCAATCACAGGAAGTATTAACTGTGCATTATTCAGGAAGGATTTACAGAATATCTGGTATTCTTTGTGTAGCTAATTTTTTTTTAAAGGACAAATAAGGATATATGTACCTCTGGATAAAAGCTTTCTAAAAAGATTTGGGGTGTTGTCATTCATTTTTTTAGGTCTTTTTGTTTGATTGTTTCTTTTTTTTTTCTTTTGTTAAGTTATTTTAATTGTAGTTATTTATTTATTTAAATGCAAATGCTGTTTAAAGTGTGTAGAGAATTTAATATATCAAGGTGGTAAAGCACTTATAAAATATTAAATTTTTAACTTCTCTGTTTCTGAGAAGACCCTCTCTATCTTTTTTATTTGCCAAAAATAAATTAACAAGACTAACTTATCTGATATAATATGGAAAAGAACAAGAACTTGTTTCACAATAGCTAAATTGTTGGTAAGGGAAAAAAAAGGAAAAATAAAATGAGGAAAACTTCATTTATACTTTGCTTACTGAAGTGTTCATGTAAGAGAAACTAAATTATTCGGTGAGGCCAATATTCCAGCAATCTTTTAAATTCTTAATTATTTTATTTCACTTTCAAATAGTTTATTTGCTTTACATGAAAATGTTTACCTATAGAATTACCAATGGATTTGGGGCTTATTCTGTAAAAAGTAAGATAGGGTTGTTTGGGGTATTTTTGGTTTTGCTTTCTTTTTTTTCTTTACTTTTTAAAATATTTTCTTTGATAAAAGTAAATCCAAAGTTCAGTTTGACCTGGCTGATGAAGGTCCGAAATTAATCAAAGGTGATATGTGTTTAGATTCAAGGCTGAAAAGCTAAGAGTGTTTTGAATTCTGAATAAGTCTTAGCTAAAGTAGGACGAAGAGCAGTCACCTTATGAAATATATGTGACAGAGAGAATAAATTGGAAAATCAATCCTGTTTGCCTCATTTAAACATTTTATTTTCCTCCAGATGAACCAGTCCATCAAAAAAAACCCAAAAAAAACCACCTCTCTCGTACAGACTAAATTCAGAATGGCTAAACTAGATTTTCAAGCTCCCTTTAGAATTTATGGACACCTAACCAAAATAAAAAGGCAGGCTATGTTCATTTGCCTAAGTATGTATATCTGAGACTATGTGAGATATCTCAGACTAGCTGTATTATTCATGCAGTGCTGGCAGATTTGATGATGTCAGACTGATGGAGAATTCATACCTCTATGGTGGCAACCAGAGGCCAGGATATGTTTGTCTCATTTATACCCAGCAGTGTCTGGTGAGCTTTTTGGCTAGCTAAGCATACCAATATCTTTATTTTAGCATGACCTGAACAGCTATCTGACAATTTTTTTTAGTTTTATTCTGCTTTTTCTGGAAAGATAGTTGGAAACAGCTCCTCATAGCTACACAAGATTTAAAACATCTGTCTGGAGTTCATGGCTTCCAGGCCTAACAAGCCCTAGCAGTAACAGATCCATGCCATTAGTCTTTGACACCATTCAAGTATAAATATTGATAAGTAGTCAAGCAGTGTAGTCTCTTCAGTCTTAAAATTTTAGGAATCCTTTAAACATTGTTTTCACTTAGCTGAACAACATCGTTTAAATTCAGGGAGGAAGTAATTTATAAATGAAATAAATACAAATGAAAATACTAAAGCACACCATTAACCTTTAAGGAATCTGTAAAGTAACCTGTAAAAAATAATCATAAAAAAATTAAAATTGCTTTAGATCCATCTGGCTTATTTGAATTGTTTAACTTAGGTTCCCCTTAAGAACTTAATCATTTCGTCTTATTAAAGGTGATAGAGATAAGCACCCTTTATTCAGAGATTTAAATAGGAATCCTCATCTCTCCCCATCATCATCTTGCCTATGACCTCAAAAACTCATGAAAAGCCTTAACCAAACAGCTGAGTGGTAAAGCATCCCTTGACTACACCACTTATGCCATGAAGCACTCCCTGATCATAGCAGGAGCTCTTGCCTGGAAAAAGTGGGAACAAACAGAAACATCCCCCTATGCACACACCTCCATGCTCCTCGAGGTTTTGGGGAACACGAAGGGTTTTGATACGAGTATTTCACTAAACTTGGGGGGAATTTTTGATAGGTACCTTTGCACACGAAGAGATAGGTGTACACACCATTTTACCTGTGTGCATGAGAATTGATTATGGTATGAATATTACTATGTCAAGCCAACAGTTAAGTGATTTTTATAATTGTAGTTAACACTATCAAATTGCTTTGTAAATGTTAAAGTGTTCAATGTTTAAGTGCTGCTAAGCCCTTTGCACCCTTTTCTTTGCATCTATATACTTTGCATCTTTACCCCCTTTTGCATTCTAGGCTTCTGTATAATAATTTACTTTGAATTTGATCTTCCTTTATAATGCGTAAAAAAGTCGTAGATTGAACCTTGCAATCAATAAAGTTGCATTTCAGAAATTCGTATTAAACCCTTTTTTTGCCAACACCTTTTGAGGTGTTTCTTTAAGCAGCCAAGCCACTCATTTGTGATGCAAATATCCTTTCTATTCCAAAGATAGTTCATAAAGCCAGGGAAAGGAATGGCTCTATACATTGAGCAGACTGAGCTCTAGTTTACAGGTCTTCGAAGGCATTGCTTCTTTTAATTTTCTTTTCAATAAACTTAATCAAGTTGTTTTGTCCAATAGATGTAAGATATTGATATTGAAGTTCTTAAGGTGGGCCCCCCAGTATGAGTTTGATTAATCCTTCGGATCATGCACAAATTTACAGATTATTAATGCTTTGTCAAAAAATATTTACATTTGATGTCAAGATCTTTGCAGATCTTTGAAGCACATCTATGAAGCAGGTTTATTGCAGATGGAAGCAACCAAAAACTTCAGTTCAGTCTTTCAATTATCATTATTATTTAGCTATTATTTTGATACATGACATAATCTAAGATTTTTGTGAAAAATCATGACTTCAGTCATACTTTCAAGAATGAGTACACAGAACATTAATTTGAATGGATTAAAAATGTAATTATCAATGTTGAAAAATAGTAGTTGAACCAAGCGTGGTAACTTAAATATTTGAAATTTTTCAGTATTAAAGATTTATGTGTGGTTTTTTTGTTTGTTTATTTGGGGTTTTTTTCCCTTCTTTTATTGCAAATCATCAGATTAGGACATAAACATACTGATGTGATTACATTTTATAAAAATATTAAGACTGTTTTGGACCAAATCTTGGTACTATTACATTGCAGGTAGCAAATGTATGCTTGCAACAATATAGATAAACACCAAACCATTTTTTTCCACAGGTAAATACCTTTGTAAATTATTTGCTTTTTAAGTAATAATGTTGCAAGATATTTTGAAATAACACTGTGCCTTTTAAAAATCACTATTTTAAGGACACACTTCAGGGTATTAAAAAAACATTGGGAAAAGGTATGTAGTTAAGAGACAGTTATGGTGACTCAGTTCATGGTAGACTATTGTGTGGAAAAAAAAAAGGGAATTCCAGTATAATCAGAATTTTTTTTTCTTTTTTGTTTGGATTTAGAGATGAAGCATAATTATATTTTCTTAGGCTGCCTCAGTGTTTTCTGTCAGTCAGCATCACTCACATTGTTACTTTATATAACAGCAGACTCCTGGCCTGTCATGGCAGAGAAAATGAGAGGGAGGGTCTCTTCACCACTGAGTCACTCTGAAGGCACAGTTGGAAAGAAACTGTAATTTTAAATCATCATTGCTAGCCTGCCTTTTATATTTACAGGCATGACAAATATGGGAGAATACTGTGGAGTACTAAGACCTAATGTTACACTGAAACGAGTGTAGGTTAATCCTGCTCCCATGTTGATGTAGAGGGTGGTTTGATTTTTATTTGTGTTGCTTTTTTAGTTTTGTTTGTTTGTTTGTTTGTTTGTGGGGTTTGTGGTTTTTTGTTGCTTTGGATTTTTTTTTTTTTTAATAGCAAACTGTTATATTCATATATCTAGCCACTGGACTTTTGAGAAACACAGAAATGTTATTTAATATGTACAAAATCTTTGCTGGTGTATATTATTTCCTTTCTCTGGCTTTGGAATTGGAGTTTTATACATTCAGGCTGTGTGAATATGCATTCCTAAAAACTGAAAAGAGAAAACTAGGAGAAAAATGCTTATTTTCTAACTGTATTTCTATCTGCCAATAAAATACACTGGAATTCAATGGATTGTGAGAAAATTATTAAACTGATGGTAATATCAGCAGTAGAGTAGAAGAAAATGCTATTTTTGGCACTCTACAAGACAATAATAGAACAAATACACAAATAATGTAAACACGTTAAATGGAGTGAATCTCATACCCAGATTGGACATCTTCGAAAAGTGTAATGGGCACAACAAGGTTTAAAGCATTTTTTTAAGAACTCAGTAATCCAACATATGGTTATTATATTTTTTTCTCAAGAGTAAGGGAATTGAACTCTTTTCAGCCTTTGCTAAGGAAAAATTTCAAATTTAACAAAAGGTAAAGAAGAAAAAAAAAGCAGAGGTAAAAGTAATTTTTTCTCCAGTTTACAGCAACTCAGGATTTGAAAAAACCAGCTACAATATTTGCAAACTTACAACAGTCATGTAAGTTACATATCTGAAATAACTCCCATGAGCAAGTGGAAAGAGAAAATACTAGTTTACTACTATTATTTATTATTATGAAATTCATCAATCCATAATTAGGAGGGATGGGATTTAGAAAACCTCTTGGTAGTTTGTTTAAATGGACAATTGCCCTTATAAATAAAATGGGAGGCAAAAGTGACTATAGAGACTTCTCTGCAGGATTGATTTTGTATACGTTTATACAGAGCATTTTTATATAAGGTGCATGTACATAATTTCATGTCCCTATATCTATATATTTATAATAGATTTATAGTATCTATTTTTATAGGAAAAATAACAGTTATATATTTTAAATATGGGTATTATTTATAACAAAAATAGTAATTTCAACAGTTACAGTTATTTCCTTGTTATTCACAAACCTAAAGAATACTATACTTTACTGAACTCTCAAAAGGCCTGCGTTAAATCCAATGCTGAGGATATGCAACTGTCCTTTGGCTTTGATGGCATTCAGATCTCCTCCTTCAGGCATGCACTAGTCTCTGTTTATGTCTAATATCAAAAAAAAAAAAAAAGACATTATAGGGACCAGATTTGCTTTTAATTAAGAATTTATGTCTTTTTTTGACACAGGATCTTCATCTACAAATGATGAATAGACATTTGGCACACTACAAAATGATCAGCAAAAGAAAGGATATCCATGCCATTAAAAGTTCTGTGAGTCAGTCTATTCCTGACTTTTTTGACTCAAACTAACATTTTCATTTCTGACCCCCAAAAAATAGCAATTATTTTTAATGGTTTTATTCATACTTTCTAAATAACAGATCATTATTTGTAAAGGAGATTGATTTTTTTTTTTCCACTGTGATCATTACTGTAGTTTTTCAGCATAATATGAATCCTTTAAATAAGCTTCAAATCCATCTTCATGTGCTTTTGTTTGTTTGTGGTTTTTGTTTGTTTGGGGGGTTTGTTTGGGGATTTTTCTTAATAAAATACGTAGCAGCAAGTTGGTTTGTGTCAAATAATGGAACACTAGGAAAATACATGATGTGACACTAAACTTATTATTCTTTGCATGCTTGGATGCATGGCATGTAGTTCCAAATGCCTAACTGATCTCAGAGGTGATCTTCTAGGAATAAAAAGCAAAGAAGTGGTAAGCACAACAAATAAATAGTGCATAGGTCTTCTCCACTTGATACATAATAATCACTATGGTACTGACACATATTGCACATCATTATTACATTCTCTGTATTCATTAGACAGATAAACATTTTAATTACGTGGGGATAATAAACTTTTGACTTGTTAGGTTTTATTTCCACACCACAAAACATTTTAAATGGCTACAGATGCATTTTAAAGTATGTGTTCAAATATACCCATTCCAATAAAACTTTTAAATATTTTTCTCTCCTTTTTTAAAAAACTTGAGGGTTTTTGTTTGTTTGTTTGTTTTTTACCCAATGTACCAAACTATCCCTGACAGACTCTCCACTGACTCTTCCAGATGGAGACTAGAAGACATTCCATAAGCAGCAGCATTTAGGTTTGTTTAGGTTAGACTTCAGTTAATTTAAAAATAAAAATTGGAAAATTCTAGGTATGTAGGTTATAAAAATGCATGAGGTAAACCACATAGAATCAAGCAGTAACTACAGCATCATAATCTTGTATGTAACTGGTGATTCACAGATTAAATTAATTGTAAATTAAATAATTAAAATCTGTCATTTTGCATTTCATATAATGAGTATCAAGTGATCATTCACAATATATTCAAGTCAATTTGCTCTTAGATAGCACTTTGGTTTGGTTTTTACAGATGAGAAAAGACAGTAAAATTTATTTATTGCAAAAAAATCCTTATCATAACGAAAGGAAAAAAACTGATGTATGGAAATTAAACAAGAAGAAACAAAAAATTCAAAAGAAAGTTGAAACATTTTAAAACTGATAAAAAAATGGTGCTTATTTTCAATATTAAAATTGTATTGACTAAAAAAGTCTTAGAAAAAGATTGTTTTGCTCCTGTGGCACACTGTTATTACCTTTTAATTACTCTACACAGTGTAGTGAAAGAAGGCAGCCTATTGTATTTACAGATGAAGATAAGTCTTCAGGCCAAATACACTTTCTCTTTGCTTTGTGTTCTTTTACTGCAAGATGTCCAAAATACCTGAAGATTAGCTGATACTGCCTGAGATTCATTTCAGTCATATTTACTTCAGTAGAATTCACTATTAAATAATACTCTTGAAGGTGACTGTTGCAGAAACATGAAATCTAATCTTTGTTTTAAATGCCTAGCTTGAAGAAGTTAAGTCAGTGTGGTATTTTTGAGGATGTTATTTTTTTTTCTTTACTTAAAAGTAGGATGTTTTATTATATAAAACTATTCTTCTAATAATTGAAACAATTTTAATAGTTGTCCAAGTGCAAATTCCTTCTCCCCAAACATAAGCACAAATTTCCCAAATTATCGTTGAAAAAAAAGAAAGAAAAAGTGAAAATACCATGTGTTAACCCTACACTATGGATTCGGAGTGAACTGTCAGCAATATTTTCACTTTCCTCTTCAAATCTGTGATTTGATGTATAACTACGTGTGCTGGTTTAAAAGTAAACTGGTGGGAGAAATGAGCCCAACTCAAGGGAGATTACAATGATCCATGATTTTAGATAAGTGAATGTACATCAGAGAGAATGTTCAACTATAAGCCAAATAAACCCTGGGTAAGGGGAATTATTTACCTTCTTTCCTTTTTACTTTCCCTTTCCCCACAATATTTAAATTTTATTTTCCACAGATAAAATAAACTGATTAGCTACAAAGTTATCACATGCTTCTGGCATTTCCTTTTTTCTCCTTGAGTTTTTTCTCTCTCATTTCTACTCTTCATGATGTTTCTGAGGCTATTTACTTTATTTTTTTGCTTACTATTTTCTCAATGAAATGATTCATCATAGAGAATCTACATATTTACATATATTAGACTAAGAAAGATATGGTATGATTAATTTACTATGGAATAATGCTCAAACTGGGTATTAGGGAATCTGCAGACATCATTTTCTACGATAAGATGATTTTAGCCTAGCACTTGCACAACAGAGATGCCCCATAATATTTGAGTCACTAGATGGATTGTCAAAATTACATCTCTAGACAGTCTACTACTTACATTAACATGACTAGAATGCAATATTTCCTTCCCCAGAATCTGTAGTCACTGCAAATTTTCTTAATCTTCCTTAAAGATTAATCAATTGATTCCCTTATTCACTGGAATTTCAAATGAAAACATGAATTCCCTGCATGAGAAAGAAGATACGACCTGTTACTGATACTTGTGAGGATTTATACAAGAATAGGAGCCTGATGGTTGTAATTTGGAAACGAATCACAGAATCAATTAGGTTGGGAAAGACCTCTGAGATCATTCAGTCCAACCTATGACCAAACACCACCTGGTCAACTAAACCATGGCACTAAGTGCCACATTCAGACTTTCCTGCCCTCAAGATGAACTCTATAGAAAGGCATGGAAGAAGAGCCTGACAGCAACAATTAAATTATATTTACATTAAAAACTGACATTATGTTTATATAGCTTCACTATTAGCACCAAACAAAATGTATTTGCTGCACTTATTTTGATGCATACATATGATTATGTACGAGCACCATTCTTTACACAATGTGTTATTTAACAGTACTTTCTACAGAGTACTGATTTGTCATCTTCAATATTGTAAAATGAAGCATTTAATCATTGTGTGCCATAGGCAAAGTAAACGGGGAGTTATCATGAGGAGTGGTATTGCTGCTTTAGTGAGAGAGTATCAAAAGTAGTTATTTATTTTTTATGTAAATTGAGATCATTATACAACACAACTGCTGCGGCAAAATCTCCATAGGCTACAGAAATCAAATAGATAACACAAGTATTCTAATGCCACATTTGATCACTGCAGATGCAAATATCAAGACTGTTATCTAATAAAGTATGATTTAACCTGATTCTGTATTATTTGAATTTAATTTCTCCCACTTTTCTGTTTTATGCAAAACTTTCAGATTTATATGAAACAATTTATTATCTGCTAGGGAATTTATTTCTGTCAAATAATTAAAAAAAATCAGGAGTTCACAAAAAGCTGCACTCTAGAGGGGAAGAGAAAACGGTGAAGACTTCAAAAATACTTTCTGATGGGTATCATAAAATTTATAATCATTATAAATGCACACATTGTGCTAAAAAGAAATGTAATTGCTTATAAAATTCCCATAATATAGATTTGTGCCAGAGTAGGGTATACAGTATTTTAAATTCTGTGAGCTTTTTGTGTACTTCACAGACTCTAAGGGTTTGATAACGCTATTTAGCATGAGAAGAGCTGTGCTATTTTGAATGAAAAAGAACCAGCACTTGAATGACTAGAATTTTTTGGGACTATTCCCCCAGCTAATACCCTTTGGAATCAATATTTACACTATAATTTAGTCCATGAGTTGGCTATAACCATTAGGTTTCCCCATTGGTACTACCTTCTGACAGGAATCAGTGAAACATATTATTTACTAAAATTTATCTGAGAAAAATGTTGTAAAATCATGACATATTTTCTTCTGTTAGGATGGATTTTTTTTTTATGGTATTTTTCTTTTTTGTTGTTCCTTTTTTCTCCAACTCCCTCTCCCAACATAAATGGATGCACTGAAATACTACAGAAAGGATGGGCTGCTTTGTTCAGTTTTAGGCTAATATATTTTTTTTTCCACAAGATTACCTTAATTTTATCAAATTATATCATTTACACAGAGTTTAGCTATTGACGGGATGTGAATCAAATGCCATTCTTTTTGATGTTTAATCTTTGCTAGCATGCAGTCCAAACGAGGAGGTGGGACTGTTATTTTTATGGTATATAAAAGAATTGGTACTTCCTTTTATCTATATTATCTCTGTAGTTTCTAGTAAAGATCCACAAGATCCAACGTGACCTCTCCACTTATATCCTCCTTCCATCTTTTGGCCCCTGCTCCTGCCTGTGACTCCATCTCTTCCCACTTCAACACCATGACTTCTTGAGCCCTGCTGTCCTTTCTCCTGTTTCTTCTCCTAACAATATAATCATACTGTAATATCCAGCAGCTTCTGAAAGTCAACCCTTCAGTCCCACTTCTTTTCTGTATGACTTCTTCCCTTCATCGGTGAACTCCTTGAACTCATAGATTATAGTAATTGCCTCGAGTTCCTTTCCTCTCAATCCAACATAAATCTCCTCTAATTTGACTTCTATTGTGCACCAAGGATATGTTAACATCAAGGCCTACAAATGACCTCTCCATGTCAAGTCTCAGGGCCTTTGCTCCATACTTGAACTCTGCTGTTTTTATCATGACTGATCATACATTCCTTTTCAAAATCATGCCTTGCCTTTGCAACTCTGTCCTCTCCTCACCATTTAGCTACTCTGACTAGAACATGTAACGTATGGGCCACAAGTGGGAAAGAAAGGAAATTGTACTAGACTTCTAAAGCTCTGTTAAATAAAAATATTGATCTTTTCTGAAACAGACCTTATCATATTACATTGTGAATTTTTTAATGTAAGCAACAAAGGCCTGATTATCTGTGGTTTTTATAGTTCTGTCATCTTCAGTAATTTTGTATTCCACTTCTCTTTTCATATTATATTTCATGTTGTACAGGAATGGTAAAGGCAGCCAGCAGCATACTATCACACTGTTCAGGAGTTTTGGAGTTTTTGTTATGTGTACAAATAACCCTAAGTATCATCTTACGAGACAATATAGCAGTATTACACTATCATAATATTTATATCAGTCTTCCAAAGAAAACTGAATTGAAGGTGCACATAAAACAAACAAACAAACAAAAACAAACAAAAACCCCACAAACTTCCTTGTAGCTAAGTGAATATGTATATAAAACTTTAGCCTCTAGCCCATAATGAGTTCATAATTTGGGCCTGGATGATCAGTGATGTCCTATAACTTCAGTTTTTTATTTATTAGTCATAGCTTATTCCCAGTTTTGAACTCTGACTGTTGTCATTAACATCTATAAGTATTCTAGGATGCTGTCAAGACAGTTCAAGTTTGTTTCAAATTAAAAGTCAGAAATGGTGTGGGATCAGGTTTCAAATATTTTCCCAACATTACTTCAGTACTTCTTTGGCATGTTGAACATTATCATGGTGCAGTTAGAAAGATAATATGACACTTAAAAAAGAAGAAAACCTTATTTGAGGTAATTATTGTGCTTGTAATCCAGGAAACACATTTAGGGCTGTGTCTGAACAAATAAAACCGGACTTATACTTTGTACCCTTACTTATGCCCCTGAACAAACTGGACTAATTCTAATTATTATGTAAGCATATTTAACAACTTACATAAAAGTTCTGAAGAGAAACAAAATTCAGGTGCCAGAAAATGTGAGGCATATGAAGCAGTATTTTAAAGATTTGCAGTATTTATCATCATAATCAACATTTTCACTTACAAAAATCACAAAGTGCCCTTATAGTCTAATAAGTAAGATATTTAGCATGAATATTATTTGAACTCTGATTTGAAGTAGCATGACTATATAATATGTCATAAAAAAAATTGAAGGAGAAGGAAGGGAGAATAGCACAAGAAGTCAGATGACAAATAAAATACAATATCTGACAAAATTATTTTGCACAGTAGAAATAAGTCTGACTTTTAGTCTAAAGTGTTTAGTAAGTGTCACATGCTGTGGGAAATATTGTCAAAACACTAATGCTTATCTAGATCTTTCTTAGCCAGTAATTGCCTTAACACGTAGGCATAAGAATACAGAATTGAAATAGCATAAACCCACATCCTTCCTGAGTCCTATTTGTACCTCTCTCGTCTCCAGTTTTGCAAATATAAACAATTACTCTTATTCTTGGCAACTGTGTCAGCCTCTTTTCCACTCTTCTTCTATGTTTTTTTCTACAGCACTCCTTAAATTGTACTCTTTCCCTTCTACTACGAGGAGCTGATCTACCTATCATGTTGGCTGCACAAAGGAATAAAAGACTGTGTAACAAAACACTTACTGGGAAAGGAATGCCAGGTGCAAAGAAAAAAAACAAAACAAACAAACAAACAAAAAAAAAAACCAAACCACAAAAAAACCGGGGAGCTGTTTTTTTGTCCTTAGAAATGCTCTCTCCCATGATAGGTAGGCTATGAACTCTGGAGGCATATCATGAC
>JAWWLV010000001.1:73369362-73405752 GCA_035041135.1 Platyrinchus mystaceus
GTTTTGTTTTGCTGCAGTCAAAGACTAAGTATATTGGATGCTAGAGCTGATAAAAGAGGTTATTTAGTACAAAGAAGGTATAAAGTGTGAAAAAAGAGGTCATTCTAATTCAATTAATTAAAACCAGAATGTAAGCACACATTATAAACCATGACCAAATTATGTTGGCAGTGGATTCATACAAATTTTTGAATCATATATATAATATATATCATATATCATATATAGCAAAAGTAAGGAACTACAAAGAAAATGATTTTCATGACGCAGATACATAGAATAGGTGCAGTCACAGGTGTCATTTCAGCATTTATGAAAAAAAATAAAGACATGAAGGTTTCAACAATGGAGTTATTTGCACATTCAGGTTTTTTTAGTAATAGTGATTCAAACCACAGAAAAACGACTATGTTTAGATGAAGCAAAGAAAGTAGTGGAATGAGATGTTAGCAAAATTTTTTGACCAAAAACTGAATAAAAAACCCACTGAATTATAAATTTAGGATAACAAGAGGCACTAACATAAACAATTGAACCAAAGAACTATTAAAAATAAGGTTAAAAAATAATGTTTTTTAGGTTGTATGCTTTGTGGTCAAAACTGCAAAAGAGTTTCAGAAAACTCTTCTATAATATCACTATATTTTAGCATATGAACAACTATGATTACTTTTCTGCCTTAATGAAATTAGATCTCTGAGTGGATTTATCTGTAAGTACACATGTAGAATAAGTATCCAGTTGCAAAAAGTTATTTAATCTAATTTCAGCTTACAAAACCAAACAAAATTCATTGAAATTTATGCTGGAAACAAGTAAATAAAGAAACAAAAAGCCAAACAAGAAAACACACAAATTCAACCATCAGAAAAGTAAGGCTATGAAGCAGTTTCCTAAATGATATGGTGAATGTATACTACTTCATTCACTTTAGGATTTCACTTGCAGAGATAATGAACAGGAAACTTGGTACTGTTGATTTTGCTAGCAAGCAAATAATTTTATTGCTACATTCTTTCCTAAGTTGGTTTGGGCTTTATCTGTGGGGTTTTCTTTTAATTGAAAAAATATATATTTTGTTAGTAATATAGATGTTCTGAACTTCCTTTCGAAACAATCCAAAAGACTAAGATCATACATTAAAAATTATGACAGTAAGGAAGAAAAGTGCAAGGCAGCATTGGTAGATACATGCACCAATACTGAAGCCTGCAATGCACCAAAATGCCAAACATCAAACTTTCATTTAAATAAAGGCACTCAATGGGGATTACAGAGACTTCTGTTCATAATAAATATGATGCAAGATTCATCTATTATGAATTTATATTAGTTTAAATTCCAGCTTTAATATGAACAACTCAATAATATTAATTCATTCAGAATTAATAGAATTAATTAAAATATTCTTTTTAGAAGCTTGGTTGCCTCATTTTTTTAAAACTCTTCATGCTTTATCCAACCATCTGAAGTATGCAACATTACTTCTTCAAGACGAGTGTATGTTGAAAAATCTCTTGCACTAAATCTTGTCTATGTCATAAATCTCAAAAAAGAAGTGTTTCTTTATGAAAGTGCCTATTTGGGCTTAGAGGTTTATTATCTTATTTTTGGAGTTCTCTTCAGTAACTTAATTCTAATTAAACCTTGAAATCTCAGACATTAGTATTATTGTTGTTGGTTTTGCTGTTTTTATAAATTAAACTGTGTCTTGGTCAAGAAGAATTTAAAGTAATTTACTCAGTAATTGATTGTTTAAATAGAGTATCCTGATTTTTCCAAGTGTAACATTCCATAACAGTTCTCAAAGAATGTATTAAGGCCATGTGCCTTATATCTTAAAACTGCTTATCTCTTAAAACTGGTGATGTTAAGTTTAGTTAGTTAAAAAGGTTTATTTTTTAAAATATTATAGTGTTTTATTTTTTTATGTGTTAGCTGTGAGACTGAGATTTTGTTAATTGGAATAATTATACAATCACTGTAACTTTTCGAAACTATGTAGCTTACAGAAAACATTGAGAAAAAAACAAAAAAGAAAGAATTTCTAATGATATATTTATATTTAGCATGATATTTTATGGTAAGAAAGTGATTTGACCTTTTAGGAACGTGTTGAAAAACTTAAATCCAGTCTGAATTCCCCACAAAGTCACCTATGAAGATAAGTTTTCACATCTTAAAGATATCCCTAATTTATTTTAGATTGCTTTTTATCCACACCTCAGATTGATATTTTAAGATGGTATGGATTTTATTAACTGAATATTTCATAACTATAAAGAAAAGGAAAATATATTTGCAAAGAGTAAGAATGAAAGGATAAAGAAATAATTTGTGTATATATATATATATAATTATATATATATGAGATAAATACCAATGTTTATTACTTGATTTAAGTGCCTCTGGTAAAGAATGATAAGAATACTTTAAATAATACAAGTTTAATTTATAACCTTGAAAGTCAGTAGATTCCTGTGCCTCTAACATGCAGTTCTTGCTTCTTTATTATTAATAATGTAAGTGATTAAATTAATCAAAATAAGTAAACACATTATATTAAGTATTTAAATAAAAATCACTCTTCTACAGTTTATACAAATTATAAATATTATTTTTATTTGTTGTACTTTGCAAACGAGTTCTAATATGCTTCTTAAGTAGAAGAATGAAGGAATAAATTTTTACGTGGAGTTAAAAAACAACCAACTAACCAAAACCAAAACAAAACCAAGAAATACTACTCTTCCATTTTTAAGCCATTTCTCAAACCCTGTTGACTGTTTTCATTTAATGTGAAAATGAAGTGATTGTATTTTTTATAATTTCATTTAAAAATTCTGAAAATTATTCCATCTTCCTACTATTCTTCAATAAATATTATAGTACATCTCTAGAAAAAAAAATCTTATCTTAAAAAATCTCCATAGTGATATTAAGACTGTCCATAATATTTGACCAGAAGTTTATTATGCAAACCAGCAAAAGACTTGAAACAAGAAAAGTTTTTAATGCATCCAGGGTCTAAGGAAAACATTCATGATACATAATTAAAACAGATTTTAAAGATTCATGTCTGACTAATGAAGATGTGGGAATTATTTGGGATTTTGCATCTTATCACTAAATTTTGTGACTGACATTAAGATCATGATGTTCATTTCAATCCTCAATAAATCTTTAATGAAAAATTTTTATCTTGGACCTGGGTTTGTGCAGTAGTTCAATGTAAAAAAAAACAAAGTAAGAAAACAAAAAAATTCCTAAAGCTTTAGAAATTGTAACAATTATTATTGTGGTAATAGTAATTTAAATGTTTAAGCACTTAAATATGTACTAAACATGTAATGAACTTATTTTAAATAAAGAAGAGCAAGGATATTATTCACTTCAACAAACAAATCAATCTCAATATAGAACTATTAATAGCATTATTGTATTCCTGCAGGACTTACAAAATTTTTATGGAAAAAAGTGAAATTTCAATTGTTCTATAGTAGTTAAATAAATGTGCAGAAGATTTAATTCCTGCTGAACCTGTGAAAGTAATGTAAAACAGATTTCTCCTAGAAATCAGAACCTGAAATCCCAGTTAGCTCTTCTCAGAAAGCCAGGTTTTCTCTTCATAGTTTGTTTCACTCAAATCATAATGCTTCAAGAGACTGGATTATTTCACAGAAATAAATGCAAAAGAAAATTTTCTGCTTTTTGTAACTCTTGTTATGAAAGTAAAGCAATTCTGACAGGATATCCCTCATGAAAAATCATTTGGAAGCATGAATACTTATTAAAAGTGTATTTGGAATTAAAAATACCAAGAGAACAGTATAGAAATGCATTCTTCATTCAGGAATATGTCTAAGATATCTATTAGTTGTTAGTTCATAAGAAAATCAGCTAAAAATGAAATGCAGGAAAGTTTAAAAGAGGAAGATATTTTTCTATTTGAAGAGAAAAAAAAACTGTATAGAATAGTTAATTTTGATTAGTTTAAATTTATTGTTAGCTTAAATGTGTAAACTAAATTTCCTAATGTTTGCACTTCAGATAACATCAAATATGCCTGACTTATAGAAGTGAATATCTGACCTTGATGCCAATGTTCTCCTAAATTAAGTACATTAAAATGGGAATACAATAAAATGGAGACTTAGTTTATACATATAAGTGTAACATTCTGCATAAACATTTAATTAAATGCTATTTGGAGTATTTTACCAGAACTAATAAATTATGAATCACAGTGATTTTACTGAGTTTATATGCAAACAATTCCATAAGTGCTGTAGTAGGGAGACTTATTAACTGATGAGGATGCTTTAATGGGCTACTTAGGGGATGACACTTTGATCCAATGTACTTTATTTCCTGAAATTTGGAGTAAAAGTCATCTAGGACAAAGTCACACTCCAGCTGTTTAATTTCAACTTGATATGATACAGCAAAAACAATAATAAAATACAGTTTCAGGACAAATGCAGAAATGAGGAATCCTAAACATATTGAAGGACAGTTGAAAAAGGCAGGTGGGATCACTGATTCTGGCGCTTCCAATACTGTGTATGGTTGGTTTTTTTCCAGTGACTACCTAATAGTTCTACATATTTTGTGGTTAACTTTACATATTAGTTGGAGCATACTTTAGCAGTGACATAGTAGTTGCAGAAGAGCACCAAATAAGAAGAAAATTACGGAAAAGACAGATTAACATCTCTGTGTTGCCTTTAACATTATGTCTGTTACATGGACACTGAAGACTCCAGATCTTACGGTTATGTGTTAGTTGTTATCTACAGTTCATCCCAATACATTTCCCCCCTACTCCCCTAAAAAAATTCTTTCTTCTCTCTCTTACTGTGCTGAGTTCTGGATACCTTCCCTGTTTCCTTTTTGATCTTTCCCAATTACATCACTCTGGCCATCTTGTTCAGATCTTGACAATATATCCCAGTTATTTCAGCTTGTTTATTCTGCATTTGTCTTTTTAGCACTTTTGTTTGTTGCTGTTGATTTCGTTTGCTTTCCTGACTTTTTCCAATTCCTGTACACATGAAAACCAACCTGTGTTAGAAGTCCACTTCTGGTTAATGTCTGTGCATCCAATCATCACCCCTCCCCTCTCACAACCTGATAAGACAAAGTTCTCATTATCCCAAAGAGACACTTTTGATAAATTCACTTGAACCCAAAGATTCAGTTACCTGAAATCTTTTGTCAAAACTGAGTTTCTATTTATGTTCATTATACTGCAAAAGGCAGTGGATAAATGACAGACCTACTTACCAATACATTCTAGTTGATCAAAAGCTGTCTTCACAAAAGTCTGATTATTAAATTTGGGATTTCCCTTCATTAAGGTTTTCAAAATGCCAGGAGTCCATATTAATATTAATATCTTGACACTTTGGTTTTCATGCTAGTAAATTTTGATGTGAATTTTACTGTATGGAAAATTGTTTGTCTGGATTCTTAATTGCCAATATAATTAAACTTCACGTATGCCAGGAAAACATAGCTCAGAGCAAAGGGGATTGGTTCCTAAAATCAAACCAAAGGTCTTCATACTCTGTGTATTACTGCAAATGCTTAAGGAAATTTAACATCAGAAACACACATCAAAAACAAATGAGTCAGGATTCTTAAAAAGAATCTCCAATAAATCATCCTTAAAAAAATCTCCATTAACTATGAGGTTTTAACCTAGAAAATGCAGATGAGTAAATTAAATTAGATTCCTTCTTCTTCAAATTACATATTATTATGTCACATTTTCAAAAGGAAATAAAAATAAAAGCATTAAAGAATTCACTGGAAGACCATAGAGAAAAAAAAATATATATACCATTACTGAGAGGGACACAGCAAATTTCTAAAGAATGATACTAGCTTTCCAAATATTCCTTGTGTTCTCTGTTGGTAAGACAAAACTCTTAAGTCACAAAGGTCTAGTAGCGTTTTTTCCTCTTTTAATAAAGTGGAACAAAGAAGCTTCCAGAATAGAGGAACAAAGTCACAAAGAGCTATGGAGGCATTAGAAACATAGCATTTTAAAATGAGATTTCATGCCTGGTAAAGTCCTTCATTTTTGATTTTTTTCTTGAGAGACTTTTTGGTCATATAAATGAGATATACCAGAACAAAACAAAAAATACTGAATTTATTTATTTATCTACTTCTTTTTCTACCGCAAGGTCTAAACAAACCATTATCACAAACAATATTAGAGAACTCAGAGGTAACCTACGCTGTTTGAAATGAGGCTAAATAGAAGTAAATAGAGCAATCTCCACTAATGTGTTTGTAACAATTGCTTGAGATGGAAGATAATGACAGAGAAAAGGACACAATCCCTGAGAAACCTCATAGGCTAAATATGAGGCTCAGTCTTTAGAACCCCATTAAGGGACTGAATTGCATTTTTCAGATCAGCATCCCTGTCTCTTCCCTGGTTTGTTATCCCATATCACAAGCACTTAGGATAAGTAAGTCTGTGAGCTTTCCAAGCATCTTACCTGGTACACAGTCTAGGAAGCAGGAGAGAGTAATCAGGCAACACTTCCTTCATGTTAACCTTATAAACAATTGCGCCACAGCCATATGGTGCAGGCACACATCTATCATGGGACTGGATTCCCCTCACCATCACCTGTCCTGATGCCTATATCAGCACTACCATCTTTTTGAAGAGGTCCAGTGTACATACATACCTATGTAAGTACAACTGTTGGAGCATGGATATGGATAATTGAACATATTTAAATGTAGTGATAATATGCATCAATCTGCAGCCAGACACAGGAGAAGAATATTATTAAAAATTCTTAGGATCTTTCCACTCTGCAATTTTTTATCAAGTTTTCTAACAGAATTTTCCTTTTCCTCATTCTAAATTATTCAGATATTCCTTTCTTGGAGTGAAGCTGGGAGAAATGGAAATATAAACTCAGAACAGGAGAGCTATCCTTTTATTCCAAGACTGGTTTTAATGAGCTGTGATCCTATACTTTGCCTACATAACTAGAGAGTGTAGATGGACATATATTTATAAACCCCTGCATCTGTATTGTTGAATTGTCTCTCTGCATTCATTAAAACATGAGGCAATATTAAAAGTACTATTGCTCCATGTGTTAAATTTAAAAAGGGCTGGCACAAGAAAATTCTCTGAAACAACGATTTGGACTAATAAGTCGTTTTTCCTAAATAAACCTAAATAGAGGTTTTGCCTCTAAACACACTGAATTTTGAAACATTTCTTCTGTCATGACTCTATAAGATTTATCTGGATTTTATGATAAACATTTTCATATTTTGAAGTGTATGGTGATGGTGAATTTTTCATAGAGACTATTTTGTTCTATAATTTGTCATGTTAAAAAGTAGAAAAATCTCTGACAAAGTTAACTTAAACAACAGATTTTAGGGATTCATGGGTAGTTTACAGAAACTCAATGAAATGAAAAAAAAAAGCAGCCAACCATGTTAAGAGGACTATCTTATGCCAGTAAACAGTGTTTTATAACATTAGCCTGGAGCTATGTTAACTTCAAAATATAGATGTATGCATTTAACTTTCCAAGAAATATCTAAACAAGTTTAAGTTTCTCAAATATAAAATTTCTACTGTCTCCTGAGAGTGAAATTGTTGGCATTTTTTGTTGGTTTGTTCGTTACATTCTTTTTCCTGGCAGGTAAAAGAAATCTGATTACTTTTATATATGTGTGTGTGTGTATATATATATATGTGTGTGTGTGTGTGTATATATATATGTATATGTATATACCTTGTCATAAAAGAAAAACAGGTTGGATAAGAAGGACTTTCCTCTCATGAAGCTGTGCTGGCTGCGACCAATGACTGTGTTGTCTTTCAGGTGTTTTTCAATACTTCCCAGAATAATTTTCTCCAAAACTTTACCAGGCACTGAAGTGAGTGACTGTAGTTTCTGGGGTCCTTCTCCTTCCCCTTCTTGAAAATCAGGACAACGTTACCCAGCTTCCAGTCAGCTGGGATTCCTCCAGATTTCCAAGAAATTTTGACCATGCTAAGATTTTGCTGCTCACCAAGGGCACTGCTTGCAATGAAAATTTAACAATTTATAAACACAGTCCCCCTTCCAAAAACAAACAAGCTGTTATCATAGTGGAAAAAAATAAAATAAAAAAAAGTCAGTATGGAACAACAGTACTGTTTTTATCAGCATCATCATGCTATCATTTATTGTATTTTGTATTTTTTTTAGTCTTTAGGTTTAACTAGAGACACAATTAAACTAGATAGAGTGACAAAAAAGTCAAAGGAAAAAAATTGACATCAGTTTTATTTCTCACATATTCCTGAAACGCAAACATCAGCTTGCAACACTATATGTTGGAACTTAATTAAGATAGTTTGCTTAGAGCTGGAATTTCTTTAATTGCATTCTCAGCAGAATTACAAGATTGTATTCATCACAACAGGTATAATATATGCAGAGTTTGCAACCAAAGTAAAGTATAACCAGGATAACTGGTATTGTTTTTTCCTTTTCTTTTTTCTTTCTTTTTTGTTCACATATTGAAATTCCCACTGCAAGAAAGAATGAAAATTACAGAAGCTGAAATGTCCTCAGGAAAAATATGTTTTATTTATACATTTTAAACTATATCTATATGTGTGTGTTTCTTAATTTTTATATGTATTTATATTTTAAATATATATTACATAAAATAAAGTACTGTATTTATATAAAATATCAATATATAACAACTGTATATTAAAATCTAAAACATTTCTACTTAATTTTGTGCTAATAAAACAGATCAATTAGTTATCCTCCTAACCTTTGAAAACCTTTTAGTCCAACTCCCCTGCCATAGGCAGGGACATCTTTCACTAGATCAGATTACTTAATGCTCCATCCAACTTGACTTTATTGAATACTTCCACCGATGGAGCATCCACAATTTCTCTGGGCGACCTGTTCCATTGTCTCCTCATGCTCATCACAAAAAGTTTCTTCCTTATGTCCAATCAAAATCTACCCTCTTTCAATATAAAACCATCACCCCTTGTTCCGCCTCTGTAGCACATGGCAAAAACACTCTTTCTTTTCTTAAAACCCACGTTTACATATTGAAAGAGCACAAAAGGGTTATACACTGTTAATTGAGATGTATAAGGGAAATGTAAATATTTATATTGTAGAGAACATGGTAACACTCATTTCTGAGTCAGATAAGGCATCATAGGATTTACATTCTGTCTTTGTATGTGCTTGCTATCATCACTCAGAACCTGGACAGTGCTGAACGAACACCCTGCACAGTAAGATCTTTTCACTGAACATTGAAAGTGAGGCATTGGAGACATGTAACTTTAAAATATGTTAGCAGGAGTTAAGAATAAAGCTAAAGGGTACTCTAACCAACAGAAAAACTGAAACAATCACAGGAAGAGAAAATGGATCTTGTCACCTGGAAAAATATCAGGTAGCCAGGCAAAACCATCTCTTTTACTCATCCAAGTACATACACACTCTTAAGAAACTCTTGAGCATTAGTAGTGTGGTCAAACGTCCAAAACTCTATATTGTTACTATTACTGCAAGACAAATTGCTTTTCGGTATCAGAAAGCCTATATTCTCCTTTATTTCTTGGGATTAAATAAGACAAGGTATCAATGCTTTTTTTCTTTTTTTTCCTCTTTATAAGAAAAAGGCAGATGCTCCTGCCAAGTTTTACATCCTTAGGAATTAAGTAATTTATTCAGCATGTGCCTTTTAATTAATTACTAAAGAGTATTCTTTACATTCATTAATGTATTCTTACAAATGGAAGAAAACCTACAGCTTCTGAATTGCTGGGTTTTTTTAAAGTAATTCATAAATCCACACACTTTGTATCTTGTAGTTTGTGTAATTGTGAGAAATCTTGCAATATTATTATTATTTAGTTACCTTTAACTTTATGATTTTGATCCCAAATTTAACCTTCAATAGCATTTTTACTAGACAAAATTTTCTTTGCAGTAGTTTCAATGTCTTATATGGCATAATAAAGCAAAGTACTCACATTTCCATGTGAGACAAACCCATGGTGTTGAAATCTGAATCTTTAGTGAATCTTTAGTGAATTCAGTGTTAATTACATCTCTAATCTTCTCTAATTTAATTTCCAGATTAGCATAGTATAAAGGAATATATAAATAAATATAAATAAAGGAACATATCCTGTAGCTCAACAAAATCATTCTACTTTGACTGTATTTTACAGTATTTTAAAAGTAGTTTTTCTTAATAGTATAGGCATATGTACATTATGTATTCCTCTGTATATATTTATGCACATATGCCATAGGCAGAGCTGCTCATGACATTTCTTTGTGGCTTGTATGTATACACACAAGCCAAAAAGGTACTTTTTATGCATTATACTACACACCTGCAAATTTTAAAATGTGTGAATTTCTGTTTGTACACATATACACTATTTCAGATGAAAGAACAGTCTATATAGCTGTGTTTTCAATTAATCTTACAAACTCTAAAATTTATAGGTACTTTTATATATGATATAAATAGTAATTTTCCAATTCTTTCCTGCCAAATATTTTTAAGGTTCTTACTGTTAGGAATATGTTTGTATATCATCTTTATCACTACATTTAGCTTTTATTTTTTAAGTAATGTTTTTTAAAAAATAACGGTAACTCCTCTTTTTACAGCTTATATATTTTGAACTTACATTTGGGTTGAAAACTTAAACTTTAGAATAAAATATAATCATACTTATTTACAACATCTAAGTTATGAATATTTCCAAATAAGATACTTCTGTCTTCACAGAACCACAAAATCACAGGATGATTGAGGTTGAAAGGAAACCCTGGAGGTAATTCTGCCAAATCTCCCTGTTTTCCAAGGATGGGTTCTACACAGCCACTCTGGAAAACCTGTTCCACTACTCAGTCACCATCACACAGAAGAAGTGTTTCCTGATGATCAGACAGAATCTGTTGTGTTTCAGTTTGTGTTCACCACATCTTGTTCCGTCACTTGACACCACTGAAATGAGCCTGGTTCCTTCTTTACACTCTCCATTCAGATATTGATACCTCTTCTTGAGATCCCCCAATCCTTCTCTTCTCTGAGCTGATCAATGCCAGCTCTCTCAGCACTTTCTTATAGGATAGATGATCCAGTCCCTTAGTCATCTTTGTAGTCCCTTGTTAGACTCCCTCCAGTAGCTCCACCTCTTATACCATGAAGCCCGAAACAGGACACAGGACTCTCAATGTGACTTCACCAGTTTTGAGTAGCGAGGTAAAATCACCTCCGCATATCTGCTGGCAATATGCCTCCTAATAAAGCCCAGGATACTACTAGTCACTTTGTTCACAAGGATCTTACGGGAGGTAATGCTAAAAGTCTTAATGGAATCAGGGTAGACAATATCCTCTCCCCCTGTCTATTAAGCCAATCATTTGATGATTATCAGCTATCAAGTGTGACTTCCCTTTGTGAATCCATGCTGACTACTCCTGATTACTTTCTTGCCCTTCATATTCCTGTAAATACGCCCACCTGGCTACAACCTCCTTTCAGGTAGTTGTAGAGAGTGATGAGGTCTCCCCTGAGCCTTCTCTTCTCCAGGCTAAACAACCCCAGCTCCCTCAGCCTCTCCTCACAGGACTTGTGCTCCAGTTCCTTCACCAGCCTGGTTGCTCTTCTCTGGACCTGCTCCAGCATCTCAATATCTTTCCTGAACTGAGGGGCCCAGAACTGGACACAGTGCTGAGTACAGAGGAAGAATCACTTCCCTGCTCCTGCTGGTCATACCCTTCCTGATACAGGAGTTGCCTGCTGCAACTACCCTTCTTTTTTATTTTTTCTTTTTTATAGCTGTGGTTGTAATCCATCTAGTAGACAGGGTGCAACCTCCAGACAGATCCTCTTCTTCACTGCCCTCTGCCTGACTCTCTGGGTCCAGCGCCTCAGACATGTTCTTTAAGGGCACCCGGGGAGGTGATGGGGGTCTGGAGAGGATTCTTTTACCTCTTTGATCAGGGACCTGTTTCCATTCCCCCCCATCTACTTGGTTTGCTCCATCTGCCTGATGGAAGGAGAGGCAGGGCTTCACCGTCTCCTGCTGGACTTGTTCTGGGGTCAAAAAGGTATGACTCCACCAGTCTATTTTCCTTTCACTCTCCCTAATACTTCTTAGCCTCTCCACTTCTTCCTTGAGCTCTGCCACCAGGCATAGCAAATCATCCACCTGCTCACATCGTATGCAGGCATTTTTCATGCTGTGCATTGGTACTAACTCAGACACTCTCTGCAGCCAGTGACCTGAACAGCTGGGATTATGAAGAGTGGCCTTGAAGTGGCATCAGCCAGCTTCCTCTTGCTGGCTTTAGATATCAAGCTTATACGCAGATAATTTTGAATGAAATAACATATATGTGTCAATTACTCTAAGTAACAGACAATTGTCTTATAAATCTCTTAGCTATTTGTTTTGCCTATCAATCCCATTCAGATATCCGGTACACCCTTGGATAATTACACAGGTATTAGATGCCACCATCAGGCAACTAAATCAAGCATCTTCATCATAAACACCAAACTATCAGTGACTAAATCTAAACCAGACTCCTACTCAAAGTGGTTTTTATTTCTTAAATTGAAATTAAAATTGCTCCTGGCAAATAACTTAAAAAAAAAAAAAAAGTTTTGGGTGTTGATTACAAATGCTTTATTTTAGATTTAATTATTATTTCAGGTGCTTTTTTTCCCTGGTTTTATTTTGATTAGGAAGCTAAAGAAGTCACTGTTAATTTGATCCAAAATACACTTCCCTCATGCATTTTAACTAAGCTAGCCAGTAAACCAAAGTACAATTAGTCTTAAATTTATGTCTTTCTCAAAATGTATGTTATCAAGCAGTGAAAAAGTAGTGAACTGCAAAATGAATGGATATTCTTAGATTTGCTGACCGCTGCACTTAAAACTGCTTCATAACTTTCTCCTGGCTCAGACATCTTCATTTATGGGCACCAGCACCTGAGGTTGAAATGCCTATTTGGCTTGAAAGTTAGGCTGATTCAGAAAATAAATTCACAGGCCAAGCTGCCTCTAGACCAAAATGGTGGTGTTGCGTCATTGCTATGGATAATAGCCTAATAGTTACAATGCAGCTTGTGTGAAACTTCTTTGTACTTGTTTTAGCTGAGACAGAGTTAATTTTCTTAATGGCAGCCTGTATGGTGCTGTGCTTTGAATTTGTGACTGAAAAAGGACTGATAACACACTGATGTTTTACCTGCTGATGACCAGGGCTTACACATCATCAAGGCCTTTTCTGCTTCTCATCCCGCTCAACCAGTGAGCAGTCTGGGGGTGCTCAAGATGTTGGGTGGGGACACAGTGAGGAGCAGCTGATCACAACTAACCAAAGGGATATTCCATACCGACTGGAATCATGGTCAACAATTAAAGCTGGGAGAGGGAAGAAGGAGGAAGGGGAGACATTCAGAGTGATGGCATTTGTTTTGCCACGTAGTTACTCATGATGGAGCCCTGCATTCCTGGAGGTGGCTGAATACCTGCCTGCTGATGGGAAGCAGCGAATGAATTCCTTGTCTTGCTTTGCTTGGTCGTGCAGCTTTTGTTTTGATTGTTAAACCAGTTTTACCTCAACCCACAAGTGTTCTCACTTTTACCCTCCCCATTTTCTCCTCCATCACACTGTGTGGAACTGATGAGAAGATGTGTGGTGCTTAGCTACTTACTGCGATCAAACCGCAACATATTCAGATGTAGAAAACCCTTTGTTCTGGATTTCTATTCTGATGCTCACACTGCTGAATTCTATACTGGGAGAATATGACTGTTTGAAAATGTTAAGATTTTTTTTTTTTAATCTAAAGTTCCATAAACTCTTCAGAAATTTGGAGCCAAACCAAAAGCTGACTCTACCCCTGTCTTTTTCAAGATCTTATTTACCATGTTGCCATATGAATTTTTCTCTTGCACTAATTCACAGAATAAGTATTTACCTATTAGGAATATTTCATTTTGGCAGAAGTTGATGAAGATTAGAAATATCCAATTACCTTCCACTGCTTTTATTTCAGTATTATGATGCCAGTGCTAGACTCTGACTGGTGAAGAATACAAATACTAGACTTACTAAAAGGTCTATTGTATAGAGGTGGTCTTTAAGCTTCTAATAGCTAAGAAGAGCTGGTCTTTAAGCTTCTTTTAAGATCAGTGGAGGAAAAAAAAAGTATGTTAGGAGTCATTCATCTCCTTCTGAAATGGGATTCTAAAAAACTCACATGAACTGTATTTGGAGCCTTGACAAAAAAAGGAGCCTAAGGTCAATGCTTCTTATAGACCTACTCTGTTACCTAGATTTTTGTGTTTCATGGCATTTGAAGTGCCCTAGAAGACACTGCTTATACTCTCCAGCTGCCTTTCTAAATAAAGACATTATTATAGTCTTTGCAGCCCACTTGTATTTTTTAGATCCCCAGGGAATCTCAAATTGTCCAAGATAATTAAGTGTAGGCAATTGAAACTACCCAGTTACAAACAAGACATATAGATACAAATTTTGTTATTTGATTATCAGTGCAGAAAAAAAATGCCATTTCCAAAAAATACTATTTTTGTGAAATATTTTAATTTTCCTGACTCATACTGGAGGAGAATTGCCTTTAAAAAGAGAGAAAAATTAAGAATTGTATAAACATGCAATTCTTTTATCCAGTAACTATTGGTAGGGTAGGATTCCTTCAGTGTACTCTTGCTCTCCTTGCTGTTATCCTCCAGCTTGGACAAGTCATACAGGCAGGTTTGGTACTGCTTAATTAAGAGGATTTCTCATTCTGAAGCAAAGTTGTACTGAGTAGTTTACTTCTGTCCTGATTTGTTTGGAGAAAACTAATTGAAGAAATCAAAAACAGACACAGAGTTACCTCTTCAGTAGTGTGGATGATAAGGGTTCAGTATTGAAGATAATTCTCTAAGCTATATATGCCTTTAGAAACTATACAGCCAATTCAGATTTCTTTTATATTCAGTGCCAGGAAAAGGTACTTTCAAAAAGTTTCTCCTCCCCTCCCCTCTCCTCTCCTCTCTTCTCTTCTCTTTTCTCTGTGGTTGTAGTAACATATATTGCAAATTTGATTTTCTACTTATTTGATTTCATGTAATTAGAATTTTTGCTAAAAAAAATATAGCCAAAAAGTCAATACATGACATTATGGCTTGTGATCAAGATGTATGGATTAAAAAATTATGGGATATTGCCAAAAAAAGAGGAACATTTTGATTTGCTTTTTTATCCAGAAGGGCTGCAATTAAAAATGGGATAAGATAGAGGAAAATATTATCCTTGGTATCTATTAACATAGATTAATACAGTGTCTGATGGACCTCTGCATGCTTAAAAATAGGAATATGATATAATTTGTCTATTTCTACTTTAGGATTGGCTGTGGTAATATACAGTAATAAAATAACTAAAGAGACTAGCATTTGGTTGAAGACAAGAGATTGTGGTTACCCTGGGGTAAGTCTGAGATAGGAGTTTAAAAGAGGGTTAGCAGTGAAGTAATGAAAAATTATGTACTCTTATGTAACAAGCTTTTTTAAATTTTTTTTTTTTTTTTGCTGCCAAGATCATTGCTAATAAAATTTGATAATGGCAAAACTTATGAAATACTGTTACTGCACAGACAGACTTTCCTCTTCCTCTCCCCCCTCTGAAAATTAATTGGATGACCTCAAGATGCAGAATAATAATGAGAAGATTAAATTCAATAGCACAGAATGCAAACCCATGTGCTTAGTTTGAATTATATTTCCCCTGCTGTTGCAGGGAAAAAACTACTCACCTCTTGTCGTTTATATCAAATCAGGGTCATGGTGGTTTATTGATTAGTGACATAATTAACAGGTATCTGTGAACTACACATTCAGGATCAATATAACCAATAAAATAGCTAAACCATGTACTAGACACTTATCAAATATTAGTAACTATCTACAAATTCCACCTACCTGTCAGAGAGCAGCAAAAATGGAGCTGCTCTGTTAGGGAAGCCAAGTAAGACTTCCCAGGTGGGACATCAGGACTTCTCCCATCATCCACCTTGAAGAGAAGGGCCACCAGTGACAGGGCAAAGACAGAGTTTAGGAGATCTTAGGGAAGGCTGGGAAAGATGAATAAGACCAATTAGTCACTCTCAGAGTCCTGACACTGCTCCTCCACAACTAATCTCCAAAAGTTCTAATGACCTTACATACATGCACACACTCACAGCTACACAAGCTCACCCTCCACCACAGCCTTGAGGTCTCCCCTAGGTGTACACACCTCCAGCAGGAGACATGCTAACCCGGTTTTGTGAGTCCCCCTGCTGCTCCTCACATGGTGCTGATGCGCCCACCAGTAAGGAAGTGCCTCAGGAGATGTGCCTTGTTAAGATCCAATTATTAAGAGATAGAGGGAGTGTAGGAAGGCTCTGCAGAGAGATATGGACAGGCTGGATAGATGGTCTGAATCCAATGGGATGAGGTTCAACAAGGCCAAGTGCCAGGTCCTGCACTTTTGCCACAACAACTCCATGAAGCACTACAGGTTAGGGACAGAGTGGCTGGAGAGTGGCCAGGAAGAAAGGGAACTGGGGGTACTGATTGACAGCAGGCTGAACATGAGCCAGCAGTGCGCCCAGGTGGCCAAGAAGGCCAATGGCATCCTGGCCTGGATCAGGAATACTGTGGCCAGCAGGACTAGGGAAGTGATTCTTCCCATGTACTCAGCACTGGTGAGGCTGTATTTTGAGTACTGTGTCCAGTTCTGGACCCCTCAAATTAGGAAGGATATTGAGGTGCTGCAACAGGTCCAGAGAAGGGTAATGAGGCTGGTGAAGGGACTGGAGCATACGTCCTATGAGGAGAGGCTGAGGGAGCTGGGGTTTTTTAGCCTGGAGAAGAGGAGGCTCAGGGGAGACCACATCACTCTCTAACTCCCTGAAAGGATGTTGTAGCCAGGGAGGGTTGGTCTCTTCTCCCAGGCAACTAGCAGTAGTACAATAGGACAATAGTCTTAATCTGTGCCAGGGGAGGTTTGGCTTGGACATTAGGAAGAAGTTCTTTACAGAGAGAGTGATTGGGCATTGGAATGGGCTGCTCAGGGAGGTGGTAGAGTCACCATCCCTGGAGGTATTTAAGAAAAGACTGGATGTGGCACTTAGTGCCGTAGTCTAGGAGACAAGGTGGTGTTGGATCAATGGTCAGACTCAATGACCTCAGAGGTCCTTTCCAGCCTAGTTGATTCCATGATTCTGTGATTCAGTGAGATGCCTCTGTCAAAGTCAATAGTACAGATTTTATTTAACAGTAAATGTGAGGTAGAGAGAGGTAGAAAAAAATACAAAGGGGGAGAGAAAGAGAGTGAGAGACAGATTCCGTAGAAAGATATCACCACTCTGTGGATCCAGCAGCATCCCATTGGTCTTCTTGGTGGTGGAGGTCCCTGATTAATTCTTCCACAGTCCAAGTTCCAGCTATCCCTGGGGCATAGATGCCATTCCCATAACTTGGGATGGCATGTGTATCAGCAGTTGCTTCCTTTTTCACAGTCTGCCACAGAGGGAATTTTTGTCCAAATGCATTAACCAGGATTCTACCCAGATCTTTCTCACCAGGCCTGGAATTAGCATCTTCCTGTTGCTTATCTCAAGTTGCTGCTGTGGTGGCTTTTCTTATGGCTAGCTCCTCCTGTGTTTAAGGCAATTATGATCTTTACATGTTTTACATGTCTGCACCCCAAAGCGGGGGTCCTGCAGACTACCTTTACACTGCCAGCCTGCTGCTGGATAGCAGCTGTGCTCATCAACCTGGGCAAGGGTCAGGGTGCTCCAGGGGCACTGCTGGTGGGGACAGAACCTCTCTGATAGTTGCAACTGATCAGTCTAAAACTCTTCACAGTATGATGACATCCTTGTTTAAAAAAGTCTCCAGGCAATCCCCTCATTGCTGTTTAATTCTGCTGATGGCTGTTTTAAAGTCATACTGTCTTCTTCATAATATTACCAGTTTTTGGTGAACAAGCCTTCCAGAATAGGCAGTTTGGGGTGTTCCATTCACACACACTATCTGCATTGATTTTCTATCATATCAGTTGTTTTCACTCAAGCCAGATTAGCAAAAGTAAGTACTGCAGACTTCCCCCACAGTTTATACATAGATGTCTAAAGCTGTTGAAAGTTGTATAAATAAGGTGTTTGGGTTTCCTCTATATTCATTGTAGGGGCAAGTTTATCACACCTACTGAACATTTATTTTTTTAGTTAATTCTAATACACTTCCTTTATTGACTAGAGAAGGAACAAAGACAAATAGACAATCTAACTTTTAGATAGTTAGAGAAAATGTAGACTGCATCAGGGATGATCAAACTCTTTTTATCTGTTAGGTGCTCACTGTGAGGAAATAAAAGAGGTAAAGAATGACTTGATTGTACCATGTGATGAGGAGGGACTGAATTCTGGCTTATAATGTTTTTATTTTTTTGTTTGACTTAGACCCAAGAAAGGTGCCTGCATCCATCTCAGACATGCCACTGAGCCCCCTGAATGGAGCCCACAATAAACATGAGTCCCACTGTAGTAAGACAGTGACTCAGAAAAACATTATTAATGTCAATCAGAGTCAAGTTCTGTAATAGGAACTGGAAAGTATCATTGTGATTGTACAAAGCATTGGAGAGAACATGTTTTCCATTACCTGTGCTCAAAACAGCTCATTCAAACAGCAGTGAGTAAATAAGAATGTTATTGGAACAGTCACAAGAATGAGTATTTTGATTTTCTGGAAGACATGAAGAGATTAGTAAAGTTTAAAGTGGGGATGATAACAGACACACCTGAACATATTTGTGCTGAAAGTCGGATATCTAGTCATCTTCTGAACAAGAAGGACGGGATAAAAAATGTAATTACTTTAAAAGTAAAACTTAGTCAGCTTGTAAACAGAAACATACAAAATAAGGCTGGAACTGACAATGAAAATTCACCCAGACCATGCCCAGGCACCATGGTAAGAACAGCACCACTCATGACAGATTTTAACCTATTTAAATAAACAAAACCAAAACCAAAACAAACAACTAAAATGATTAAAACTCTACCAGTTTCCCATTGAAGATAATTTGCTCTCACATTTATCTCCTGGGCGTCATTAATAGAAGTTACAAATCCACATTACTTGATCTCGTAATCAGGATTTTTCTTTCAGATGTCTTAATCAGTGAAGAGCACAAACACGATAACAACATATTTTGTCTTACCACACAAGTAAGTAACATCTTTAGTCTTTAGATTCTAATTTCCTCAAGAGCCTGTGGAAAGAAAGGGGTTATTAGATGATTTTCTAAGGGTCACTCTCTTAAGATATTTCAGATTATGGAAATTCCATATTTGAGAATTAACTGCAGAATTTCTTTAACACTACTCTTTCCTTTTAAATTGAGGAAGGTATGGCTCTAATTTTCAACAAAATCCATATTCCCAGTGAAGATGTTATCAAGCTTTTAAGTCTACTAGTCAAAAGCTACATCACCATGATGACAATTAAGGACAGAAGTTTTCATTTAGATTACAGCTCTTCAGATTTTATGATTTAACGTTTTTATGCCATATTGTAAGGTTATTTTTCTTAGAGCTACAAAATGACTAAAATAAGTTTTCTAGTTTCAAGGACAGAAAACACAATGCAATCCTTAATAAAACAATTGTATTCAAATAATTTCCTACTTATGGGGGATGTTCCCTCATATATCTCATCATATATCTCATCTTACTTGTTTTAAGCAGGCTTTTGCCACATTTCAATGAGCTGGTTAAAGACAGAGAAGTTTGGAGCAGATTCTCCCTCTCCTGTTCTCCTGTTGTTTCCCAAAGAGGACTGGCTTGGGGAATGCCTCTCACTGGCTGGGGCAAGGATAGGAGAACAGCAGCCCTTTGTGTCACAGGGCAGGGAACACCTGCACCTCCTCCACAAGGCCTCCAGATCAGCTGACAACAGGCTGGGGAAGAAGAAATGCCACCCCAAAGCCTTGAGCGGGGCCCTGGGATAGCTGGTGGAGGGGGACATACCCATGATTTCAGTGATTGTCTTCTATGACACCTTAGATCTGTTGCACAGGTTTTTGAAGATAGTCATTTGAAGGAAAAACACAATGTCAAAGGCAGAGAATAAATATATACTCTTGGTTTTTCACTTTTTTTAAAAATTTATTTTAATTTAATTTATTAAAAGCCTTTCTAATGAAGCTTCTCTGCACAAATTGGTAAGTTAGCTAATAGATACAGATAATGCATAGTTAAAGTGTTAAAGCATTATTTGGTCTAACAATAAATATTAGCTCCACATGTATATGATAAGTTCCCTTTTGTCCATGACAGAGTTTAACAGGAAGATTTTAATTTTAATTTCCAGATATTTTTTGAAAGATCAGTGACATTTGCATTAGAGCTGTCAGCTGGTATTTCTTCAGTTTTAATTTTTCTGCCATGATATCATTCCCTTTAAAAAGCTATTATAATAAAAGCTTAATGTTAACAAGCTGCACTCCGTTCCTAAATTGAAAAATCCTAAAATCCCTGGCAGATTAAAAAACTGGGGTCTTGAAACCACAGGAACAGAAGGAACTTCCCAGATAAATGTTCTCTAAAGTAAAACTTCTTTAGCTTTCTCCTGTATTCTTGCATGGACTCATATCTTCTTGAATCTACAGTAGATGTAAGACAGCATAAGGAACGGAGAACACAATTACCTGGATCCTCAGGTGGTCTCAACTGCCCGGTCTAGTACTTAGAAAACTTTCTTCAGCTTTGGGAGGCACAGGTACAATCCATTTTGGCTAAGAAAGGACTGGGATTTACATATTCTATCTCTTTTTTTGCTGCTCTAATCATCAGATTTGTAGAACATGAGGGTACTAAGAATAACCCTTTATTATGGCCTCACACTAAGGATAATTTATCTTTTTTTCAAATCAAGAGAGTGATATATCAATCAGTACAAGAAGCATACTTTCAGATGTTGGGATGGTACTCTGGGCCCAGGAGCATATGATTTGTGAATTAGATTCTCAATAAGGTACTTAAATTAGATGTTCCAAATGACACACAAATAGTTTCTGGTTTAATTTTATTTTACCTCTTTTTCTCCAGCCTTTTCTTTAGCTGACATTTTGAATTATTTTATGGTACTTTATTTTATGAAATCTGTTTTATATGTAATATATAAATAACAGTTTATATGTAACTGCTAACAATCAACTGGGGACAACTAACTGCTAACAACAACTGCTAACATCATATATGCCAAAATTATACAGATATAGAACAGATATAATTCATTGTATTCTTGAGAATTTTGTGTTTCAAATTCAAAATATTTAATGGATAATTTCCTTTATCATCCTTGCATTTGATTAGCATAACATTAAGGGATCTGAACATCATATGATTTGACCAGCCACTCCGTTTGAAACAAAAAGGGCAATCTTATGAGCAAAGCTCTTACAGAAACAGAATATAAAGAAAATAAACCTTTTATTGATCAATCTATTTTTATTGAGCAGCATGATTCTCCTTGTATGGCAGGTATCACCTAATATACATTTTAGTATTTCCTAATAAATATTATTTTCTCCCTATTGCTAGGGGTAGGAAATTTCCCAAGGAGTGAAAAAAACCATTATTTTATTCAGTTAAAAAAGCAAACAAAAAAACAACACAACCCCCCTAAAAAAACGGAAGAAACTCCCCTCAAAAAAACCAACCCCCTAATATTTCTAGTAAGTAAACATCACTTAGAATTAACTTATGCAAACTAGCTTTATATCTGAACTCACCCAAGCCATTATCTTTAGAAGTTAGTCTAAGATCATTAATTAGTCTAGTCCCACTCATTTCATAAACTTAGGCTTTTATTTTCTTTGTAGGCTTCATATTTTTGATTCATATATCAGAGTATTTTGCCATAATTCAAAGAACAAGCTGAATTTATAGCGTGGGCTTGCATTATTATCATGAACTTGTAGTAGCCATGGCCATTTTCTTCAGTGTAAACTGTGCAGTGACCTCATTCCATTATGGAACACAGTAGAAGCTTGACCTGCTATAAACACTCAGAGGGAGCATTTTTTAGATACACTATGATCTCATACTGCAGTATTTTTTAAAAAATCTAGTTGTTCTAAAAATACCAGATTATTAGACAATTCCTTAAAATATTTATTATTAAAGCAATAACTAGTAGTGCCTAATGATTATTTATATGGAAAACATATGTTATTTCAAAATTATGAGACAAAAGTCCATACAATATAAATGCAAAAGAAAACCTCCAAGAATATAAACATTAGTAACAAATTAGTATTCTAGGTAAGGCAAGTGCTGAAATAAGGAACTAGTTGTATAAGGATCTAGTTCAGTTGCAGCCCTCTGGTTTTAAGAAAAAACAGATACTGCTGCAATATACTGTTGCAGGAAACTAATCTACTGGAAAAGGAACAGAAAGACATATGCTGTGTTCCCATTACCACTTCTCAGTTCTTCTATTTTGACAAAATGGATATTTATAACATTGTCATTGCAAAACTACTCTTAAATCCTTTCAAGTGAAAATACATAACAGCATGTCCATGTAACATGTTTCAATCTTTATTTATTTTTGCTTACTGCAGCTGTTTATCTAAAAAGCACTCATATACCATATTCTTTAACAATGTCTTTTGAACTAAAGAATATGATTTTTTTTCTTTTTCCACTCATACCAACATATAAAAAGTCATTATCTTACATTTGCTAAAACTTATGAAAAGAATAATCTAATAAGTCATATCTTCATGAAAAATCAACACAATATCTGTCTCTGGAGAACAAAAACTAAAAGAATTGATATTTAATTTGTACTTTTCTTTTTCTCCTTACATTTTTACTATTGGATGTTTATGTGTAAGATTAAATCAGCTAGTTATTACTTTCTTTATAGATAAAATAGTGAAAATATATTGCTATTATCAACTATCCTGTTTTATGTTGAATTTCTCCTTCTGATTCAGTGAATTTTACTTATTAAAAGCTTGTTGGCATACTCCTTTTTTTTTCCTCTCTTTTTTTTCCTTTTCTTTTACTTCTAATAAACATTATGACAACATTTGCTACAATAATTGCAGAAGGTAGTGAACAACTTTGATCTGAATTTAGTCCACCTAATTGTAGGCTCATAAATGAGGCATTTATATTGTGACTATATTTCATGATGAAGACGTCAAGTTGTAGAGAATAGTTCAGACAAGTAATACTTCTTTCCGTTTACTCAATAGCTAGATTACAGCAACCACACTCTTAGCTCAAGTATTATATTACAGTATTATAATAGACAAAACCAATCCAAGCCACTATAACAGACTGTAGAAGTGTTGAGACCAATTGCATTCTTTTGAGGTAATGTTCTATTCATTGAGGATAAGGATGACAGATTTTAAAGGATGGCAGTATTTTATATTTCAGTCTGACAATACAAATAACTTTATTTACTATTCTTATTTTTGAAGAATGAAAAAAAGTTCTTGAGTCTTTTTGAGAAACTCCTAGATTAAATACATAAGAAGTTTTCAACTATAAAAGCCCTTCTTCTCTTAGGACTAACAGAACTCTAAGACTTAAATTGCATTATTTAAAATATTACAGCGCATCCTCACACACAGGATTGCATAGCATTTTTGCAGTGTCTCATATATCATTGAAATAACACTGTACATAAAATAGTTTTCATCTCTGTAGACAGGGAAAAAACCTGCTTTAAAACTAGAAGACAGGACAAAAAATTTGCATCCATTTATTTCATATTTGATAATATCAGATGAAACAAAATTTACTTGCAAGTTGATATATTTTGTCAAGGTTACATTCTAAAGGTTTAGACATCCATTAGCCAGCAACTGAGTTGGAGAAGCTACATTATTCTAATAGAAACCAAGGATCAGCAGGGAAGAGATTCTGGGTGACCTCCCATTTATTGAAGTGAACTCTGAGTTTACTAAAAGCTTTTCCCTTACTTGAGCAGGGCTACAAGGCCTGATGGAATAAAGTCATATTCTCAGGACTAAAGGTTATTGATTTATTGTTATTTATATCAGTATTTTAGGAGTATGTTTAACAGTGTGAAATTAATTTCAAAAGCTGAGAGGTTTCTTGTCGGTGTTTTTTCTTTGGTTGGTTTGGCGTTTTTTAAATGGCTGGTTCTTTCATTTCACATATAAGCACATGTACAATACATAAATAAAGACTTGATGTTGCATTTCACTCTAGTGCCTAATCTCTAGAAAATGTGGCAATCTACTACAACTGCCTGTTACTGAAGCCATTCCCTTGGTCCAAGAAACAGGCATGAGTTCTCCATTAATTAACATTGTAACCTAGGATTCTCACTGAACATGTCACTGAAGGGCAAGAGAAAAGACCCCTAAGTATTTTCTTTTTAGGCCCTGATTCCAGAAAGCCTTCAAACACATAAAATCCCCATTCAGTGAAACCTTTAACTTGAGCATGCTGTAAACATTATTCCAATCTTAAATCTCAGGTGAAGGGAAGGACAGCTGAAGAGAGAGCATAACTTATTTGGTCGGGGCAATCCCCCACAGGAGTACAGACTGGGAGAACAACTGACCGAGAGCAGCCCTGAAGAGAAGAACTTGGAGGTTCTTGTGAGTGAAAAGCTGTACATTACCCAGCAGTGTGTGCCCACAGCCTAGAAAGCCAACCTCATCCTGGGCAGCATCAAAAGAGGAGTGTCCAGCAGGCTGAGGAATGTGATTGTCCCCTCTACTCTGGAGAACCCACCCAGAGTACTGCATCCTGCTCTAGAGTCCTCAGAAAGGCATGCACCTGTTAGAGTGAATCCAGAGGGGAGCCATGAAGATGATTAGTGGGCTGGAGCACCTCTTCTACGAAGACAGGCTGAGAGAGCTGGGTTTGTCCAGCATGGAGAAGAGAAGACTCTGGGAAGGACTCGTTGTGCCCTTCCACTACTTAAAGTGGTTTATAAAAAAGTGGGAGAGTGACTTTTTACGTGGGCAAATAGTGACAGGACAATGAGAGATTTAGGTTAGATGTAAGGAATAAATTCTTTACTCAGAGGGTAGTCAGGTGGAACGGGTTGCTCAGAGAAGCTGTGGATGTCCCATCCCTGAAAGTGTTCAAGGCCAGGCTGGATGGGGCCCTGAGCAACCTATTATAGAGGGCGGCATTCCAGCTCATGGCAGGTGGGGTTGGAACTTTAGTAGAAAGTGACCTTGCCCATGGCAAGGGGATTGGCACTAGATGATCTTTAAGGTCCGTTCCAACCCAAATCATTCTATGATTCTATGATTCTTCTCTTTTCTAACTTTCTTCCAAACAATTCAGTACAAAAAGTCCTCTCCCATTCTTCAAAATGAAAGACTCACTGAACTAAAATGGATTTTGGATTTAAATTTAAAAAAAAAAAATTAAAAAATGGAAACAAGCCTGTTAGTTAACAGAAGAAAAACAGTTTTTTGTTGCAGAGGTTGTCAAACACTGGAACATGTTGTCCAGGAAGTCTGTAGCGTCTGTCCTTGTTGCTATTCAGAACCTAACAGCACATGGATGTGAGCAACATGTTCTAGTTCATTCTGCTTTGAGCAGGGGGGTGGACCAAATGATCACCAGGTTTTCCTAGCAACTTGAGGTTTTTGTTTAAGTTTTTATATAGCCCGTTGGGGAAATGAGGAACATAAGTACCTGGTTAGAATATATTTGAACAAAAAAACAAAACAAAACAAAAAAAAACCAACCAAACAAACAAAAAAAAACCAGAGATGGGAGAAGGAGAAATTCTACAAGCTGGGCACCTTAGCTGATGCTCCTAGAGTGAGCTTTGTACTGTAAAATGGAGAGAAAAATAAAAACAGAAACTGGTTGTTCACAAGAAAATCACACTGTATACAAAAGAAAGAGAATAAAAAGAAAGTGCTCAGTTAAATGCTCAAGCACTGGGGACTGAAAAAGGTTGCACAATTACTTAATGTGATGCAAAATCTTTAGGAGCACCCTGGCTACATTATGCCCACGTTTAAAAAAAAAAAAATCTATCCAAATATCTTGAGACTTTATCCCACAGTATTGATGTTAAAAAAAAAATAAAATGCTTACTTTTCTGGAACTCAACAGTTGCCTTTTGTTTGCTGCTGTTCAGAACTTAGCAGGAACAGCAAGAATCTAATGATGGTCTTTGCAAGACATGTTTATAGAAATAAAGGGGACTTTTTTTCCTGATCATGCTAATAAAGACATATCAGTACAGGGGTATTTCAGTGAGAGCAGATCTAAGCCAGTGCTGAATAGTATTTATGAAATAACTTATTTTACCCCAGGAGAAAAAGTATTTAGCTGAAGATATACTATTCTTTTGAGGAATATTTTTAATGTACAGCTAATATATCACACAAGCATTAAAATATGTATTTAATCATGTATTTGCTTTTGACAAAAATAAAGGCAGTAAACCAGGGGTCCTGCTTTCCAGTTTCTTTATACTCAGCTGAAGGTGCAAGAACAAACAGAACCAAAAGTGGGGATGTAGTACTCCGGTAAACTAACTATATATACATCTCCCCTGAAGCAACAGTTTCTTCTTCACTATGGGGTTTTCTACAAGCTACCACATAGGTAAGTATCTTCCTGCCTATCCAGATATGAGGTCACCTTGAAGCAGTCAGTTTTAACTGTTATATGACTTTGCAGTCATTTTGCTTGTTGTCATTCTTCACAAAATACTTTTTTTCAAGGTTATTACTCGATATTAAGGGGAAAGTTTCTTGAAAGTAAAAGTAAAAGTAATATGCAGTGAGGCATTTTTAAATACTCTGAAGTGAGCACTGAAATTCAAATAGTTTTTCTTACTGAAGGTCTTTAAATTAGAGGTTCACAGAGAGTCCATAAATTTCGCAATATATTGTATACTTCTTGATATGAAAAGGTTAACCATTAAAGCATCTTAAAATCAATCTAAAATTTAGTTAATTAAAAAAATAAACAATATTATGGCTATGTTAAAATGCAATCTTTCTTCTTTTTTTTTTTTTTTTTTAAATTACAATTATCATTCTCTACAACTACCTGAAAGGAGATTGCAGCCAGGTGGGGGTCGATCTGTTCTTCCAGGTAACACGAGATAGGATAAGATCTCTTGAGCCAGGGGAGGGTTAGATTGGATATTAGGAAAAGTTTCTTCACCATAAGTGTGGCCTAGCATTGGAACAGGCTGCCCAGGAGAGTGGTGGATTCATGGTCCCTGGAAGTGTTCAAAGAAAATGTGTAGACATGGTGCATAGGGACAAGGGTCAGTGGTGAACCTGGCAGTGGTAGGCTAATGATTGGACTCGAAGATCTGAGAGGTCTTTTCCAACCTTAATGATCGTATGATTCTATGATTTACCTCATTAAATTGAGATAGACAAAAGAAGGTGATTGTCTTGTGAGATTTTTTCTCAAAGCAATTATGTCATAAATATATGAAAACATACCAAGATAATACTTGGACTGTCTTGCTCTTTCTTTCCATTCTTTTCTTGGTTTAGCCTGCTTTTTTTCCTGTATATAAGTAGCTTTCTGGTTCTATTTAATGTTCATATTAGCATTGTTGTCAAGCCAGTTCTACGTAATACAGACTATAAAATGTCACCATTTCTTTTATTCAACAACTGTCTACTCTACAGAGTTTCTTGAAGATGCTTTCTTTCAACAAATGTTATTTGGACGTTTTTCAATTTTCTTTTCTGAGTCAACAAGATTTATATTTTCCTGCAAATCCTTTCACTATTACATGTCATACTTCCTTTTGTTTTAGACTTTTAGTGGTGTTTATCACCATGACATCCGAGCACTCGGTAAATGCACATGGATTTAATCCCAGATCAACACTTCCATTCTTGAGATGGAAGCTGGGGCTATGTTCCAGACCTCCCCAAAAGGGCTCATTATTCAGATTCCATCAGGATTAATGCTTTTAGAGACATGGGAATTGAACATTTAATTTGATCACTTTTTAAAAAATGTGTACACACAGTAAGAAATATGCTAAAGACTGGAATTGCAACATGCAGAAGAAATGCTGCAGGAAAAACAAATGGTTCTTTGCAGTTTCCTTCATGTACATACCTAAAAAGTGGCAGGAGTCCACATGCTGTTTCATTGTTACATGTAGTTATACAGAGAAAATGAAAAATGATGACAACTAAAAGAGAATGCATCTTGAAAAAACACCTATTTCTGCAATAAACATTGCCCACAAATCAGAGCTGATTAGCAAGACTAGGAATCTTTTCATTGCCCTTCTTGTAAGCCATTGAATAACAGCCGAGCTATTGTACAGCCCAATATTTATGGCAGCTCCATCAATTCATATAGTGATCCTCACCAAGGAAAATGTCTATTGGATAATAATGGCATATCCCTAACCATTCTTTCTTCTTCTTGTTTCTGTGATACCTCTAAAAATTTGTAGCAGTCATGAAAAGATGTTACACACTTTACAGTGTATTGCTCTTTTTATTTTTTTCATTCTTTAAAGTTTTTGATCAGATATTAAGATGATAAAAAGTAAAAGTATTTCCTTCAAAAATATATAGAGAAGGCATTTTTAATAGCTTGGCTATAAGCATTGAAATTCATAAAATCATAGAATATCTCAAGTCAGAAGGGACCTGAACAAGTCAGGTCAGCAAATGAGTAAGGCTCTGTCCCCTGTTATTAGGAGTCATCATCTGCCTCTCCCAGTCAGTGTGTCATACTTGACTAAGGCTCAGGTGAGTCTGATGGCAACTTTGACTAGTGTCTTACCTGTTGCCAGGACACTATGCTTTTGATAACTGCAGTTCTGAGATAAAGAAGGAAATTCCCTCTGTTTCCAGGTGCCAAAAGTTTCCAGCAGACTTCTGCAGTCTCCATGCATTTTTTTCTGACTGTTGCCTCTCACCATCTTTCTTCCCTGCACTGTACGGTTCAGGCTCCTGCCTCTGCAACATCTTTGAGTAGACCACATCAGTCACCCGTTCTGATCCTTGAGGCTGTGCTGCCTGTCCACATCCTCACACCATTCCTACTCTTTGTGACTGTGTGCCCAGTTGGACCATAGCTCCCTTTCTACAGGTAAGAGGTCACCCTTGCTCCAGCACTTGCCCTTCCTCCAGTCCAAGGCCTGGACAATGTCATCATTTCTTTAGAGCTCTGACAGGTCCTTGGCTTTCAGTGTCAAGGACAACAACAGCCACTAATGGGGTACAAGGCTTTTTATTCAAAATCTTTTTATGGGCAAAATGAAATACATGGTGTTTATGAAAACAGGATTTATTGTTAATATAATTAATGTTTTCACAGTCCAATCAAAAATACTATCAGCAGCTATTACTAGACCAGTTACAATGCCAGTAACAGTCATATAAAAATCAATACAGAAAATTCTCATTAACACGATTAAAATATTTCTGCAATGCCCCCTCCCCATTACCTTTGTCTTCCACTCTGGTGTTGTGGCTGCCCTTCCAACATCCTTCAGGGGCACAGCTTGACAGTTTCAGATTTCCCAGGTGAATGTACCTGTTGGAAGGGAAGGATACAACAACTTGATGCCTAGCAGTCCTCATCAGGAGGAGCACAGTGCCGATGGCACAAGTGCCCACATCTTCCTCTGGCTCCTCTTGGGGCTCTGGAGGTGTACTTCTCCCTTTTACCTTGACACAAAGGGCTTTCCTCTGCACCCCTGTGATCTGTCAGGCCATTGTCCCTGGTCCCCTGGTCGTGTTTCCTTAGCTAACAGCAGTCATGTGATCCTGGCAGCTCCAGCCAGCTGCTTCCAACCAGCTCAAACCATTCAAGGCTGGCCCATCCCCTGGGAGAGACCTGTCCTACCACTGCTTGGGCTATGCCACTGGGTGTGTAAGGGAGGGTAGCAAAAGTGTACACTACTTCCAAGGAAAAGACAACATCAGTTAACAAAACCCTTTTGAATGGAACCATCCTTATTTTATTTTCCTGAGAAATATCGAAATGCATATCATGAAATTGCATATGTCTTACTTTAGTTTATTTAAAGTATAAGTTGGTTATGAAGTCAAAAGTTTCTGAGAATTGTCAAAAAGTACTCTACTTTCTGTTTTACTTTTAGTGAATTAACATACACTATTTTGTAATGACCAGTACCTTTTCCCTTATCCCCAAACACTCCTGTCCTTTAGAAATTAATTAGCTATTGAACTTTATTTGCACCTGAAGAGTCCCAAGATGATTAATTTTGTTTTGTGACTCAGACATTATTGTACTTTTTCATATACAGTTTTCCATATACAGCTCTTTTTGGGAAAATGTCGACCTCTTTTCAATTGTCACCAATCAGGAAAGTGATAGCAAAAGTTATGGTAAATATAAATATCACCATCGTCAGCAAAAAAAAAAAAAAAAAAAATCTCACTGATTTTTTGATTCAGTCAGTGATCCAGTTTTTCTTGTTGGGTCTTAATGACCCTTTCATAGTGCTCTGTTTTTTTAATAAACTGTAGGTGGATAAAGAGAAATTAAATCTACAAGTCCTAAAATATTATAAAAGTCAGGCTTTTGTGAAAAGGGTGGTACATTTTATGAGGATGTTTCTGTACAGAAACAGCTTTCATACAAATAACAATTTATTTTGTAGTTTCTTCTCACTGTAAATAACACTGTGCTTCCCAGTCTCTTACACCAGAGCTGAGGAGCAGAGCTGTGTGAAATACTCATTTTACACCTTGAACTTGTTGAAATGGAGCCTGATTTTTGAATTACAATATATCGTGCAAATTCCTACAATGAAAAGAAAAAAAAATCATAGGGGAGGATGATGGTATCAAGGGACATGCTTCAACACTGAATTCTGAATTTCCTGGATTTGGGCACACACAGCAACTGACTCCTGATTCCAGATTGTGGTGAAAGAAACCCCATCATCTCAACTTTTGGCTTCTAAAGGAAGGGAAACCATATATACAAGTCAGGTAATATTAGTAGTATAGTCTAAGAATATGAGCTACTGGAAAAACCTGGAGCTGAGTGCAATTTGCCTCAGTAAATAGTCATGCATTACGATACTGGACCTTATCAAATATGAAATAGACATATGTATTCACTTATAATCAGTATGTAGAATAAGTAAATGTTTTTGAATACTTGCTAGAATAAGTTTTGTTAGAGGTCCAGAGGAGGACTGTGAAAAAAGATCAGAGGGTTGGAACATCTCTCCTATGGAAGATATTTCGTTATGTGAGGGAGCAAGACACCAGAATAGATTGCCCACAGAAGCTGTGGATGTCCCATCACTGGAAATGTTCAAAGTTAGGTTTGACAGGACTTTGAACAGTGAAAGGTGTCCCTGCCCATGGCAGGCAAGGTTGAACTAGCAGAATCTTTAAAGATTCCTTCCAACCCAAACCATTCTGTTATTCTATGAACTTTAAGTCACTTAAAGTAGAGTTATTTGAAACTTTCTATAGTGAAGCTTTTTAAAATGAATCCTTGCTTTTGTATGGACTTCTATCTCCTGGAGATTCTGCTTCAGGGAAAAAACAAATTTGCACTGTGCACAAGCAAACCCTAAATTGAGTATATACAATGCAACATTTACACAGTAAACACAGATATTTAGGAAGACTGACAGCATAAAGATATGAACAAATGAAAATAAGTTTTTGCATGAAAACATATCCACTATGCATCTGAAATCTAGACAAATAAATAAATTTTAAAAAGGTAGGCTCCAGGGCTGCTCCTTCAAGCAGAGCTCTTTCCAGAGAATTGAATTCTCTTGCCTGTGTATCTTAATCGGCCTAAAAATCAGGACTGACAACCAGATTGCTTTGTGTCATCTAGGCTGTGATAACTGTCATGTGTCTATTCCTAGAAGAATCAAAGTAATACAGTATTGTTTAGCGCTCATTCATTCTAAGTCATTGAACATGACAAATTCTACACTATCTAAAAATAAATAAAAAATAATAAAATTAGAGCCCTGCATAAGAATATGCACTTTTAAAATATATTTTTACTTTGCTATGTTCCACTGAAGTTACCTAAATGAGAAGGATATTATATTGGGTTTACATGGGCAGGTTTTTGGTAGGAGGAGGGCTACTGGGGTGGCTTCTGTGAGAAGCTACTAGAAGCTTCCTCCAGGTGAGCCAGAGCCAATGCCAGGGAGCTCCAGGGCAGCTCCTGCCGCTGGCCAAGGCTGAGCCAATCAGGAATGATAGTAACACCTCTGTGATAACATATTTAAGAAGGAAAAAGAAAAGTTATTGGGCAGATGCAATTGCAGCTAGAGAAGAGTGAGAATATGTGAGATGAACAAATATACAGGCACCAAGGTTAGTGGAGAAGGAGGGGGAGGAGGTGCTCCAGGTGCAAGAGCTGAGGTTCCCCTGCAATCTGTGATGAAGACCATGGTGAAGTAGGTTTTCTCCCTGAAGCCCACAGAGGTCCACAGAAGTGCAGAGATCCACTCGCAGCCTGTGAAGGAGACCCACGCTGGAGCAGGTGGATGTGAACCTGCTGGTTATGAGAGTGAAGAGATCAGAAGGTTGTGACCCCTTGGGAAGCCCATGCTGTAGCAGGCTCCTGGCAGGGACCTACAGACCTATGGAGGGACAAGCCCATGCTGTATCGAGTTTCCTGGTAGGACATGTGGCTATGTGGGTGACCCACACTGGAGCAGGCAGTTTCTCGAAGGACTGCACCCTATGGAAAAGTGACTGACACTGGAGCAGTTCGTGAAGAACTGTTGTCGGAGGGACTCATGTTGGAGAAGTTCATGCAGGACTGTCTCCCATGGGAGGGACGTCACTCTGGAGAAGGGAAAGGACTCCTCTCCCTGAGCAGTGTCACGAACAGCATGTGATGAACTGACTGTAACCTTCATTTTCCTTGTGCCACGGGGGAGGAAGAGGTAAAGCTGACAAGGAGGGAGGGGTGGGGGGAAGGTGTTTATAAGATTTTATTTTGCTTCTCATTATCCTGTTCTAATTTTGTTAGTAATAAATTCAATTAATATTCCTAATTTCAGTCTGTCTTGCCTGTGGTGGTATTTGGAGAATGATCTCTCCTGGTTCTTATCTCATTCATTACTACAAACCCTTCATTACATTTTCTTTCCTCTGTCCAGTTGCAGAGGGGAGTGAGAGAGTAGCTTTGGTGGGTACCCGGTGTCCAGCCAGGGTAAACCCACTACAGATATGTAGTACGGAGGTATTACTAGACTAGAGTAAAAGTTTTGTTGATAAAGAAACAGTTTTACCATATTAGAAATGTTTTGGTTTGGGTTGGATTGGGATTTTTGGGGGCGAGTTTTTTGTTTGTTTGTTTGATTGGGTTTTTTTTTTGTTTGTTTTGTTTTATTTTTTTAATAAAAAAATAGTTCCTCAATTCTCACCATCTTTTTTTTTTTAATACATTATTTGTAAAATACAATCTTGAAGGAAAAAAACATTATATATTAATCAATCAGATTCAATATTTAAACACAAAACTCAACATTTTAGTAAATATTATTTTAAAATAATTAATTTATATCACATGTAACAATAGGTTACTAAAATATTTAGAAATAACTAGAAAAAGCATTTCAATAATACTATTTTTTATTTCATAATATATTTTCATTGTTTCTCTCCTCAAACTTTCCTGGTAACTTTTTATCTTTTATTGAATAAGAATCTTTTAAAGACAGCAAAACTAACAGAATCTGTATTTAGGCTGAACAAGCTCTTCCAGCTTTGGCTCAAATGAGCTTTGGCATCTGTAACTATTGACTGTACTGGGCAGATGGTAACACAACAGGACAGAGAAGGATGTCAAGTCCTAGAGTGAAGTGACAAAAGCTTTCTCTTCATGTTAAGTGAACACCCCACCCTGAGACACTGTGGAGATTCCTCCATCTGAAATGGTCTCTGCACCTGTGGTTCCTTGAATCACAAGCTGGAGTTCACATCAGACAAGAAAAAAGTTTTATTAAGGGTAGCTGAATCTAGAAGACTTCCAGACTTGGAGGATTTCTACTTCCCAGTTCACTGCAGTAGAAAATAAAGTCAAATTGTGTGGACTTTTAGGCACAGAAGGTTACTGTATCACAGCACAACAGATGCATATGTTTCTGTACTCCAAGGTGCAGTTGATGGTGAAGCTGAGGATGTGTTCCTGATAAAAATACATGTGCAAACATGCACTGGGGAGCCAATGTTGGGCTTATTTTTAGGCCGATCAGGATTGATCACCCTCATTTTCTTGATTCACAGGCACACTCACATTGATAGATTTCTTAAATACTAAGACAAATTTCAAGTCTGTGTCTATGCCAGACCATAGACTCCTAATGCAGTCACTATCTCTCACCATATCAAATTTTCTAGTGGTGACACACATTTGTGTCTACCCTGTCACTGGTCTCCAGACTTGGTCTTTCCCCAGTCCCTAGTTTCCTCCAGGGTAGTTGGACTTCTTGTTTTTGGGTGGGATCTCTCTTTCACCAGATGTTGGTCATTACAATTCGATATTACTCCCTGAATAGTTCACCTTGAAGTTTTCGAGCCATTATACACATATATACACTCACATACACATAGAGAAAAAATATGTTTGAAATATGATTAAGTGAGAAGAAAGACAGCATGTGTCAATCAAACACAGGACTCTGTCAAGAAAGTTTAGACCTGTTTGATCAGACCCTACTTACAGTCAATCCATTCCTTTTAACTATTTTCCTCTTGTTTTCCCATGGTTGTTCTTCCCTGTTCCACCTTAATGAATCCTTTTCCCTGCCTTTTGCCCCTACCTGAGACATTCCATTTTAAGGTTTGTACAGTACCAAAATTCATTTCCTCACTGCATTTATAATAAACCCTCTAGCCCTTTAGGCAGTAATCCCATTTGGTTTGCATGGTGTTTCAAAGAGAGACTTTCTTTCCTTGACCCTTTGGCAAGTTTCACACTAGGGATAATGGTCTAATCACTGTCCTTTGATGGTTTTAGGAGTAACTGTTCCACTCCTAGGTTTCATGGTCTGTCATTGTTCATCTGATCCTAGCTAGGTCTCTGTGTTTAACTGGATTAGCTTCTAGTCACAAAACCTAATATTCCATACAGTGAGCCAAGTTACAGAGAAGTGACACCACCATTTTACTTCATGTTAGAGCAATACCTTACCCTGAGACACTGTGGAGATGTGTCTATGTAAAATGATCCATGGTTGCCATGCCTTCAATTGCTAATTGAAATTCACATCAAGCAAAAAGAGCTGCTCTTCATGAAAAGCATTTCATTCTGGAAGACAGCACAGTGTACCAAGATTAGCACATTCTGTGATGATAAATCATACCAAAGAAGACTTGTAACAGGAATCATGTTAAATTAGTCCAAACAGATCACAGGAAAAAGTCCATGTGATTCCATGAAAGAAAGAAGGTGTTGGAAGACACTGTACCTTGAATAAGGAATTTCCTTCCTGGAGTGTAGGACTGTCCATTAGATGTTAATATGCAGTTTTTGGCACCACAATATAAGAAAAGACATTAAGCCATTAGAAGGCATCCAAAGGAGGGCCACGAGGATGGTAAAGGGTCTTGAGGGGAAACCGTATGAGCAATGGCCAAGGTCATTCGGTTCTTTTCAGCCTGGAGACTGAGGGGAAGCCTCATTGCAGTCTACAACTTCCTTGTAAAGGGAAGAGGCGGGGCAGGTACTGATCTCTTCTCTGTGGTGACCATTTGCAGGACTAAAGTAATGGCCTGAGGGGAGGTTTAGGTTAGATGTTAGAAAAAGGTTCTTCACCCAGAGGGTGGCTGGGCACATGGTGTGACCCTTGGGTTGTTCTGTGCAGGGCCAGGAGTTGGACTCGATGATCCTGATGTGTCCCTTCCAACTTCATCATATTCTATTATGGTTCTATTCTATGATTCTATGATTAAAATTGATTTTGGGATTGAATTGAGATCTTTATGATTTGGACCCTTTCTCAAAGAAATCAGCAATGTATTTAACCGTATGTAGGAGGGAAGAGGAGTTGTCCACTGCTCTGAGCTCATAAACCATGACTTTTGTGAAAGGCAGAGTTGAGTGTTTACCAAGAGCAGTTTTTAAAAAAAACTATTGAAAAAAAAACTTCTGTGATTCTGACAGAATCCTGAGTAGTGGTCCCTGTACTGTAGTATTGAATCCGAAAAACCGGGTATAACAGACTGCCCAGAGACTTTTGATCTTTTGAGCAGCAAAGGTATTTATTTGC
>JAWWLV010000001.1:73435478-73457843 GCA_035041135.1 Platyrinchus mystaceus
GAGGCGGTAGTCCTGCATCCTGGAGACGTGCCCTGCCCAGCACAGCTGTGTTCTCAGCAGCATGGCCTCAATGCTCAGGAATTAGCATTAAAAAAGTTTGAAATGGCATAGCATTTGCAGGGAGAGGAAACTTGACAAAGGTAAGTATATGTAATGTGATGTGATAAATTGCTCAAACACGTTGCTGACAACAATTCCCTTGATGGAAGCAAAGAAAATCAGTTACCTTTGAAAACAAGGGGGATGTATTCTGATCCTGAGTGACCTTGAATAGAATTTAGTGACTTTTATTAGGATAAAGATGAACATGATTTTTTAGAACACCTCTACATAGCAGAATAAAAGTGTGACCAAGACTTAGCATAATTTTTGAATATCAGCAATAATTAAGACATTAATATTATATTAAGACATTAATAGGACTGTAAGATAGCAAATTCTTCAAGACTAAGGACTTTTCTTCAGATTTTTACTGTATAACAGTGGTGATTACCACTTCTCATGGCAAGATTGCAAGTATGTGATATCCCCAAAGTATGTGGACAATGGTAGATTCATACTCCATTATGTTTCTTCAGTGATCCAGTTGTTTCTGAAGCAGTCACTACCATTCACAACATTTTTTTCAATTGAACTCTACACATTCTTATTCTGTCTGACGGAAAAATATCCAGTCAATAAACTTTCCATTATCTAGACATCATATATGCTATATAATATATACAACACATCTATACATGGTGCTTATATTTAAGATTCTGCAAGGCTACGCATATGTTTTATTGTAGGTATGTACTTTGTATATTGTTATATAATGGCCCTTTCATTGATAAAGAATCAAGGTATTTGGATCTTCTGTGTTCCATAGCTTCTTTCCATGGGGTTATTCTATATTGTAACACAGACATAGTTTATTATATAAACTATATATATTTATATATATTTTTTATGTCCTGACATGGGAATTAAGAAAAAAGGTATCCAGTAACCTGTATATTGCTATTTTCTTTCTTTACGAATAGTAATTACAATTGAAAAGTCCAAACACAAATTGAACATAGACATCATGGACCTTAAAAGTTAACTAAACATGCCAGTCCAGTATACACTTTGACAAGACAAATTATCAGATAAATAACATAAAAATACATAAATTTCCAACTAGGGGATGGAACTAATCTCATTGGACTTTTTTTCCTTCTTCCCCAATTTGGTCCTCAAAACTGTAACACAGCTAAGTGGCTTGAGTAAATTGAGAATACTTATAAATATATCGTGAAATTAATAAATTTGATTATTTCATATTCCTCATCGCAAGAAAAAACGACTTGAGCTCCAAACATCTAAACATGTCTTAGTTAGAGAGGAGGAGATTTTTCTTTCTTTTTTTTACTTTCTTGTGAACTCAGATGTGACTCTGTGTACACTAAGTGCAGTGGATTAACATGGCAAGGTTTTGGTAGCAGCAGAGATACAGAGGTGGCACCTGTGAGTAGAGTCCATAAGTCCATTTCCAAAAGAGCCAGTTCCAGCCAGCTGCAAGACAGACCACTCAAAAATGAAACAATCAGCTATGTTGGTGGCACCTCTATAATAACATATTCAAGAAAGTGTAAAAACTGCTGTGAAACAGCAATTGGGAGAGAGGAGTGAGAAAATGTGGAAGAAACAACTCTGCAGACACTAAGGTCAGTGAAGAAGGAGGGAGAGGACTTGCTCCAGGCACTGGAGTCAAAATTCCCCTGCAGCCTGTGGAGAAGACCATGGTAATGAAGGTTGTTTACCTGCAGACCATGGAGGTCTGCAGTGGAGCAGAGAAATTGGTAGTGAAGTTGAGCCCAGGAATAGGAAAATAGTCAGGGGGAGATGTTTTAAGATTTGTTCTTATTTCTCATTATTCTATTCTGATTTGATTAGCAATAAATTAAAATAATTTCCCCAAGTTGTGTGTGGTTTTGTCAGTGATGGCAGTTGGTGAGTCATCTCCTGCCCTTATCTTGACTCATGAGCTTTCATCATAATTTCTCTCCCCTGTTCAACTGAGGAAGGGGAATGAGAGAGCAGCATGTTGGGCACCAAACAGTCAGCTGAGGTCAACCCACAGTTACGTATTTTGCTCTCCTGTTAGCACAAAATGGGGATGCATGCTTTCAAGGAAAATTCCAAATTAATTAGCAGAAATAAATACATTAAAGTCATATACAAAACTTTTGTACTGCTAAGTTCTTTAGTCTGGGTTTTAAATGGGAAATAATTGTAAATGAATTCTGAAATAATTCTTTTAATTGTTCAAGAGACACGTTATATGCTACCACTGAATCATGGAGATTTTATGGGATTTTACTCAAGAATCAATTTATTGTTACCACAATAAAAATTTAATACCCCCTCTGGCCATATAAATTTTATTTGCATTTGAAAATAAAATCACTCTTCTTCTGTCTTTATCAGAGCTTTGGAAGAAAGATCAGATTTTCTTTTAATCAGTGTGGTTTTGTTTAATATTTATTACTTTACCTAAGGTCATTAATTCTAAATACTTATAGCAGATTTCAATTTTATTGACTTATATTCATTATGACATATATAGATAATGCCTGTAAAACAGAATGGAGTCAGAACCACCAGAAATATTTTGTTGCTTGTCTTCTGTTGATGGTCTTAAGAATTAAATGTTAGTATGCCAAGTGTTTCATCTGCAGCCTCAGAATAATAAAAGAAAATTCTCTGCTCAGGTGATTTGCAGCAAAGAATCAAAAGCCACATTTAGCATGCTAATCTAAAAGTCTCCACGCGAGCAAACTGAACAAGGACTCTATTCAGGCACAGGCAGATACTTTTCCATAGTGTTTGGCTCTTCTGGCTAGCTAGAACTTGTCTAGACAGGGCTTGGGAAACACTGACACTCACTCTATGAAATAGACAGCATGAATAAGGTCATCCTGCTCTTGGGGGAGTAAGTTCAATCACAGAGCTATAAATTGTGGCCTACTTTCTGTCTTTAGGGACAGAGAAAGAGCCTGACTGAGGTTTATTTATTTCAAAGTTTAAGTCAAAATGATTCAATTTACAATACATGTATTACTACTGAGTCTATGTAATGCTTAGCAATTAACTTGAAAGTAGATTCCTGGGAGAATCAGCCAGTCAAAGGAGTCTAGAGACCTGTTCAGCTGATAGGCATGATTTTTTTCAAATTGAGGCAACGTGAAAAATTCTCTAGACTCCATTGAATATATTGATTATATTTTCTTAGACTATGATGAATCTTTACTATATAGGTGTTTACATGCTCCTATTCACCCCAATTCATGAATTTGCATCAGCAGCTGAATCCCACACAAAGGTCTGAAGTGTAAAGGCATGTTTCAGAACACATTTCAGTCTGTAGTATTGAGATTAGTGTTTACGATTATTCATTCCATTACACTTCACTCAAAGTATTTTCCACTTCCTAATTTTCGCTGATATCATGATGAATGTTATAGACCGCACAACGAGGATAAGGAGGAAGACAAAATATTCCATAACTTGAATTCTTCAAACATTGTGGAGTTGTTCAGGAAGATTCTGGAGTGAAATACATGGAAAACTATTTATGTGCTAAGTTATGTATAAAATGATTCACTTACTGACATATGTTACTTTCTAGAGCACTCTGACGTGGAAAAGCAAATAAGCACATATGGAAGGAATAAGCATGTAGGTAACCTATAAAGTCTAAATGAACAGGAGGCTGACTGACAAAAAGGGATTTTGGTCTCTAAAGAAATTTGTAGCTAATGAATGATGTCTTGCAAAATGTTCAGAAATTGGTGCAGTTCTGGAGAAAGTTAAAGAAATCGAAGATTGAAGTTGCTGCATTCATGTCAAATCCTCTTACCTACGAGAAAAAAAAAATCAGTTTTGTGGCCACTAAGGTATACTTGAAATATACTCTTTGCAGGTGAAGCAGAGAACAAACAGACAAGTGCCACATAAAACTGACTGCACACTTAGGAACAACAAGTAGGTAAAAGGATTGCATCAACTTTGCTAATACAGGTCTATTAATTTGCATTGTGTGTTTATACACTTAGATTTTCAGTCACATAGTTCTGTATATCTGAATTCTATTGATTCTGGAAAATTCTACATTTCTTCTCCCTTTTTTTCACATAGACCACAAAAAAACCCTTGCTTAACAAATTAAATCAATTACCTATATGGGAACCACAATATCAGTTAAAAACTGATATCCCAAATGACAATGTCTTAACAAATAAATACATGAAAGTGAATACATTCAAAGGAATCACTTTATCTATTACAATATAATTTATGGATTAATTTTGATTTCACAGGCATTCCTTTGACTTCTTTTTTTCTTAATAGAAACTAATTTGCGGCATAAGAGAATATTCTGACCAACAAAATATAGAAAATTTCCAGTATCATATATCAGCTGGATTTGGCAGCAATACAATAAAGTTATTTTGAGGACTTTAATTACTAATATATTTGCAAAAGTAGGAAACTGTATCTGTAAAGATTAAATGTTTGCACTGGAAGGAAAAAACTATAATAATAAAATATTGTTTAAGGAAAATGAAAAATAAGAAAATGAAAAAGGGAACAGAAGAACTGCTAGAGAGGCTTCTCAACTATTTTTTAATTTCAAGGCATGCAATATGAGGAGACTTCAAAAAAATCCAAGAACTTTATGAAATACATACAGGCAATTCAATTAAAGGAAGTGCTATACTGCATTTTTGACACTCTACCCTCATACTTTAAAATTTTCACAAGAAGTAGAAGCTTTACAATATATTGCAATGGCTTATTAAAAGGAGTTCTAAGACATTGAAATTCTGCTACATAAAGCAATTTTACAAGTTGGTTTATCTAAACCAGAAGGCACAATTATTTAAAAACATTTAAATTTAAATTAAAACATTTAAGGATAAAATAAAATGCAACTTCTGCACTTCATATGCTTCCGTTTCTTCATGCAAACTCCGTAACCAATTATTTTTTGAATGTTGACTGACTTCTATGTTCTGCCACAAAACCCTATAATATTCAAAGAAGAAAGCCATTAGCTGTGACACTGTGTAGTGTTTTGGAGATGAGGTATCAAAGAAATTATGTCAGTTCATAAAAGTCAAAATGGTAAGACATGGTAGCTATATAAGGGAGCTCTTCTACATCCAGTAAGAGCTGCCTCTGGTTGTCGAGTGCTAATTCCTTCTGTCTCAACATTTGTCTTCCTGCCAGTGTTTGCTCTATCTTCCACTATGTCTGTGTTGTTATAGGCTGGCTGGTTCTCAGGACGCTGTCAGCATCATATTTATATCTTCACAGTTATTTACATGCAAATCAATGCATATAAATGACTATTCACTTCACTATTTGATTATAAATAGCAACAATGTTATTTCAGTAAACTGGTTTGTTAGCTTCAAAAAACACAGTTTTTTTACTCGTTAAAGGTGAGGAACTGTGGGTTTTTGACACTGAGGTCAAAGACTGCCTTCACTAAGAAAGTTCTAATGGATTGAAGGCTGTGGTGTAAAACCTGGGCACTTCTTATGTGACACAGCGCTGACTGCAAGTAAAATCAGGTCATCTGTGCTCTATGAGTTTTTAACCCCGGTCCATCTTCTGAGAACTAACAAAAGTGTAAATTAACATCAATAATGGTGGACACCTTGGCCTACTAGAAACTTGTTTGAAATATCCTGCACTGAATTTAGACAGATGACGGTGAGCTGCATACTGGGAAAAGGATGGTACAGACATCTTAGGAACAGCATTTTGACACATTTTTTTCTTCTCTACTAACTTATAGTTATTCATATGTCTGATTGTTACTTCTATGCAGACAAAATATCAGCAATATGGTAACACAGATAATGGATTTTATTAACTACTTACCAATCGTTATCTGAAAATTTAAAGTTATATACCAATAGTAAAAGTCATATTCTAACTTACTAACATATGGAAAAAACAAACTTGTCTGCACCTCAATAAAATAAAACCTTGATGGCTTCAAGAACTGGAAGAGACCCTTAAATGGAACATAACATTCAATAATCATCTTCCAGGAATGACTTTTTGAAAGTTTGGCCTATAGGAATAAGAGGGAGTGAGAGTGAAACGTTTTAGGAACAGTGACTGTGATGGTAATCCATACAATGTCTGTAAAGAAACTATAAATAAACACCTGGAACAACACTGAACTATTCCTTTGTCCTTTAAAATATATTTTCCTCACCTGTAAACTGAAGTGGAAAGAAGAAATCAGAGGTGTAGCCTCAAGTTAGAAAACTCTTTAAAAGATTTGATGTTTGATCCAATGCTCAAACATTAAATTATTGGAAAACAGGGTAGAAGATCTCACAGGTAAAGCTAATAAATGTTTGAATTACCACAAAAGGTGCTAGAAATTATCATGCTTCACCTTTTCCAGAGTTCTCAGTTTCAGTTGTAAAATCTTTTAAGTAGGTGTCAAGTGTCAGTGGAGAAATAGCAAATTAAACCTGCTTAGTCTGATTCATAACAGTCAAGTAAGGTTACTTTAAGCAACGCCAGAGAAGGTTCCGATTCATCTACCACTGCACTGAAGCACATTATCAGTACTCATACAATCAGTTACAGCTGACATACAGCTGCTTTTTACAGTCTGTTTCCTACCATCTCTCTCTCACCGCAAGTACACATCAAATATTGCTATATGGTTTGCATACTAATAATAATTGCATGGAAAATTTCTAAACTGTGCATCAAAATTTTAAAGGGATATCCTGTCTATATTAGATTTTGTCTTCACCTTCTACAATGTGTGGTACTTCAGTAAAACAGTTAAGAAATATTCTAGCATGACTATTAAATCAAAGTAAATGAAATAATTCTGGACAGATATTTGTGGTTTTTGATATCAAGATTTCAATAGATATTCCTAGATGTGAGGTAGAAAAAAAAACACCCAAAAATCACAATTCTTAATCACTATGGTGAGACTAATCTTCTTTCTTGATCCAGTGCTTATTTTAGACAAAGTTCCTGGTGTCCTCAGTGATAATGGGTCAAGATCTATTTAAAATGTCAGTAAAGAAAGGAAATTATATGAAGAAACTGGAATTCTTACACTAGTGCTCATTGGGAAGTTCATATAATATTGGCAGAAGAATGATTGAGAGATGAAGCCATACTAATATATCACCTTAAAAGGTATCTGAATACAGAGGCTTCTTCCCTCAATATTAATAAAATTACAAAACAGTCATAAAAGTGGACACTGTTAGGGGATACTGACTTCTGTAAACTTAAAGGCTCAAGAGATTTCTTCTCCTCCATTTATTTGCTGCTGTTCCTGTTTGCAGGTCCATCCAGTAACAAATATATATATGCCATATGCCAAAGATCTAGCTATACACACTCACAGTATATACAAAGCACTTGTATAGGTTATGTAGGGAAATACCTACAGTCCCTTCCTTCCAGCTGATCAGGATGCAAGCTCACGAGCGGACATAGACATGTTCTTTGATTTGCAGTCATTCTCACATTTGTGGATCACTTAAATCCTGTACCAGACCATAATAATCCATGCCTAGACCCCATTTATCCATGCTCCATCTTCAACCTCAAATCTTTCCAGACTGGGGCTTCCTCCTGCCTTACCAGTTGGTGTAGGTTGAGATTCATTAGCAAATCAAACATACACACATAATAAAGGCCAAGATCACACCCTAAATAGGAATACAGCTTAATAACAAAACAGGACAGACTGCACTGATCAGGAACAGAGCTTGGCCATAGGAACATATTCATCTGCAGCATATTTACATGTGTACGGCCTCTTCTGTTCTCCTTCCTCTCCATATTCACACACTCATTTCTCCCTCCTTGATTCACCTTGATCCCTCCCTTTGACTTTTCTCCTAAACATCCCATAAGTTTTGTACATTCCCACAAATAAATAAATTTCCTGTATTGAATCTTATGTAACCACACAGGTACTCATAAATGTTCCTTAATAAGTGTGCTCTCTCCTATGAGACCTGTGATGATTTTGTTTCCCTCCCCTTCTTACCAGCTACAAAATTCTGGCTAAACACCTACAAGGCTACAGTTGACAGTTGCCTCAATGGCCCTTCAGTCAGTGAGTTGAGAGTTCTGGTCTTTAAAAATATACATATTAAAAGAAATTTCTGACTGGTTTTCATTTTTCAGGGATTCATTTGACAACATCATTCAGCTGATCCATTACCTACTTAACTGTGAATATGGGTGAATTGATTTTCCAAGGTAGCAGACAGCTTGTCTACTTAAGCTTTTTTAGAATACTGGGCTTTTCATTCACATCTATTGGAATTTCACACCACACAGAGGAATTCTCACAGTGATAACTAAATGTAAACAGAAAGTAGTCTTCTCTGTAGCCCTCCAAAAACACAGAGTTACCCCTTTGGAGTAAATAGCAAGGATTTTCTTTAAAAACACTGCTTTACAAAGAGCTTGGAGGGTGAGATTCACTTTGAAAATGTACGTGCCTATAGTAAGGTATCTTAATATGCACATCTATAAATATACTTAGAATTAAATATGTTCTGTCAATTCAGTATATGGAATCCATGGAGTCCTTGAGCTCCTCCAGACACCCACAGTTTATCCAATAAATAGCTTTCTAGATCCTATTGACTGTGTTCACTTGGGATTGTCTCACTTGCCTAAATAGAGGCATTTATTATTACTTTAAGAAGTCTCTAAGGCATCCCACCTGGCCTCCAGGTTACTGAGGCAGAGAGGTAAGGATCTCTACTATGTCCTAAGGCATGTCCAATAGCAAGCTTGAATATCCTATCCAACACTAGGTGCCTAACTGTGGCAACTGCATTGACTCTCTCAGGGACTTAATTTAAGCATCATGAATGACATATTGTAGTGTGGAATTTTTGTTCATAATTTATTAAGAATGAAGTACAAGATAATACCATTTAGAATTTCATTTGTGTTGCCCAAAACACTGACATCACAGAAATCATTGCTATGAATTGGGATGAATTATTAAAATAAAAGCTGGGGGAGAAGTCCAGAAACAAGTAAATTTTTTAAAAGTAATACAATCTAAAAGACAAACAAGTAATAAAAGAGAGGAATGTGAAATCAGCTGTCTATTGATATAAAAAATTGCAAATTGACACATATTTGCCAAATGTCTGTTCATTTTGTATGTGTATACAGTTTGTGTGCGTGTGAGAAAGAGAAAAATTCAGAAAACTGATAAAGGAGAACATGTTTTTATTTAAAAATACTCTACTTTGTATTTAAAAAGATCCTATTTTTTATTTAAAAAGTATCTGCTTATGTACAAAGATGGATAGTGGTAAAACACTAAAAAGTAGACCCTCATCAAATAAAATAATTTTGCCATTCAAGGATTTCTCTAAAATTAATTGAACTGTTTATACACTGAAGTAAAAAATTTAATATGGACGACCAAATATTGTATTCTTTTAACAGGCAGTGGTTTCTGACTGTCTTCCCAGCTACTATTTGCTCTTGCATCTAAGGTCAGCACATCATGATCTGCTTATGAGTCAGTATTCTAAGAATAAAAGCAATCATCTAAAGAGAAAAACATATCATGCATAAGCAGAACAAAAAAAAGAATACAAATTTTATATTGGAGTTTGAAAGTGTATTCAATAATTCCTTACCTCTTTTACTTTCCTCTCTGCTGTTCTGCACATCTTTTGCATCATGATCATAATGACTGCTTTTAACTTCATCTGTCCTTCACAGTCTGCAGTGTAGCTATCTATATCTGGGCTTGTAATTTAGATGGCACTTAAAGTCAATGGCAAAAAAATAGTTCTTGTCAGGAATGATTCACCAAACTTATTTTAGTTGTTTATGTAAATAGGAAATCAAAGTCATTCTAGAAGTTCCCATTTCTGCCCTTTAGCCACATAGGGAGTTCATATAGTGAACTGAAAGGGTGACGTCTCTTTTTTTAGACTTCTGAAATCAGAAAGAATGAACTACTTTATCAGGAAGAATTTGGCTCTGTACTGCTGTGAGGTAGGAATACACTACTCTTATACACTGAGGAAAAAGAATCTTCTGTATTCTGTTGGGGAATGGCTATAAATGGGTGTGTTGACCTCCATTCCACAGGAGAGGTCTGCACCCAAGGCTATAACTGAGGGCATGAAAGAGAAAAAAAGACTGGTTTGGAAAAAGGAATGATAATTAAAAAAGAAAAATAAAGTTGAGTTTTAAGCTTAGAGAAGGGACTCAATGCCAAGCTGATAAGATCCATTCTTCTGCTTATGAAATTGTTTGCACATGACTATAATGAGACTTACATTATTCAGAAATGGACAATAGTTGTAAGTGAAAATGAGGTGATAGGCCTTTTCAAGAATATTAAGAACATTATTATTCATGCATAAATTGGATATAAATAAAACCTCCTCCCCCACTTTATACAACAGGTGTTTATCGCCTTTCTCTCATTTAATGGAAATGTTGGTGCTTTTGTATTTACATAAAGGCTTTTTTTCCATGTAGTTTTTCTCCAGTTAATGGATGCTTTTAGTTGCTTTCTGCCTTTTCATAAATACATTCGTATACACACATGCACAGAGAAAAAAAACAACCCATATGTACTGTCTGTTACTTAAATATAGGTGACCCTGCAGTTCTCACCAAGTATTTGGGAAAGTACTTTCTATATTTTTTTCTCTACCTGGAGTGAGTGAATGCATATGTTCATATGTTTCGATTTATCTAGTTATTTTATTGACCATAAATATTGGAAGAGTATTGCTGTTGTTGTTGTTGTTTGGGGGGGGGGAGGTTGTGCCTGTTAGATTTACAGTAATTATGTCTAATATTGACAATCTAGAATTGTTATTTTTTTTACTTTATATTACCCTTTGGCTCTCAAATACAAAACAACAGGGAAATTTCAGTGAAACTCATCACCTAAATGGGCATCATATTGTATTTTCAAGTTTTGTGTTTGCTAGATTTTTTTCATCTCTGCTGTTTGAAATTACCTACTTTTCTTCCGTATTAAATGAACTTACTTCTGGAAAATTATAATTCAATAAGTAAGCATCATGCCCACTCAAATAACTTCAATGTTGACACTCAGTTGGTTACCAAAATACATCTTATGTACATTTTCTATTAAATGGAATTTAATGACATGACATTAAGTTTTCAGACTTCATAATAGTAATGAAGCAATATTCTGAATTGAAACTCTGAATATTCAGACAACATTGGCTGAAATCAAGAAAATTTTTACAAAAATTTAATCTAAAAAACCTGAAACATATAATATTTCAGAGGAAGAAACTACCCTTAAGTAATTTTTTTACCCTCAGGTTTGTCCACTGCAGTGTACTGAATGTGTACATGTTCTGGCTTCCTTGTATTATTCTGGTAAATTTGGTTAACGAGTTAAACCTAATACCGAAAAAGGCTTCCTAGAGAGGTGACTGAGGCCCCAAGCCTGTCAGTGTTTAAGAAGCATTTGGACAATGCCCTTAATGACATGCTTTATGTTTTGGTCAGCCCCAAAGTAGTCAGGCACTTGGGTAGTCATTGTAGACCCCTCCTAACTGAAATGGTCTATTCTACCTTATTCTTAACATATATTTTGTATTGCATTAATCAGAATATTGAAACATTATCACTACTAATGCCAGGAATGTTCACTATGTATTTTAATTAGAAAAATATTTGCTTGTTTTGCAAGAATAACACAAAATAGCCAAAAAAGCAAACTGAGCAGTCTTACTGTTTTTACTGAAGAACTTGAAATAAAACTGAGATCCAAATAGATTCAAATTTTCAAACCAGGCCTGTCTTTATTTTCTATCAGACTAACTTTGACAATGTAACACACTGCTACATACTGAAAAACCTGTTATATTTGACTACCGCAGATGTCTCTGTAGGTGTATGTGAAGAGCACTCATCATATAATCTTTGAATATTGAACAACATTTGAGTCAAACAACTAACATTTTTGATTTTTTAAAAAAATTTTTATTAATATCAACATTGAATTATTATAAACTATTATATTAACATTAAGAATCACCCCACAGCCTACCTGAGGAAATAAGTATCATCAACTATTTTTCTGCAAATGGGTGTATCTGGGCTGTAAAAGCACAGTGAGAAGGGCCTTGAACTCAACTCATCCTAACTCATGTATGAATATTTAAATTCAGAGGAACTGCTGGCAGTAACACATCCTCTCTTGCTGCAGGAATTGAACATAAGATTCTCTCAAGTAACCAAAGCTCACATCAGTCAAGATTTATGGCTCATGGCAAGTACTTTGAATATGCCACATAACAAATAATATTAACAAAACAGATATTTTTGCTTTTTTTCAGTAACAAATTACATAAATATACATAAACATACAAAAATATACATACAATTTCAAATTATACTGGACCTGAAGAAAATCACCTCCTCCTCGTCATTCAGTAGTGATTACAATATAGAACACACTTCAACAAATTTTTTCTTTTTTGTCCTGCCAAGAGCCTTCACCAATGTGGGCTCTCCATGTGTTGCAGTTTCCTTCAGGACATATTCACCTGCTCCAGCATGGGTTGTAGTGTGGATAACTGCTCCACCATGGTTGTCCATGCACTACATGAGGACTAATAGCTTCACCATAATCTCCTTCATGGGCTGCAGGGGAGCCTCTGCTCTGGTTCCTGGAACAAACCTCCTCTCCTTACTTCTTCTCTCTTGGTGTCTGCAGAGCTGTTTCACAGCTTTCTTACTCCTCTCTGTCACATATACTACACAGCTTATTTTTACCCTTTCTTAAATGTATCATAAAGGTGCCACCAGCATTGCTGATGAGCTCAGCCTTATCCAGCAGCAGGGTTTTTTTGGAGCCAGCTTAAATTGTTTGTGTCAGACATGGGGGCAGCTCTTGGTGTGTCCTCACAGAAGGTTCACAGCCACCTTTTCAGGCATCCACCCACTCCACAGGCTGCAGGTGGGTCTCTGCATCCTCATGGACCTCTGAGGGCTGCACAGGGACAGCTGCTTCACCACTGCCTTCACCAGGGGCTGTAGGGGAATCTCAACTGTGATGCCTAGAGCACCTTCTGCCCCTCCTTCTCCACTGACCTTGGTGTCTGCAGAGCTGTTCCTCTCACATATCTCACTCCTCTCTTCTCTGACCACAATTACAACTGCAAAACAAATTTTTTTCCTTCTTAAATATGTTATCACAGAGGTGTTATTGTCATTCCTGATTGGGTCAGCCTTGGTCAGTGACAGGTTCGTCCTGAAGCCACCTGGCATTGACTTGGCTGGATAAGGGGGAAGCTTCTGTCAGATTCTTTCAGAAGTCACCCGTGTAGCCCCCATGCTACCCAAACCTGGCCACACAAACCCAAGACAAATGATAATATTTCAAACCTAATTTTCGTACAGTCTTTCCCAGAGGCTTATATGATCGGGCTACTGAGAGTGTGACAGATTAGGGTCCTGCAGAAGTAGATAAAATGGCTTCCTGAATGTGTGAACTTTTGTATAATACAATCCCTTAAATATCCATCAGAAACTGGAACTATTACAAAATTATTTTCCTTTTTTCAGCTTAGATTGACATCTAATGTATGTGATCTGTGGGGTCCTACAACAGCAGGAAATTATCCAGATAGTGTTATCAATGTAAAACGTTGGATACTAGACATAAAAATTAGGAAGTCAGTTATACGAATTATTTGTACATACATAAGGCTAATAAGAAAAGTGATTAAGGTAGAAATTATCTAATTACACATTACATTTCTTTTCTACAAGTAAAAAGACTGAATCCTCTGAATGGTTAAATGATCTATAATTCGATAACATCCTAATTCCTTGGTAGCAATAAGTTCTTGGGTTAGGTGATTTGGGTATATTATGTGCTATAAAATCTTGGAATACTTTCATTCTGGTTGTTCAACTGTTAAAAATCCACTTGAATTCTGAAGTTATTGTGACCATTACAGTATAAGACCTGGAAATATTGACTTCAGTTTTAAAAAAATCCTCATGTTTAAGGGAATGCAGTCAGAACATGTAAAATATATTTTTCTTCATATACAGAATGGTAAAGAAAAAAAAAAGTTCTAAACCTTTTATTTCTAGCATTGTTGAAACTGTGGCCAGAGAGAGCAGCAAAATGAAATTAAGCTGTTTGGACAATTTCAGTGGATGCCTCAGGGGCTGTTTTGTTGGAAGAAGAGCTACTTTTACAAAAAAAAACCCCAAAAAAACAAAACTAGTGTAAGAGTCTAATATGAAAACTGTCTTTCAGGGTCAGAATCCTAATTCTACAGAGGCACTACAGTGCTGAAATGAAACTGTAAACTCATTCAGGCAACAGAGTTTCAAGCAACTCTGCATGATATTTCCTTTTCAGTGTTTAAGTCTCAGAATCTTAATGAAGTTAGCATTTAGTGTGTTGATTCTTATAAATCACCACTTAACATACATAACTTCTGTTGTGAAGGCATTTACATATTGCTATTGTGAACTCCTCTCCTACTTCTTCATAATTGCAGAAACCATGACTTTATAAAGACGTATATGCAAAGCTTTCCAAACATGTTTTTGCAAAATTTTCCATTTTAAGCTAGATCCACTGCCTTGTTAACACAGTTGTACCATTCACTCTGATTTTAATTTAAAGGCATCTTTATCATTTGCAGTTCTTATACATATACCTAAATATTAAACGAGATGTCCTATGAGATCTTCTGTTGATTCTTTAATATATGTCTTTGAGGAAATAAAATTAGAAAAGGAAAAGTGGAAAATTAATTTATCATAATTTAAATAATGATTATAATATAATGCCAAATAAGAGGTATTCCTTTAAACTGGAGAAGGCCGTGATGGTATATGAAATATAGAGTATAGACAGCACCAAGTAAGGAGGAAATAAATCTTTGATTAGAGAGGAGGTAGCCAACTGGAGGTTTTCAGTGTACTATGTTGGGACTGACTTGATGTATATTTTAGTTTGTTACCCAGTATAAGAAGTAGGAATATATGAGGGCAATTTTCTAAGTTACACATTAAAACACAATCTTGACATGAAGAAATTATCAAATCCTCAAAGAGCTTGATGACCTTAAGCAACAAGAAATAGCTGTTTGAAATCTAAAAGATCTATGACAACCTTGTACTACTAGAGACAAGGAAAAAGAATCCAAATCAGGGATTCTTGAACTATGAATAATTGCAAAGAAAAACATAATGTTAAATTATCGCTGTATGAACATAAACCACCAAAACAAAAAGCTGAAAACGATAAATGACATTTTAGAAAATATTTTCTATTTCCAGTTGAATTAGAGACATACTCCTCTCACTCTATAAAATACTGCAGAGGCTTCATCTGGAATATTTTATCCCAGGGCTAAAAGATGTTAACTTCAAACCAAAGGAAATAAAAAAGACTTCTCTGGCCAATCAAGGAAATATAAAACCTACCACATAATAGAAAATTACGCATGCATTTTTTTTAACTGAGCATAATAAAAAAGGAGTGAACTGTTTTTTGTAGTTTTTTGGTTTTGTGTGTGTGTTTTGCACTTTTATTGTTATTGTTTTTGTTGTTAATGTATTTGGTTTTATTTCTGTAAAAAGCTGAAAAAATGAACATTAAGAGAAATTCAAGAAGACTTTTTAAATGAAAAACTGTGACCTTAAAACAGACTTGATTTGATTATGAAAGGCTGGTGCAGTTCTGACATACTTTCTTGTGAATGTTGTTTATGGATATAACAGGTTAGATAGCTCTTTCCATATACTTTTTGCTCATTAACACAACAAACCTCTAGATGACCCATTTCCCCACCCCCGTTCTTTTCCCATGCAGTTTATATGCAAGCATCTAATTAAGGCTTCTCTAGTGTTTATAGTCTAATAATAGTCAAGGTTCTCAAATATGTCATTCTGCTTACTTAATTGTTTCAGACAGCCTTTCCTCATTATCTTCTTGGCCTTAAAATCCAAATGCAGTGACTGGAAAGTGTTCAAAAAAATGTTCTTTCCATTTATCCTGCAAAGACAGCACAACTGTAAGTTATAGCTGAAAGGGAAAGTCTTGTTCAGTGAAAAGACAAATTAGGATGAAAACAAGTATCAGCAGTGAAGTAAATTCCAGTTAAACTTATAAAAGTTTATATATATCTCTGAGGGTGTTTTAGTTCCCAATGGAATGTAGGAATCTTGTGTTCACATGTTTGTTCTGTTATTTTTGTATCTCTCTAGATCACTGGTTATTTGGTAACTGCTCCTGAAAGCAGTTACAATGCTCTTGCTATTTAAATTACAGCTCATGTTGTTTAACAATTTAACATCTAATTTTTTTTTTTTCATTTATATAAAAAACTACCTTCTGCTTGGACTCAGGTCTCAATTAGATGAAGATGATAAATGCTTGTAAAAAAAAAAAAAAAGTGAGGTTTGTTTTTTGAGTCTGTTTGATTTTCCTTTTTTTAATCTTTTTTATCATTACTTGGAAGTTGCACAGATTAAAATATCAGAATTTAGAAATAAACATTTTTTTTGGGGGGGGGGTTTTGCATTCTTAGTTATTCTTGTTAATATCAATCTACTCAATGACAATTTCATTTTAGCAGGTCACTTGTGAACACCTGAAAAATTACAGTGGCTCTTTCCTAAAATTTGTTGGAACCTCTAAGCAAAATGTGTTCTGTCCATAGGATTGTGTAAGCTAAAAAACCCAAACCAAACCAAACCAAAAAACCCAAACAAACAAATAAGAAAAAAAAAAAAAAGAAAAGAAAAAAAAAAAAAAGAAGAAAGAAGATGCACGTTTTTGTAAAAGCTACTATTTTGTAGGAGAAATGTCTCACAAACAGCACTGATGCTGCTGACTACATGGTGTCCCAGCTTTGATAGAATGGATGGGGATCATCTAGGCATTCAAGTGCTACCTCAAGCAGTGCAATTTGTTCTTCAGGCCCTCTTTTCTCCACCTCATCCTGCCCCTTTCTTCTCTGTGGATGCACTAGAGTACTATGAGAAATGAGGTTTCCTTTAGGTTTTTAAGTGGAAATATCTATCGACATATATTCTGAATTGAACCCAATTCGACTTGACTGTGATATCAGCCTCATATCCATTAGACTGTATCCCTTATAGCAATTAAGCCCAGATATTACTTCATCAAAAATCCTGCAACATCAAATCATTCCCATCATATTCAATTCAAAATGCTGATGAATAAGTAGTTGTCTCCAGAACAAAGAATTTTGATGACTATCTTAGACTACTGTAAGGGATAATTCTTTAAGGAATAGTTCTCATCTAGATCCATCAGTAATTAAAGCAGAAAGATTTACATTCAAGTGTTGATTGATTCTATAGAAGAAAGCTGAAGATTTATGTCTTTTGAGTATATATGTACTTATACAACTTGTTTACATTGGGAACACAACTTTTTTCATATTTAAGCACAAGAGTTTATACCTAATCTGTCTTGCTTTTGGTAGAGAAAGGTAGGTGAGCAGAATCACTCTACAGTCTGCAGCAAAAGAAAAGGCTAAAACTGTTTGCAGAACAAACTATACATAGACTGAGAAAATTACTTTCTATTTTGTCATTGAAACTTTTTTCACATTTTATTGTTCAGAAATTTTTCTTTCATAGACCATTTATTTATTTAATTATTGCCCTTAATTCAGACATTTTGTTTGTTTTTACCTGGGGAAAAATGTGCGGATAAGGATTCCAAGGAAATATTGCCTAAGTAAACACATCTGTATTTTTGCAGTTTTGTAGAAATGTTTAGCAACATTATCCCTCTTAAAAAGGAAAAATAGACTGTGATAGAAGAAATAAGAATGAATAACAGCAAAAATCATACATACATATATGATTCCATATATATATATATTTCTTTCAAATAGTCAAAAGGAAAGCCAACTATTTTTAAAACATCTTGCAAAGAAGACTAATGCAACATATAAAAAAGTTCCTTACATCCTAGAAATATAGTTCACAGTTTATATTCAACTTACAAATATAGTACATTCGTTAAATATTCGTACATAGAGGCAAATATAGACTCTCATTATATTTCTAATAGGTTTTATTTTCACACAGGCAGTTCTCTACAGATCTGTATTTTCTTTGGTGGTTTAGTGATATGCAGTTAAAACAAAAATGTTTCCAAAGGAACCATCTGCTTTCCCGAGCATCCATGGCAGTATATTACACTTGCACTTCCTTCTATAATTTGTTGCATAACTATTGATCTCAGTAGAACTGAAAAGAACTGCATATTAGTACATGATAATCATGTGTTCTGTGTTGCACCATGAACATATGTGTATTACATGCAAGGAGGGATAGAAAGAGGTTTTATGCTCCAGACTTTTCAGTGTTGGTGCTGGCATTTTTTACAGGCACCATTTGGAACTGATTCTATAATTCTTCTGTTATAAGAAACGTATTGTCATTTCAACAGTTTCTTCAGTATTCTAATGTAATCAGTATTAAAACAAAACAAAACAAAGAAACCTCACCTAAAATACACTATCACATTCTTTTTTTATAATATAAAATGTGGGGGAAATCATTGAGGCTAAATGTGAGAAATTCTTTGTTTCCCATTTAACAAAAAAGATGGGAGACTGAAGTGTGTGAGTGTGATTAATCTTGCAAAAGCCACTATCCCAAACTACAACTCACAAAAGCATTGTTATACAAAAATGGATAACTAAAACAGTCTATCTTGACAGAGCTACTATCAGCTACAGATTTAGAATTCAAAATTATTTAGTCATTTTGAATGCCTGTAAAACATTATCAGCTTACCATATGAAGGCATTTGTTTCTGAGGTATGAGCATGGTCATTGAAATAACTATGATTCATTTATACTGAAATCTGGCCATTTCTTATTTCAATGGTTTATGATAAGTAAAGGACATGTCTTACCTATAACTCTTCATGTGAATTTTCTCATGCTTCTCATATTTGCCATCAGAAATTTCAAAAGACAATTAGTATTAAGACATAATTTTTGTCAGCTAAGAAATAGTTTTGTAAAAAATAATAGCATAGATAGCAGAGACTGATCTTGGAGAAGTGTATTTCTGTAATGTCTAATTATAATTAGATCTAACAATTGCCACAATTTTGCAGTCTTTACCTGGATAACATTTGTCTAGTAGTATTAACATTGGCATTGATTCTTAATAATCCTGTTCCAGAGTGAAACACTATTTTAGAAGCAGCCCCCACCTCTTCAGGGTAAGATTTACTGATTCATTATCTTTGATGATCTCAATTATAGCAATAGCACAAACAAAGAATGATAAAAGGAGGAATCAGGAATCTGAGCATTTTCTATAAATCAATATCCATTTATGCTCCATATGACAAATGAATAATGGTACGGATTACATAGTGAAAAGGAATGTATTTAAAGCATCTCTTTATTACAAAGACAGATATTTTTTTAAATTAACATTATCTTCCTAATTATCTTATGTCTCTCAAAGAAATAGGTGTAAAAAAACAGGATGCTAAACCCAAAAGCAATGTGTCATGTCAACAAAACAACAGTACTTCAATAGTCAAAGAAATGTAATGAGATATCAGTTTTAGTCATCAGTTTATTATCATTTGACTAAATGCACAGCAGGAAGTTTCTAATAAGAAATAAAATTAGATATTTGCCATTCATTATACTGTATGCCCATTATGCTATTTATAGAGTCAAATGAGTATGATGCAGAAAAAAGAAGGGATGAATATTTGCAAACTGCACCAAACTTGTGACTATTTATAGAGGAGTGAGGTTTTTGCATTTGACAAACTCCAACAGGAACCATGTTGATGCACATGTACAATGTGAAAAAGGGACTAAAAGAACTTATAAATTAAAATAGTACTTTCAGGCATAAGCCATTTAAAAATTGTAGTTTTAGTGAAATAAATGCGAAAAGAAGAAAAAAATGTGGTTTTTTTAATTCTGCTACTTAAACAAAATTAAGAAACTGATCTTGTGCTTTAAACCTATCCTTTCACTATGAGTGAAAATAGAGCAGTTCCACAATACCTCTACCAAACAATTTCTCAAAAAGTAAGAAGGAGTTACTGTTCTGGTCTAGTTGCCAGCAATAGTTGTAGATCATAAGTTGAAAAAAACACAGCAAGGAGCTCTGGTGAAGATCACTGCTACTGTCCTCTATCCTCCTTGTGTGACTAACAACAACCCATTATCATAGAATCATAGAATCATTAAGGCTGGAAGGAACCTTTAAGATCATTCAGTCCATCTGTCAATCCAGCACTACCTCTGTAACCTCTATACCACGTCACTCAGAACCAGATCCAGACAGCTCTTAAACACCTCCAGGGATAGTGACTCCATTACCTCTCTGGGCAACCTATTCCAATGCCTGACAACCCTAACAGGGAAAATTTTTTTTCTAATATCTAATCTGAATCTCCCCTGGCTCACTCAAGGCCATTTCTTCCAGTCCGCTCAGTGCAGGCACAGTTGAAGAGATCAGCCTCCATCTCACTACAACATCCTTTCAGGTAGTTCTAGAGAGTGATGAGGTCCTCCATGAGCCTTCTCTTCTGGAGACTAAACAATCTCAGCTTCCTCATGTTTTCTAGACCTTTCACAAACCTTGTTGTCCTTCACTGGACACTCTACTTGAGGTATGGCCTCACCAAAGCTGAGTACAGGGGGATGATCACTTCCCTAGTCCTGTTGGCTACACTATTCTTGATACAGACCAGGATGCCACTGGCCTTCTTGGCCACCTGAGCTCACTTCTGACTCATGTTGAATCGACTGTGAACCAGCACCCCCAAGTTTCTGCTGAACAGCTCTCAAGTCACCCCTCCCTCAGCCTGTAGTGATGCATGGGTTTGCTGCGACCTAAGTGCAGGATCTGGGGAATATGGCTAGTGACTGGCGGCCAACTGGATTTAGCTCCATTCTCCACAATGCTCTGAGCCCAGGCATCCAGCCAGTTTTTTGATATCCACTGAAGAGGGCACCCATCCAAGCAGTGAGCAGCCAGTTTTTCTAAGGGGATGCTGTGAGGAACAGTGTGAAACACTTCACTGAATTCTATATAGACAACATCCACAGACTTTCCCTCATCTACTAAATGGGTCACTTTGTCACAGAAGGAGATGACCTTGAGATCAGCTCAGTTGGTTAGAACCTAGTGCTGATAATGCCAAGGTAGTGGTTTTAATCCCTGTATGGACCTGTATCTCACGTACGAGATGAACTTGATGATCCTTGTGAGTCCCTTCCAAGTTATTCAGTGATTTTGATGAGGTTGGTCAAGCAGGACCTGCATTTCATAAGTATGTGTTTACTGGGCTTGATCCCCTGGTTGTTCTGCATATGTTGTGTACTGGGACTCAGGGTGATCTCTTCCATAATTTTTTAATAACTGAGATGAGACTGACAGACTTGTAGTCTCCCAGATCATCCTTATGACCCTTCTTGTAGATGTGCATGTCACAGGGCAGGGCAGGGGAACTCTAAGACCCCTAAGGGCAGTGGCCCCCACAGCAAAATCCATCACGCTGAGACTGAGTGAGGCCATTTCCATGAGTTGGGGAATCCCATCCACAAGTAGGGATGTGTAAAACCAGAGATTGACATTAGTCTCTTTTCTTGTATAACAAATTTAAGGTATTATTAATGTGACATTCCTGTACTAATTTGAATTATATTAGTACTATTTTAACTAGATTAATGATAATTATTGTATTTAGATTAAATTGCTGAGATATTTAAATGTTTGAATCCATGTGTATATTATGCCCATAACAAGATTTTAAATGAAACAGTTTGTCCTTTTTCTTTGGGGAAGAGAGGGAATTTATATAATATAGTAGGTAATTATTGTGCACAAGTAACGGAAAGTCATGTCAATAGCTAAACATTACATACATTAGGAGAACTTTTGCCCCTGTGGACACTGGGACTAATGAATACAGAATTAAAATTGACAATCTGGGCTGTGCAGATACACTTCTAATTAGAATAAAAGTTGATTTTAGAGGAATCAGAAGCTTGTTGTACCAGTATCACCTTCTGGTTATCCAAATTCACAGATGTAGTAGATTGAATAAAATGAGTTAATGACAAAGCCTGGGTAGGGAAAACTGCCTATTTCCTTAAATATGGATGTGTTCCATTTAAAAAACTATGAGCTGAATTATTAAGCAGTTGTCTCTGTGTGTGCATGTGTGTTCATGTGCAAGTGTATTCAGCAGAGTGAATACTTCCCTGCAAGTGCTTCCTGAAAATGAT
>JAWWLV010000001.1:73459159-73486828 GCA_035041135.1 Platyrinchus mystaceus
TTTTTCACACAGCCTTGAAGTCTTCCTCACAGCCCTGAAGTGTCTCTCCCAGTGATGTAAGTCTTTTTGTGAGTTACTCCGAGCACTGCAAGGGTCATATTAGACTAGAAAATAGACAGTTCCTTACTAGCCTCTTCACAGTCATTTGGCACCATCCCTGGTGCTCACAATCTGCCTAATGGATTTGGTTCTCATGAGTTTGCAATTTTTTGAGTGATTGACAGGTCTTTTTAACTCAAGGTAGTCCTCCATTCTTGTAACTAAGGGAGCTACATTATTCTATACATCTAACTAATATCTAAATGCAATCACTGCTGGCAGCCAGTTCTAAACCCTGCTGTCTGAAAAAGCCAGAACTGAAACTTAGATACGTAGTTCAAGTAGACACTTAGATACAATTTCCATGAGTTTGCATTCATTTAGTTACCTAAGTGTAGGTGCCCCTAGTCAGAAGCTGAATTCAACATCCACAGATGATATTTGCTATTTCAAAGGCCAATAAGGCCTTTAAAATCAGAGTCTTGCCATGTCAATACATGTAACTCCTTCTGTGCTCAGTTACAGGATGCCCCCCAAATTTAGGTTACGTATTGGAAGGGAACAATCTAACACATCGGGGTCATAGTCCTGGAGGAAGGACACTTCCATACACAGTATGTGTCAGTCACACAAGGAGATTGCAGCTGAGGGTGCCACAGAAAGTCATATGGCTCTGCATGGGACCAGGAATACCGGAGACATACAGAGGAAGGGTAGTACAATCACCTGCTGTTAGGTGGCAGTCAATACAAGGGGAAGGGATGTCTTCAGTAATGCATTATTGCTAAAATATTCCCAAGAGTTTTGCTATTCTTATAATAATTTTAGTCTAAGTAAACTTAAATCTTGTTCTTCCTTCTGTACGTTTGAGATGTCTGCTTATGTGCTGTCATGTAGAACTATTTCATTTTATCAATTGCCTGTGTTTAAAATCTCTGTGACTCAGTACTGAAGTATTGTATAAATACTTAAAAAATACTGAAGTATTGTATTAATTTCACATCAGGCTCTTGGTGAAGACACTGACATCAGATGGAGGAGGAATTTCCAATTGTGAAAATTATCCTTGCCACTGCAATGTTATCTGCGCTGTTTTATTATGAGAAATAAACCAAGCTGCCTCTGGCAACAGCACAATCAAGTATTGCTTTCTTATTCTGGATTGAGATGTGTTCTGCAATTTATTCTGTGCTTCCTCTTCTTCTTCTTCTTGTGCTTGAAGAGGGAATTTTATTCTCCAGACTCATGTAGGATGTGCTCTGCTTTTTTCAATGATGTATAATTTATCAATTCAGAAGACTTTACATATTAACTATGCACATACATACTTACCCATTTTAACTGTGCATGTGTGAAGACATCTTTTGTAATATATCACTACAAAATAATAATAGTATATACAATCAAATTAGCTCTTTGATTTAACATTAAAGACAGATGTTTCTTTACAATTTATTTTGTGGCAGAGGAAGAGGGATTTTTCTTTTTCCTTTGAGACGTAAATTAATTTTTATGCTTTTCCATATAGACATAACCTACTTAAAATCTAACAATGAGATAATTTTATCACTTATTTTCCCCATTTTTCAAATAATATGTTTATTCTAAGTTCAGAAGTATGACTTATGTAAAAAGTAAATTCCTGTAGATTTATTTGTATACAAGTTAATACACTTATGCAGAAATTAAAATTTTCCAAGTTATTAGATACAGAGCAGAAAACAATGGCAAATAAAATTAATTAATAAATTTTCCTACAATTGTAACAGAGAAATTAAGCTTTATCTCACCGAACTCACATCCATTCAAAGCTACATACAGTGAAATTAGTTATTTTCCTCCATGGATAGCTGAAACTGCAGTTTGTATATAAACTAATGTGGTAACATATTGGTTTCTGAAGCAACCTTAGATGATGCTGTAGCTAATTAATGAGTGGGGGAAAGGGAGAATAGATTGAATAAAATATCTGCTGCTTTTATTTTTGAATTTATTGCTTCACATGATAGCCCAATTCTTTCTGCAAGTACCCTGGGAAGCATCATAGAAGTGAGATAGTAGAATAATTTAAATTAGTCTTTATCTTTGAAAAATGCCCAGGAGTTTTTGTCAGTGGATACTGTAGCAGGAAATCCTGGAAGTACAACCACAGGATGGCGTCAGGGGTCCCCAGAGTGGAAACACAAATTGCAGTTGTTCAATTATTGTTCAGTTAAGGTAATAAACCATGAGAACTCAGTGGAACAAGTAGCAGGGAGAATGGAGATCATGAATACAAGATAAATAAAATGTGCTGCATAAGGTAAATATACATAGAAAGTAACAAGGATGTTTCCTATAAAATGAGATTAAAAGAACAGAGAGGAACTGATTCAGCATTGCCCCCCTGGCTAAGAATATCCCACCTAATCAGAACCACTACCTACCAACACCAGGTCCTTCCTTCTCTCCAGCAGGAAAAGAGCCTTGCCTTTAAATATGTCATTCATCACATTTTCCTCCTGCAACTAAGCATCATATGTAATGTATATGTCTTATAACAGATCAGCAATTATTATTATAATAGTAAATAAGAGTTAAATAAGTTAGTCTTTTAAAGAACTAGGGAGGAGGGGTGGGAGGGGAAGGGTTCTGCTTACATCTTCACTCGTGTGGTCCTGAATTTTTACAGATTCAAGTACAGCAACTTCATGGTCTTTGCACTGCACCAACTGCATATTATCTGAATGTGGGTATATTTTAGGTTATCCAAGCAAAGGACATATCTTAGATTACGCTGCTTCAGAAAGTCATGCGCAACACTGAAATATAGCTTTCCCTATTAGCTTCTATAATTGCATTTCATTACACTAGATTTAAATAAAATAAAAAATATAGTTTAAAGCTGGTGTTTGATCTTCAAAGACCAAACAGTTGAACACTGACTGAAGATAAATGGCTCAGTCTTCACAGGCTCAGAAAGAATTTTTGAAACTACAAGACAATTCTATACATTCTTATGAACATTCTATACATTCTAAACCAAATAGAATTAGTATATCACAAATATTCATTTGGCTTCTCTATACAATGAATAAATCAGAGATTTTTAGCTCTTCTTACATGACAATGAAAATAAGCTAAAAACACAGAAATAGTGTGAATTTATGAATCTTTGGTATTAACCTTACATTGCCAAATGCTTATTTAGTTGAAAATTTGTTCAGTGTAAAACCAAATTCTATTTTTATGTATTAAATCATATTGTCTTCTCATTGACTTCAATAAAAGTTACACATATATTGTAGAATTATAGTACTCTAGAATAATTTATGTAGGAAAGACCTCTAAGATAGCAGAGTTTAACTGCTAACACTTCCAAATCCACCACTAAACTATGTCCTTATGTCATACTGTCACTGTACCTCCAGGGACAGTGAGGCAACCGGTACCCTGGGCAGCCTGTTCTAATGCTGGGCAGCCCTTTCAGTGAAAAAATTTTTCCTGATATGCAATCTAAACTTTCCCGACACAATTTGAGACCATTTCCTCTCACCTTACTGCTTGTAATGTGGGAGAAGAGACTGACCACCAGCTCCTTTCAAATAGTAACAGTAGAGCAATAGAGCAGTAACCTCTCCTCTCAGCCTCCTTTTGTCCAGACTAAACAATCCCAGCTCCCTCAGCCACTTCTCACAGGATTTGTGCTCGAGATCCCTCACCAGCTCTTCTCTGGTCACACTCCAGCACCTCAGTGCCTTCCTTGTAGTTGAGGGGCCCAGAATTGAACACAGGATTCGAGGTGTGGCCCCACCAATGCCAAGTGCAGGGGGGACAATCACTGCCCTGGTCTGAAAGTCAAACTGTTTCTGATACAAACCAGATGTCATTGGCCTTCCTGACCACTATTATCAACTACATCTGAAGGTGGAGTAACTGAGATCCCTTGGGGAAGATTAGACTTAAATGACACTGAATGACCAGTATGTATATATGTGTATATGTATATATATATATCTATATATTCATATATGTATATTTTAGAACAATTCAGTTGCAAGGAAAGGAGTTATGTAACTGTTTTGATTACTATCTAACGAAATACAGTAATATGATGAAAATATCACCTAAGAAAATTTATAAGGAACAGAAAGAGAAGGAAAGGATAAGGGTAGACAGTGGAAAGATACCACCAACCATGGATCCAGCAATGACCCTTAATTGTTGCAATTCAGATGTTCGTTGGTCAAAGTGATGGTCACAGTCTTGATACTTTGGGGGTGGGAGAAGCCCACAAAACATAGCATTCAATGGTTTAATTTATATTCATGTTCAGGTGAGAACGCCCACCTGGTGGGGGGAATTTTAACACTGTGGATCATGTGCATTCCTCTGGTGGAAGGGCCTAGAAATGAGTCTGGGGGTGCTTTGGTGGTCATTGATGGTCATAGATGCCATCTGTCCCATAACTTGTGATGGTCTGTGTTTGACTGGTAATATGTGAATAAGCAGTTTTTTCCTTTCCATAGATTTCCACTGTGGGAATTTCTGTCCAGATGCATTAACCAGGACGTGCTAACCAGATCTTCCCTCGGCCAGGTCTGGAATTAGTGCCTTACTGTCACAAATCCATTCTCTCAAGTTCCTGCTGTGGTGGCTAACCTTATGGCAAGTTTATTCTGTGGCCTTGACAGTGTTTGAGACAGGCAATTGTGCTCTTTGACTCCTTACAGCTACCTGGGCACCCTGCTGGCTCACGTTTGGTTGCTGTCAGCCAGCACTCCCAGGTCCTTTTCCACCAAGGAGCTTTCCAGCCACTCTTCCCCAAGCTTAGAGGGCTAAAAGGTGTTGTTGTGACCAAACGGCAGGGCCCAGACAGCCTTGTTGGACCTCCTACAGTTGTTTTCAGCCCATCAATCCATCCTGTCCAGATTCCTCCGCAGTGACTTCCTACACTCCTACACAACTTGGTGTTGCCTACAAACTGACTGAGGTTCACTCACTCCTCTCATCCAGACCACTGAGAAATATATTAAGCAGAACTCGGTCCAGTACTGAGCCCTGGGGAATACCACATATAACCAGATAATGACTAGGTTTAACCTCATTCACCACCACCCACGAGGTTCAGGCATCCTTTGCCCTTTAGGGCTGCCTCCCAAGGGACTTTGTCAACCAGATTCATAAATAGGACAAAGTCTGCCCTGCAGAAGTCCAAGGTAGCAGTTCTGTGGACTACACTCTTTACTTCTCTGAAAATAGAAAATTATTGACAATTACATGGGTTCTATGCCCAAGACAATCTCCAAGCATCATATCAGTCCAGGAACCTCCTAGACTCTTTCCTTTCTTTATTAAACTTTCAGCAGACATCTGGTAAGATGAAGTCTCCCACAAGAACAAAGTCTAGCAATTGTGGGACTTCTCCCAGTTGCTTAGGGAGTATTTCATCTGCCTCTTCATCATGGTTCTGTGGTCTATAACAGACTCCTACCATGATATTTGCCTTGTTGGCCTTCCCTCTGATTTTTACCTATAAGCACTCAACCGTCTCATCACTGTCGGTGAACTCTGGACACTCAAAAGTTAGTAGTTGTATTTGCAGTTGTATCATCAGTCATATGTAATTAAAATCAAGGGTTTGTGTATCTCACTAGTTTCATTAAGCTAAGAGGGAAACTCGAAAATTATTCTTGTTGTCAATGCAAAAATTGACACACTTAAGGTTCCACATTTTAGTTTCAACATTGGAAGTGTGGAAAATTAGAGCAAAATAAATTGAACATAGATAAAAAGACCAAAGGCAGATCTAGTTCAAAGCAAGGCTTAGTTTATGTTCTTTTTTCTCATCCTCTGAAACTTGCATGGCATTATAGGATAGCTCTGGTTTTGACCAAGTTTAAACTGGTGTCTACTCATTGAAGATGAGCCTGTTTAAAGACCTATAGCAAAGGAAACTTTCATAGCTTCTCCAGGCTTGTTTTTCTGTGTGTATGTCAAATACTTTAAATAAGAATACATTCCAGATGGCTTATGAAAAGTGATAACATCGACCAACTACTAACCGCTCTTTCTTTAAAACAGCTTGTAAACATCAAACAGGATTGCTAGAATCATTCAGCAGTAAAATGTTTTTATTAGTGCTTATAAATGTACAAATTGCTTCATTTCCTCAGAGAGAAAAAAATGGAAGTGGTATATTATTCTAATTGTAAGTGGAATGAAGTATATTTGTGGATAACGTATAAACTGAGAAGCAGCAAGTGTAATGAACACAAATTTTAATCCATAATTTTATCATGTGGTAACAGCTATAAAGGAATAAAACATGGTTAATATTCATTGCAAAAATAAAAACCATATATTTGTGTTAGCTGGCCAAGAGGTTTTAATTTCATATTTAAAAGACAGCAATAAAGATTCTGGAAGATAGCTATTTTTTTTTTTTAATATTACATAATATGCTTGCCTTTAGCATACTTAGGTTGATACTAACACAACTTCTCTTTATACCAGAAAAATAATTAAGAAGCCACAACCTTAGAGATTTTGGTAGGAATGTTTAGAATGCTTTGCAATCTTTGTAATGGGCAGTTTGTTTTCAGAGCCTTCTGTTCTTCTTTCTAGTGCATTTCTTTTCTAATCAGAAATCTAAAGGGACAGAATCACACCCTGATATTAGTTCAGTTGGTTAGAGCATGGTGTGAATGATGTAGAGGTTGTGGGTTTGATCCCTGTACAGGTTATTCACATAAGAGTTGGACTTCATCACTCCTGTGGGTCCCTTCCAACTCAGAATCTGCTGTGTGAAACAAGATCCAGATTTAAATGTTTTATTTCACTCAGAATCGTACTGATTTTTCTCTGTAAAAGATTAAAGCGTTTCTATTACCTCACGTTTTATTTAGGTATTATTTATTAATAACAATGGTTAAAACTGTGATTCATAAGACTACAGAATTATGAGGTATTTAGTTTTTTTTTTTAAAGAACTAAAACAATTTACAGACAATATTGAAAATACTGTATATTAATTGCATGTAATTTAAAGCTAAGAAATACCTTAAATAAAAATCAGATTCTGATTCCTAACTTCATTTTTCAACTTGAGCTGCCTAAATATCCAAAGTTTTCATCTCCTCAGGACGTTTTCTTTACAAAAATACTCCAATTGATTATTCCTATCTCTAAAATCATAGTAGCATTGACAAATACATGTAAATATACTTTTTTTCCAAAAATACAAAAGTAAAGGCTGACACGAAATATCACTTTTTAGATGTTGAGAATCTGATGGCATTATCCACAATGCACTGTACAGTGCCTCCTTTATTAACCAGACAATCTGGGAACTATTGAGAATCTCTTATAACAAGGCTCATTAATTGAAATATGTAGCAATAAATGTCCCTGTCGCATTACTATCATGCTGTTCTATATTATGTAAGAGATTACTTCCACATAATCTCTGTGTTACAGGCATACATTTAGTATGCAATATCCATTATGAACTTTTGTTATACATTGGAGAGTTCTCCAGAATGCAGAAATTTTATGAAAAAATATAATATTTTTTTTCTCTTTTTTTGGCAGAAATAATTTATTAGTTGCAAAATGTTCAGTGGTAAAATAGTATGATCTGAAATATAAACTGAGATGTGTACCTAGAGGCAAAAACACCCAGAGGTGAAAGTACCAGTGGGTCACTTAAAATACAAGAACCTAAACATTTCTTCAACTATGGGGAGGGATGCACACTCATATTTTGCAAGTTTAAAGAGTCACATTTATGTAGGATGTCTAAAATCACCATTTTGTTTAAACAATGTGAAAAAATGAGTTCTAATATACCATACAATAGAATCATAGAATCAACCCCCGAGATCATCAAGTCCAACACTTGATCCAACACAGATGTGGTTACTGGACCATGGCACTAAGTGCCACATCCAGTCTCATCTCAAAAACCTCCAGGGACAGAGAATCCACCACCTCCCTTAGCAGCCCATTCCAGTGTCTGATTATTCTCTCCATACAAAATTTCTTCCTAATATCCAATGTAATTTTCCCCTGGCAGAGCTTAAAATCATGCCCTCTTGTCCTGCTGCTGGTTGTCTGGGAGAAGAGAGCAATGCCCACCTGGCTACAACCTCCTTTCAGGTAGTTGTAGAGAGTGATGAGGTCTCCCCTGAGCCTCTTCTCCTCCAGGCTAAACAATCCCAGCTTCCTCAACCTCTCCTCACAGGGTGTGTGTTCGAGTCCCTTCACCAGCCTGGTTGCTCTTCTCTGGACCTGCTCCAGCACCTCAATATCCTTCCTCAGTTCAGCCTTCCCCTCATCCACCAAGTGGGTCACTTGATCAGAAAAGGAGATCAGGTTGGTCAGACAAGACCTGCCCTTCCTAAACCTGTGCTGGCTGGCTCTGATCCCTTGTCCATCCTGCAGCTATTGTGCGATTGCACTTAGGATGATCTGCTCCATAACCTTGCCAGGCACTGAGGTCAGGTTGAAGGCCTGTAGTTTCCCAGGTCCTCCTTTCAGCCCTTTTTTGTGGATTGGTGTGACATTTGCCAACTTCCAATCATCTGGGACCTCCCCAGTGAGACAAGAGTGTTGCTAAATGATGGAGAGAGGCTTGGTGAGCTCTTCCACCAGCTCCCTCATCACCACGGCCAGTAGCAGACCACAGCTTTTGTACTGATTTTTCAAGGCCTCAGAGCTGAATTTGGTCATACGTAATCAGTATAAACTTTCCTTAACAGGACTGCTGCTTTGTTTTACTTGTTATAACGTTTTTTAACTTGATCAGGTGTCCATGGCTAATTTGTTTTCCATATCATTGTATGGTAAAGCCATAGTTTTGTGCAGAGAGGAGAAAACGTGCCAGTAGTGTCTAAAGCAAATGAAGACTTAGACTGCATGAATTGTATTTTAGTCTTGAGTTTTATTTATGTAAATGTAAATGGTAGGTAAAGAATCATAAGTTAAACCTCAGCTACAGGATATTTTGTAACAAAAGACAAGGAAATGTCTCAAGACACAGAACAATAAAGTGCCTGGAGACTGAAAGCAGATGAGAAGACAAGACCCTAGACTCTGCAAAGAGGATTGGATGAGCAGAAATGCCATTGGGAAATCAAGTGGCCTATAGAGACTATAAAATCCATTAACAATCAACAGATGGGATCCCTCTTTGGAGTCTTAGAGCTTGAGCTCTAAGAACTATAGCATATAAAGTCTCCTCTTCTCCAGGCTGAAAAAGGAAAGTGACCTCTTTGGATCCTTTTGTTGGACACCAGACCAGTAATTGTTCAGTTGGAACTATCTCAGGGGAGGTGCATGAGTGTGTGTGTAGGCAAAGGGATGGATTGAACCTCACAGAGGTGAGATGGTGTTGTATCCCTCATGGCAGGCCCTTGGAGCCACATAGGGAAGCCCCAGAGCAGCTGCCAGTCAAAAGCAGCCCAGGAAAACTTCAAACCACCACACCTCCTGGAGCCCCTAACCAAGTCTCAGATTAGCAGGGACAGTGAGAACACTGTACCTCACCCTGTCCTGGAGCCCCAGAGTGGCAAGTGGGTCAGAGGTCCTGCCTGGTGGGATGCGGCCACGTGGCTGAAAAGGTACAGTTTTCTAATAGTTTAATAGCATCACCAGCTGGTCAAGGGAGGTGATTATCCCTCTCTGCTCTGCACTGGTGCAACCTCACCTTGAATATTGTGTGCAGTTTTGGGCACCACAATAGAAGAAAGATATTAAGGCATTAGAGAACATCCAAAGGAGGAAAATGAAGATGGTGAAGGGCCTTGAGGGGAAGCCATATGAGGAATGGCTGAGGTCATTTGGTCTGTCCAGCCTGGAGAAGAGGAGACTGAGAGGAGATCTCATTGCAGTCTAAAACTTCCTTGTGAGGGGAAGAGTAGGGCCAAGCACTGATCTCAGCTCTGTGGTGACCAGTGACAGGACCCAAGATAATGGTCTGAAATTGTGTCAAAGGAGGTTTAGGTTGAATATTAGAAAAATGTTCTTCACCCAGAGTGTGGTTGGGCACTGGAACAGGCTCCCCAGGGAAGTGGTCACAGCACCAAGCCTGACAGAGTTCAAGAAGCACTTGGAAAATATTCTCAGGCCCATGGCATGACTCTTGGGGATGGTCCTGTGCAGGGTCAGGAGTTGGACTCGATGAACCTTGTGGGTTGTGAACTGAAATTACTTAAAGTATATTCCTGACTTGAACTCAGACCTTTAAGAAAAATTCCCTGTTACCAACTTCAGTTCATTAATCATCAGGCCACTTTCTCTCTAAGTAGCATGCAATAGCAGGCAGATGATGTTCAAGTTGCTTTAGAAAAATAAATAAATATAGTTTGTGTGAAAAGAAAAGGACCTTTTTTTTTTTTATTCCTATCTATTGTGGTACTAATGATTCTGACCTAGAAATCATCTTCTTTTAAGTTACCAGAGACTTCAGTTGAACAAAAATAAATTGAAATAACACTTATTAAATTAACTTAGCTCTTTTCTTTTTTGACATATTGTCTACAACTGCAAATTATGTCTTGAAATATAGGAGACTGCCTTGTTATTAGAAAGGTTAATGTTCAAGGGCATGAAATGGTTCTTAGAATTTGAAATCTGTTTGCAGTTATTCAAGAACTCATTTGGGAAAATAACGTCTAGTCTCTCACTAGTCACTTGATGTATTTAATAATAATGGTTTGCTGTTGGAACTATTTAAATGGTCAGCTTTCACAGAATATTGCTTTTGCTCTCTGATTGCATGCAGCCTTTAATATTTACAAATGAAAAAAAATAAAGAATGAAAGAACCATTGGGAGTGATACCTATGTTAAAACACAGATTGCAGGAGATGATCTTCTAAAAGTAAGTTCAGAAAATATAATAATATTTTCTTGTATTTTTCTTCTCCAATTAAAAATGAAAATATATTTTCCTAGAATATTCCCAAATTAAATATAGCTATGTTCCTTCTTGGTGAAAAAAGAACGAATGAGACAAATTTTGTGAATGCTTCATAGATCGTATATTTTTCTCTTTCATTCATGAAGAACATTCAGGTTGTACTGACCTTCAGTTTGTATTAAATAAAATATACAAACAAGACTACATTTTAAAAAACCATTATGAACACTACTGTGGTTGACATAATAATAATAGAATTATGGAGTGGATTGGGTTGGATGGTACCTTAAAGATCATCTAGTTCCAACCCCCCTGTCATGGCCAGGGACACCTTCCACTAGACCAGATTGCTCAGAGCCTCATCTAACCTGGCCTTAAACACCTCAAGGAATGGGGCATCCACAACTTCTGTGGGCAACCGGTTTCAGTGCCTCACCATCCTCATAGTAAAGAATTTCTTCCTAATATCTAATCTAAAACTGCTCTCTTTCACTTTGAAGCCATTTCGTCCCTTGTCTTGTCACTACCTAACCTTGTAAATAGTCTCTCCCCATCTTTCTTGTAGGCTTCTCTCTGAATTCAGTGGCAAAATCTTAGTATTAGCCTGCCAGATTAAGATTTCCCCCTTTTATATGTCTCATGGGCAGGAAGGATACAGGAACACCAGTGCCTTTTCACTTTTTACAATGACGTCTTCAAATAAGAAGCAGGTTTCTATAAAATGTGAAGTTGCAGTCAGACATATAGAATGATAAAATCAGACAAGGGAAAGGTGTATTACTACTGCTCCAGATAAGTCTTAGAAAACTGGGTTGTTGCTTCTCATTTTGGCATAGGCTTCATATCAAATGTTACTCAACCCTCAAAGGCTGTGTTCACAAAAGGATGTGCAGTTGTAATGTAATTGCTACCATTTTTCTTCTTCTCAAAAATACCACCTCAGGTTAAACACCTGATATCTTGAGGTGCCTAAGTATAGACTCCTAAAAAACAGAAAAGCTGTCGAAAATTTTGAGAAAAACACCTTTATTTTAAGACCTCCTTTACTTCAAGAAGGAACTTGCATGTCTCATTCTAGTGATTACTGTGGTAGTTGATGCACTTTGGCATTCTTGGAGGTATTTCATTGTAGAATTGATAGCAATGGAAACCTGATTCTGACTGGATACCTTGGGGATACAGAAATATGAAAAATAATTGATTAGGGATTATAATTTAGTTAAAAGCTATTTTGAAATCCTGGTTGGAAGTATTTTGGAGACATTTGATTAAGCATTACTAGATAAAGAATTAGAGTACATTCAGAGCTTGTGCATGAGCTTTGCTTGCATAGGAAAGAACTAATTCTTCACCCAAAGAATTAAAAGAAAGAGAATGTTTGTAAACCTGTTGTTGCCCTTTCTTGTCATTAGAGTTGTGCATCATGCAAAATCACTGCTGTCTACCTAGATATTTATTTAGGAATCAGCTTGAAATCCATACATTATTCATACTAGTGGTAAAAGTCTGCACAGGTCTTTGCAAGCAGACAGAGCCATTGGAAACACTAATCAATTCACACTCTGAAAAATAATCAACATCTAAATCTATATTTAAATCAAATAAGAATGCTTTCATAAATGTCCCAGTTAAAGATAAGTAATTAGTTTCCATGAAAACAAACACCACTAAATTAATTCTTAATGGATGTATCGCAGTAGCTAAAATGCCATGACTGCACTGGCTGATTTAGCTAATCTGACATTGAGTCCAAAGTTTACAAAGTCAACATAATTCCTAGGACATTATGCTTACTTAGCCACATTGTTTGAATGACCTGCTTCTGAGGAAGCTTAGTAAGTCAAGATTTATTAGACAATTTCAACAAAACATACAGAAATATCTCAAAGTACTGCTTGCAAGCTTAAGTGTGAAGAGCAGAAGCAAACACTTCCTCAGGCACTGTTTTCACCTGAGGAAATTTTTAAATAATGGCTCCGTAGCATTTTGGTATAAATTACGCCCTTTTGTGCTGTCAAACAATATTGATGATATCTATTTTTAACTTATGCTAAACTATCTTTTGGCTTCCATATTACTGAACTTTTTTTTTTGTCAATCAGTGACTGGTGTATTTTATACATTAGTTTTTTGTATATGAGTTACCATACTTGATATTGAAATGCTGTGTCATTAACATAGTGTAAAGAGAGTGGATTGTCCTTGATTTTCTTGCTGCATAGCTGGTTTATGGTAAAAGGGAAAAGCTATTTCTAAGCTCTCTTCCCCTTCAAAATAAAAGAAATATTACAGAAAAATATTCTGTACGGTATTGCTTTTACAGTTATTATTTCTATCTTCAGAATTAAAATATTCTTTAAAGACTGTAAGGGAAATGTATGAAAATAATGGAATTAATATATAAGAGCTAAAGCAATATACCAAGAATTTTCATCACATCTCTTGCTTGATATTCAGGCTCCTTGAAAAGTCTGAAGAACAAAAAGGATTTTAATCCAGTCAGTGGCCTTGTACATTAAATATATAACACCAAAGTACTGCGATCTTGAATCAAGAATAAAAAGTGCCCCAAATTATTAAGTAAAACTGTCCAAAATTTAATGGCAAGAACTTAGTCAAATAAAACATTTCAGCAGGTGGAGCTAGACTGTTGGTAGAAATCTAAATGCAAATACTACTCCTACAACATCTACAACTACTACTATTACTACTGCTGCAGTTGTTCAGTGATAAGCATTTTTAGAGGCTTTAATGCAGGCAACATGATGTTCTGGGAAGGTGGTGAAATTATCAATTTTGGCCACAGTGGTGTGGGTGAAGTCTCTCTCTCCCTTTCTCTGGCTCTCCCCAGAGGTGGGTGGCAATAGTCATAGCCGGTGAGGACTGCAGAAATGGCAATAGGTGGGACAAAAGCCCTGGAGCAGCAGACAGATCTGGGGAGCTTCCCTTCAGCTGGGACTCGACAGTGATATTTTATGGAGCAGGACTTGTAAGACAGAGCAGCCGCTTCTCGGTGACACTTGATTGGGCTCAGACCCGTTCCAGCTTGGTGGTGGCAGCTGAGGTGTGTGGAGCTTGGTGGTGTGTGCCCAGTGGCAGAGACTGCAAAACAGCAGAGCGGCAGCCAGAGTTAGTTTTACTTTCATCTTCTCTCTGGCTGTGGCAGAGGGGGCTCTGGGAGTCTCCCTTTGGAGAAGTCCCCAGTGGGGGTGCAGGGGAGGGTGGCAGTGTAGTGGTGGCTCCCAGGTGTGGCTTCAATAGTCTGTGTCTGTCTCTCTCTGTACCTCTTCCTACCTGCCCCGCCAACCAGCCACATAGTCCAACGTGTAGAGAGTTCCACTTCTGCTCCTCAGCCAGGACTACTGGTATGTAGTTCTTCTCCCCTGCTCCCCTGCTTGGCTGTGACAAGGGGTTGACTCTTAAAGGACCAGTTTTAATCCAAAATTGTTGGAAAAAGGGAATAAAATACAAAACCTATTTTAAATATGACAATTTCCCACCTTTTGGACTATAATATATGAACAACAGTCAAGCGATTCTTAAGATAAAGCAAAAGGTAATAACGTTAACATTGCAAGACTAAAATTAGGGTAATCAAAGCCTTCAGGCCTTATCATAGTAATCCGTAAGAGGACTTCAATCCTATTACGGGCAAGCCAACCTTCTGACCGTTGTTTGGAGCATTGTCAGATTTGCTACTCAGCAGATGTCTTCTGGATTTTTACTGCTTGTATTAAAATATTCCCAGGCGAATTAGTGACTTAATAGTGTCTAGTTACAAATTCTTAAGGAAGATACAAGCTCAGAAATGCCATTGTATTGCTTCTGACTAGACTTTGTGTCCAGTGACTTGTGAATAGTTTAAGTTTGAAAAATATTGGTATCTAATTCTAGTCTACATTCTTTTACAAGTCTCATCTCTCGTGACTGTTAAGGGACTTCCAATATCCAAGCCCATTTTAGTCTTGACCTACTGTGAGTAATGATTTCCAGATTTAGCTGCATTTATATAATAATTCTAAAGGTTATTGTCTTGGAGATAATCACATGAACACCATCAAGTAACAAAAGAATTTCTGAAACAGCGTATTAAGTTCTGTGGTCATAGGAAGTCACTATATAATCATAGTCTCAATATTTCCCCCCCACAAAAAAGAAAAAGTGGTGGAACCATTAGAATCATGTCCCTCTCTTTTCCATGATCCCACTAAAAATCCCTATCTTTTGCTTATTTAGCTTTTCCTGTTACTACTAGGACTATTTATTGGGAGGTTATCACTCAACATCTGCAATTATAGGTGCAAATGCAAATACCACCTCTCTTTACGCTTCACACCTTACTTCCCACTTGTCCAATCTGTCTAAATTTCATAGCCAAATTTCCTCCTCCTCTCCCTCCCTTGTATCTCAATCAACTGCTTTCTACCCCTAATTATTCTCCCTTTTTGGAAGCAAATTCAGGTTTCCTTTTCCCACGTGACAACATCTCCGTAATTCTAGATCTCCTACACTTCACTTTTGACCCTAACATATTTTCACGTCTTGCCCTATTTTTTCTGATATAAGCAGCTATAAGCAAATTTTAAAAGTAGTCCTAATCTACTTCTCAATTTTGAACAGCTTTTCATGTTTTTTTTCCTCCGTACACACAGTTTTAAACATCTGCCTTTGCAAAGCAATCCTTTTTTCTCTCTGTTTGGGTGGGTTTTTTACTTCTGTGCTTTTGCCTCTCATTTAAGTTTCTATCGTCTCACTTCATTTTTATAGACCTAGAACAATTTAAATTAAGTCACAGTTGATAAGAGGTAAAACTTTATAGTCTCCAATGTACATACACGTCATGTAAATATATTGTCTCTCAGTAATGCTGTTCTAAACATTGTTCTGTTATTACTGACTGTTAGTTTGTAGAATCCAGGTTGCTGATTTTCTCACTGAGTTTCCTTTTTCCCTTTTATCTACCTATTTTGTTTTTATTTGCCACACTGGAATGCGTAAAGTGCCTCCCACACAGTTAGCACCCAAGGCAGATATAATTTGATCACTAGTGATTTAGAAGAGCTATGGGGAAGCTGCCTAGAACAGTCAGAAATGCTTACTGGAAGAGGTTTTTCTGGTCTTCATTTTCCCTAAAGTAAAAAGTTTATGTAGCATGAGCCAGTTATGGTGTTAACAGCTGTACACTTGACTGTATATAGGCTGGGTTACTGGGAAGGGCAGAAAATGTCCACAACCTATGCAACATCTCTAATTCTTTAGTAGTCTCTCCCAATTATCCACCACTACCTCCACTTATTCTCCATGACCTGTGTGTCTTCAAAGGTTTTGCTTAAGCATTGCTCACAGAACTGAGATGTGAATATTTTTATTAGTCTAGTCTTTTTTGGAGTTTATTGTGAAAGGTTTTTAACTGGTACCTTGAACTACATGAGAAAGAAGAACTAAATTTGATCATGCATGACGCTATGCTCTGTTGAAGTATCTGCAAGAATAATGAGAGATACTTGTAGTACTGTATCTCATTCAATAATTTCATCAGAAAGGATAAAAATTTTGCATAACTCATGAAATTGGAGGATTGCTAGTTGCTTATTATTTAGCAATGGGATTTTTAAATGCAGAGGGAGTGTTTGCCTATTTTTTCCTTCTTCCTTAAAACCTTACAAACCTGTACAACACAAAGAAGGTTTTTATAAGTAATATTATGAGAAGTATCCGTAAAATGTGCTGCAAATTGCAAACTTGGTTTATAGGACAGGGTGGCATTTTTATATTCACTAAGTCTTGGTTTTACTAGACATGCAATCTTTTTAACTTATAAAAATCTGCAGAGGTGTCTGAGAATATATATCAACACTAAGTAGCTGTTACACTTTATGGCACTATAAATGTAAAAGCAGTACTATTACATTTGATGAGAGTTACTTGCTTTTGTATGGCAATGACTACACAAGAATTAAATAATACTGAGTAAAGAAACAAAGTGGTTGCATAACAAAATACAATAAACTTGATTTATTCCATGAAAGAGAAAAATGAATGCCTAAAGGCTTTTCTTTTTGATTCATTTTGATTATGTTAGGTAGGTCCACACCACCTAGCTTCAATAACATCTTGGCCTCACCTCATGTTACATGGACCATATCAGATCCCTAGTGGTGAGTAACAGAATCCAGTGTAGGTAAAGGTTACAATAAAATCTTGGCATAAGTTTTTTAAGGGTATTTGTTTGACACTACCGAGAAGATCTGGGGTTTGTGTGCAGTACTTGTGAGTCCAAGTATACAATATGCATAAAATTAATATTGACTCCTCTTTTCAACACCTTCACTCTCCACAGTGAGCTTCATATCCATATTGCATATCAGGTCACACTACTTTAGACTGAACAAAGTCTTTAAGCAATGTATTTCAAATTCCTACATATCCTCCATAAGATCCCTGTCTAAGATCATACCTATATAGAATATATAATTTTGCCCTCTTCCCTCCAAAAAACCCCTGAAGAAGACAGTGCTCTGTCAATCTCTAGCAGTAATGAATATAACTTAAATAATTTTATATCTTTTAATCTTGTTTTATGAATATTGGTGATGTGTCATCCAACTAATCATGAAATACAAAGTCTCACTATTGATTTCAGTGGGAGCTAAACATAGAGACAACATGTAGTCTATGTTTGATAACGTTCATCAGACACAGGAAAATTCTGAATAAAAGGTAATATTATGAGTTATGGGCACAAATATCACAGTGAAATGTAGGGACATCCCAGGTAGAAATGAAAACAAAATTTTTAATGGTAAAATATGGGATTAAAATGTACAATGAATAAGTCAAAAAAGAAGAAAAAATGACCTTCAACATTTTTTAGAATTTTAAATGAATAAATATATTCATATACTCATTGCTACTTTCATTTCATATAATTTCTTCATAAGGTCCTAATCTGAGAGACCTCACAGAAATAATTTTTGAAATAAGATGTTTTCATGAAATAGAGGCAGCAAAGAGATCTGTCACTATTTAATATCATCTTTCTATAATAATATCTTTGAAAAAATATTATAATTAATATGCAGAATATTTCATTTTGCAAAACCTCACCATTCTGAAATTTTTATCATCATATACTTTCCCTCAAATCAATGATGCAAACACCTAATTACAACAGGATGACCAAGAGAACATAAATATTTCATAGTTTGTCCTTAGATCTGTATGTATTTTGATGAATCACAGAGTCCTTATTTAGACAGCAAGAAAGATTGTGAGCAAATGCCAGCCAATAGATATTTTTCAAAATACAGTGTGAATGCTAATACTTGCAATATTGGTCAAATAAAAGTCAATTTATTTTAAAGGCATTATTTAAAATAATGACAAATATCTTTCTTAGAGTACAATGGGGAAGTAATTCAATGTTCTGAGGTAGTTGTCAAATATCTCCACACTACCACTGCAGCGAGAAAGGTGCTTCTGAAGATCCACAGCTCACCCTTATTGAATGATGCACTTCTAATTTCTCTGCCCTTTTTCCATCTCCCCGCACCACACACAGTTCAAATGAGAGAGCGGAGAATGGCGAAATCCAGGTTAATGCACACTCTGAGTCAAGGAGTCTTGTACCTGTGTCACCTGTTCCTCAGGGAAATGCTGTAATTGCTAAACTCCTGAGCAATTTATTGTGCATGGACACTTCAAATGAATTCACTATTTGTTAATGTTGGGAACACCACTGGTATCTCAAAATTTTTTTAGGGCAACCTAAATTCATCCTAATGCTTATCACAATGAAGCTATAAGCAGCACATTATCATCATAATCTCAGAACAAGTGTTTCTGAACACTCCTGAACACTCTGTTTCTGAACACAGAATATAAGACTTGGAAATTATGTTCTTAATAGGTTAAGGAATCTCTAATGGCTATTCAACAATAAAGACATGAAAGGGTTCTTGAAGTCAAGCTGATGGTGGAATTTTCTTATCTCATCCTTACTTTTGGTAGGATCTGGATGGACTGAATCAATTTTAATGAATTTTACATTCAATAATACTTAAAACTTCAGGTTTGTTAAGACTTAAATTCCACTGATCTCAGGTTAGGTTAAAACACCATTACTATTTTTATTGGCACCTTAAATTCTATTCTACCCTGTATATTAACAAGCTCTATTAGTTTTTGAGCCTTTTTGTTCTTTTGTGGTGTGCAGTAATGCTCACTTTCCTGTACTCTCACCGCTGTAGCTTCTTTCACAGTGACTCAAATCTCCTTGTTGTTAAGAAGAGGAGAAAGGAGGAAACAAGGAAAGAAGAGAATTTAATGGAAAATTAGATATATAGAGCATTATTATTTCAGTTTTTGATATCATTCTAAAAAACGGTGAATATTATTTATCAAGTTAAAAATAAAATGCAGTCTAGCTATTCTTTAACTGAAAAGAGATCAAACTCTTCAATCCTCACTTCACATACAAACACTGCAAGTGCTTATTGCTGTGGTAATGTGTGGGGGTATGTGTTTATACATACATATATGTGTGTATCATTGTATATATGTATGATGAGAAATGCCAGGTTGTATTTCCTTGGTGAACAAAGTCTAGTTCTGTTAATGAGTAGAGAAACAGGAGGAATATGTTGAGACAGTGGAGAACGTGGGAAGGTTGCTATTGAGGTCTGAAAATCATGACATAAATAGGTTACTTTTCACTAGAAGAGCAGATGGGAACATAATATTAGCCTTTAAAGGGTGTTAATTTAATTTCTAAAGAGAATTTTTCAGAATATACAGGAGGCACTATACTGAGGTACATCAACATTTTCTTTGTACACTACAGTAAAAATAACAATGGCATTAAAACTCCACTTTCTCAGTGCATCGAGTTTTAAATCTCACAGGAACAGAGATATCAAGCTGTCAGCTTCAGTGGGGGGAAAAAAAAGAAGATAAAAAAGAGAAGTTCACAAAATGTGTTATATATCTAAAAGAGGAAAAATGAAATACTGATTTCATAATGCTGTTGTACAGAGAATTCCATCTTAGAATTTATTCTCTCCTTCAGTATTGTCTTGGAATGGTATTTTATTTATAAACTGTTCATCTGCATATGTGTTATTTTTTGTTGGTAAGTCTCTCTCTCTCACTGCCTCTCTCAAGCCTACTTCGTTGCCGAATCTGATTTCACACATAGAAGTAACAGAGCATCTGGGACACTGAGAGAAACACTGAGCTCCTTGGACAACAGGATACTTATCTTTAAGAAGTGTGACATTTACTATGCGACTGTGACTGACATAGTAATGTGTAAATCAGTGAATACTTGACACTTGACACACATAAAATTGCTATTCTGTAAAACAGATTTGTATGTTTTATTCCGATGAGATATTTGACACTAAGTGCAGTATTTAATCAAGCAATTCACAGTCTTCCAAAGATGCATAATAGTTTCCAAATGAAGGCATCTATTTGTGATTTGGCTGTACTAGGCTTCTTTCACATAGCTCATGTTTACAGCCAGCTCCCAGACCTAATGTGTTTTTTAAAGTACTGGCATGCAGTTTTGGAGAGACACTTCAATTTCAACAGAAAACTGAAATATCACTGAAAGTGTATTTGCTTACCACTGGTCTGTGTTCTCTAGAGAGAGGTCAGGGTTTTAGCCACACAGGCCTGTTGATGTCGATATCATCTTTCTTTTCACTCAAAGCTTCAAAAGATAGCGTAAACAGAAGCAATCCGTCTACTTGCTTTATGTTAGCTGGAAAACACATCATCTTGGAAAAACAGGAATTTGTTTCTAAAACTTTATGATGGCAGGCTATAGCCATAATATTTATTAACGATTTTTATTCAAGAAAAAATTGTTTTCAGGAAAAAAATTAACGCATTCTTGGCTTCAATCATATGATTATATTTGAACATATCTGAAGCACATTTCTTTGCATTTTTTCCCGTTAATGTACTTATTTTTATTATTAGAACTAATATTTAATGGATTATAACAATGGCTTTTCATGTATCATGTGTTGTTTTGTGTTAAAAATATGAAAGTGTACTGATACTAATAACAATCTTCACATAATTATCAAAATGCAGCCTACATGGTGGTAGAATATTAATTGAGCTGCAAGGTTGGTGGGTTTTATATGTTATATAGTTTCCCTGTCATGTGATCTTTCTACACCAAAAGTAGATAATATTTTATGCACCATTTTTAATTGCATTTGAGCTATTACCTTTTTAGTTTTCTCATTTCATCAGTAAACTTTACTGCTTAAAAAAAGGAAAAAAAGTAGAGTTCTGAAGACCTGAGCAAAAGAGTATGTATTCCACTTAACATGCATAGAGATGAGAAGAATGCAACAAGTCAGTATTCATCAATTCAGAAAGAAAAAAGAATATTATTAAATAAACACCTTTGCTGATTCTTTACTCAGTAGACTAATTTCCTTAATGCTATCCTATATTCAGATTTAGAGAACCAATTTCAGAATGCATGTTTTAGTATTGATGAAAAAGGTAAGTTAATTGGGGTGTTGATATCTAGGGCAATACACATGTAGTACTTCAAGAATCTTGACTAGAAGATTCTGGTACCACACTACATAAATTTATACTAAGTTAGGGATGAAAAGGCAATTTCAATTGATGTTTTTAAGCATACTTAAGTCTCCTAAAGAAATGTTAGTCTTTGCTAGGAAGTACTTAAAATGTTTTAAAATACTTTTAAGTTCATGTTTGGGTCCTAGAAGACTACTCATTAAGTCATTGTAAATGGGTTGACCTTGGCTGTATGCCAAGTGCCCACCAAGCTGTTCTATCCCTCCCCTTCCCAGCTGGATAGGGGAGAGAGAATAAGATGGGAAATGACTTGTAGGTTGAGATAAGGCAGTTTACCAAAGCAAAAGTGAAAGTTTGCTCACATATAAGCAAAGACGAAAACAAGATTTATTCTCTACTTCCCATCAGCAGCAGTCTCTGGTTACTTGCTGAGAAGCAGGCAGCCATTGGAAAAAACAAATGCCCCTCCTTCCTGGTCCTTTCCTTAGCTTTTATATCTGAGCTGACATCATATGGTCTGGAGTATCCTTTTTGTTAGTTTGGGTCAGCTGGTTTGTTTGTGTCCCTTCCCAGGATCTTGCCCTTGACTGGGGGGAGAGATGTTACAGTGCTGATGCTGTTCTCACCAGCAGCCAAAGCAACAGTGTGTTATCAACACCTTTCTAGCTACCAATGCAAAGCACAGCACTGTGAGGGCTATATGGGGAAATGAAGACCAGCTCAGCCAGACCTAATACAATCATATACCACCCACTGCAGTTTAAGGTTGTCTTCAAGGTAAAAATACAATGGACTTGTGTTAATAATCTGAAAATACGTCAGTGAAATGATGCAAGATTTAATGGTATAACTGTATTATTAATGATTTTTATTCAACCTAACAGATTCATTGCATGTAGAACCTAAATATTTAAACACATGTATAACTTAAATATTTAAACATATTAAAAAACCCCTCTGCAAAGAAACTTTCCCAAAGTACAAAAATGTTTTATTTACATATGTATAAAGTTACATTAAAGCTGGATGAACCACTTTGTGACTATTATGAATAGTACTATAAATTATAAACAGGATATATCCTTAAGGAATTTGTAAGCTATTGGAAAGAAGCAAAATTCTCTTTATTGCAAAGAAAACTCTGCTTATCTTGTTCAAAATTTTGTTTTCATTCTCTTTATTTATGTCTTCTCTGGCATAGATCCAATATCTTAGGTGGAACTTAGGCACTTAAATAAAGAATTATGTTCCAGAAAATGTCTCTGAAAATAAGCAGCACTTGTCTGACTTTGAAATCCTTTGGGACTAAGACTTATGCTTCTGTGCCTGTGCAAAACGTCCATGTTTTGAATAGTTAAAATCCTTTTTCCCTTTTAAATTATACTGATCCAACATTCAGTTGATCTCACAGTAACCACACATATAAGAAGAATTATGACTAATCATAGTTATAGACTCTTGCTTCTGAAAAAAGCTGCTGGTGACTCCTGCTCCTTTTATGGAATATCTTAGACCAAATATTCACTTATAGAATGTAAGAGTCCAAATTTGCATGTCATTATTCCATAATCATCAGACTGTGAACTTCTCTGGCATTGTGTCACTCTACGTTTCTGTTGCAACTATGCAACATTGAAGAAGAAATTCAAAATACCCCACAACAAAAGAGAACGCAGGGAAAAGGACCTGTATCTGTAATTCAGGAATTCAGCCTAGAAGCGGAAAAGAGCAGGTCCTGACTTTCAGTCACTGTGTTCAGGACACTGTTTTCCAGTAATAATGATTTATTTTCTATGCCTATAACTAGTATAGTGCCGATATAATTTATTTCCTTATATATTTCTATAGGTTCCAATGTACCAACACCCCCAGCTCCACAGCTACTGGCTCTGTTCAGCACATTATTAGGTATTTTTTGTGCCTCTGAAAGAGAGAGCTATGGCATTCTCTAGGAGAAATGTGTTTCTTGACTTTACCAGATACATTGGAACACATCCAGAAAAGGACACTGGATATAATAAATGCCTCAGTTCATGTGGAAAAGGACTAGCTCACACTCTATCTGAGGAATAATTTTAGCAGAGATATGCAACTGATACTTTGGGATTGTCCAGAAATAAGTATTTACTAGCAAGTATATGTAGTTTCTTAATCATAAACAGGGCTGGTTGTGAGACAAAATCCAGCTGTCCATCTCTGTCAGAAACAAAACCTTTTTGGTTTTATGTAGAACTACAGTTCCATCTTCCCAGGCCTTGGATTTATCCTGACAGTTTAAAAAGCTGATAGTTGCACTGTTTCCTCTGTAGTTAATGGGAAAAGACAAATATTTCAGGGAGTAATTGGACCCATATGAGATTCTCTTAGGTAAGGAATATTAAAATGCTTTTAACTAAATTCTTGAGTCATATATTTGCTGTGTTTTAGGTAGCTCCATCTGGCAGATCAGATAGTGAGAATTATTTTATTTTATTTTATTTTATTTAGTTTAGTTTAGTTTAGTTTATTTATTTTATTTTTTATTTTGTATATTTTATATATTTTATTTTCTTTTTTATTCTATTTTATTGTTTTAGTTTTCATGTGCCTGACTTTCACATTTAGACTTGGATTTTCAGAAGTGCACTTGCATAATCTATGCTGAAGCTCTGCCTTTAGGACCAAATTGTGGGATGTTTTTTATTAGGATCTTAAATCAATAATTATTAACATATTAAATTTGTAATTACGGATTGGTAATTTAGATGTCAGCATAGATATTCCCCCTAACTGTGAAGTTTGAAGTCCAGCCTAGATGTCCCTGACTGGAAGTTCATTCTTAAAAACTGTATGATTCCAACTCTCAGAATACTGATGGCAACTTTCACAACTAGGATGATTTAATTAAGGCAAATAAGTATGAGTTTAAGTCCAAGATTTTCAAAGATAAGTTTTTGGCTGATTATACAGTTGCCTATTCTGTGAGGCTTCAGTGTATTTGGAGTGGGTTTCTTGCTTTTATTGAAACAACAAAGTGTAAATATCACTTGTCAAATAAAACCCCTGATCCTAGAAATTCAGTTATTTCAGTAATACAGGTTACTTTAGTAGCACTGAGCTCTAAAGACCATAGAATACTGGACATTTTTCAAATCCAAGACCTTTTTCTGATCCAAGAAAATACATGCAAAGATCTTGTGTACACCCACATTAGTAAGTATGTTAGATGAAGACAACCTGAAAGTATGTAGGTACCTAAGTGACCAGATAAAGATTAGACCTAAAATTTTAGTTCACTGAAAGCTTGTTGTAAGTTGATTTTAAACTTTAGAACCTTTAGAACCTATTCTGCACCTGGGATGGGACAACCCCGGATATACGTACAGACTGGGGAATGAGATGCTGGAAAGCAGAGATGTGAAAAGGAACCTGGGGATCCAGGTCAATGGCAAGTTGAATATGAGTCAGCAGTGCCCTGGCAGCCAGGAGGGCCAAACATGTCCTGGGGGGGCATCAGGCAAAGCATCACCAGCCGGTCGAGGGAGGGGAGTGGAGGGAGGGGATTGTCCTGCTCTGCTCTGCACTGGTGCAGCCTCACCTTGAATATTTTGTGCCATTTGGGGCATCACAATGTAAGAAAGATATTAAGCCATTAGAGAGTGTCCAAAGGAGGGCAACAAAGATGGTGAAGGGCCTTGAGGGGAAGCTGTATGAGCAATGGCTGAGGTCAGTTAGTCTGTTCAGCCTGGAGGAGTCTGAAGGGACACCTCATTGCAGTCTACAACTTCCTTGTTAGGGGAAGAGTAGGGCCAAGCACTGATCTCAGCTCTGTGGTGACCAGTGACAGGACCCGAGACAACGGTCTGAAACTGTGTCAAAGGATGTTTAGGTTGAATATTAGAAAAATGTTCTTCGCCCAGTGGGTGTTTGGGCACTGGAACAGGCTACCCATGGAAGTGGTCACAGCACCAAGCCTGACAGAGTTCAAGAAGCATTGGAAAGTACTCTCAGGCCCATGGTGTGACTCTTGGGGATGGTCCTGTGCAGGGCCAGGAGTTGGACTCAATGATCCTTGTAGGTCCCTTCCAATTCAGCATATTCTATGATTCTGTGATTCTCTTACTTTTATTCTGATATCTTGGTTTTTAGGGTGAAGGGAAGATGCAAGGTGTTGTGGAATTTTTTCGGGCTCAGAAGTTCTCAAAGTTCTATACTTTTACAAACTTTTGCTAATGGAGTTACTAAAAAAGAAAATAATGAATTTTGCACGAATTATAATACATTTTTCCATGGAAAAGAATCCCATTAAAACTGTATTTCATTAAAGATTATCTGAAGAGAAAAACCCAACCAACCAAAGAAACCTAACTCTAACTTGAAAGCCAAATTTTAGAGATGTTAATGGAAAGTTTCATGTTAAATCCAAAGAGATTGGAACTTCTCCATAATACAATACTGACTTCCCATTTAATTAAAATCCAATGTTAAGTTGCTGCATTTTTCACTGAATTTGGCATGCTGACATAGAACTCCTGACAGCTTAAGCAACGAATGTACGAATGTACTTTATGTAGGAAAACTAAAACCTCCACAGTGTGTGCTTTTGCATACTGAAATGGGATTGTTTCAAACAACCAGACTGTGGTGAAGCTGAAACATTTGGCTTATCTCGTATCTGTTTCAGCATTATTCTGTGCTTTCTGCCCAAATTCTTACTGTGAGCCAAATGGCCGCTGTGTCAGGCCCAAGCATAAACATTTTCTCTTCAGGACACTTCAGCTGCTGATCCAGCACAGAGGAGTTGTTCTCTCTTCCCTTGAAGGCACACTGATGCCAGACAAGAGCCGAGAGAGGAGTTGGTCCATTGTTAATGGTCCATTGAGCATGGGTACTCAACACAAATGAAAACAGCAACCTTCTCATCCTCCCTACACAGCGTGGCCCTTTCTATGACAGCCTCGTCTGGTGGGCTGTTCTGGTGATAGCAGGCAGTGATGAACCCAAAGCGAAGGCCTGCAGAACTTATTAATCATAAATTTATAAATCAAGAAGAAGAAAACAAATTAAAATAATAGATTCAATGGAAGGGGAAAGCCTATGTAATTTTAAGTGTACTTAATAGTTCCTGGTTTTCCTCTTTTTTAATTATTCAATCATAGAATCGTAGACTGTTTTGGGTTGAAAGAGACCTTTAATGCTGTCTAGTCCAATCTCACCTGCAAGGTGTCCCCTCAACAGGGACATCTGCAACTAGATCAGGTTGCTCAGAGCGCCGTCCAACCCAACCTTAATTGTTTCCTGGGATGGGGCATTTTTCTTTTGGGCTGTCTCAGCTCCTGATTGAAACTAATGCCACTTTATTAAAAATTGTTGTATTAAGAACTTGTTTAATTGAAAGCTCAAGTATTTAAGCTTATCATATTTTATACACTTGAAAGTTCTTATTATTTACATTTAACTGATCTGAAAAAAGCAAAATATTCTTTAATTCCACTGACAGATATCAGGAAACAGTGTGGATCAAACACTTGAAGACAAACACTAGCTGTGAGAACTGCAGCCAATTAATTTGACTCGTGTTTCCTTTCCAACACTTAGTTTCTTCGTAGTTAAAATTTTCTCCTAAATCTCCCAAGATTTATTAATTTTCTTGTCAGATATTTATGATGTAACTTCTCTAAAAAACGTAGATTCCAAAAATAATTTTTGAAAAATAATTATCAGTCTTCCCTACTGTGATGTCTGATCCTTATAGTATAGAGGATGCATATTTGTATTAGGGATTTATACTGATTTCCAAAATGCAGTACAGCTTTTGTCATTAGTCACAGAAAATCAAAATTAAATGTGCTGCGAAGATGCACTGGGTTCCAAGGAAAGGCAGGAATATTTCTGCTTATGTTGGCATTTTGCCTGAAAAATGAAAGAGTGAATTTATCAAAAACTATGTCCTGGCCAAACACAGAGACATAAATGAGAAAGAGTGTTTAGAAAATATAACCTGCTACTTTCCTTCTGGTGGCTATAAAGGTAGAGCAAGGTGCTAGCTGCCACGGATATGGGAAAGGGATAAATCGAGACCAGCGGGTTCTTGTCTTTGAGTTGCAGTTTCCCGCTCTAAGCCCCGCAGGAACGAGACACAGAGGCAGTGTACAGTTCAAGGATCAATGCTGATCTACC
>JAWWLV010000001.1:73495226-73526426 GCA_035041135.1 Platyrinchus mystaceus
GCAGGACCGGGATTCGAACCTGCAGCCTTGGCGCTGAGAGACCAGCATCTTAACCGCTAGGCCACCAGGGGTCCCCAATGACCCTAGGGGGTCAATATATAACCATTATCCTTTTAAATAGTTTGACCCTAAGAACCTTGGTGTCTTCAAAGAGAAAGATTTCTTTTCTGTAAGATACTATTGAGAACTGAGAAGGCCTTGATTCTCCTTGGAGTAAGGTGAATTTTGTGCTGTAAATCCCAGGACCAGGACTTGGAAGAATCCTGCAGTCCCGGACTGTCAAGAATCACCACTGTGGTGAGTAGATACCCATCATGATGTATTTTACATCCTATTTTACACTATTTACTTCTAAAGAGGTGTGGCAGTGTGAGAATATCCTGTCAGTGCTGGACATAGAAAATACTTAACTAGTACATTTTTAATAGTAAACTAGTATCCATTAAAAATATTCCTAAAAAGAGAAATTGACAAATAGAATACCAGGACCTTTTTGAAATTCATGTTTTATGACAATTGTTTTGTGCATAAAATGTTCTTGACCTTTTCATCTATGTTTGAAAATCTAGGTCTAAAGATTTTATACTGCTTTTTGTGCACAGCTGGAGTCACTACTGAGATTGAAGCACACATACTTTGAAGGAAAACAAAATGAAACTACAGTTCTGTGTTTCTTGTTTCTTTAAGTTTAAAAATATGATACATGGGTGTTTACTGTGATACTAACTAGAGATTTGTGATAGGTTGACCCTGTTTAAGCTCCTGGTACCCACCAGGCTGCTCCATCACTACCCTTCTCAGCAGGATGACAGGAAGAAAGTAAGATGTAAAAAAACTTGTGGGTTAAGATAAAGGCAGTTTAATAAAGAAAAAGCAAAGACCAAGTGCAGAAGCAAAGGAAAGCAAAATATTTATTCTCTAGATCTATTCTCTACTTCCCATGACCAGGTAATGTCTACCTGATTCCTAGGAAAAAGCACTTTACACATAATACACATAGCTGTGTACCCCACACTCCACCACCCAGCCCCCTTAGCATTTATTGCTGAACAGACACCATATGGTATGGAATATCTCTGTGGTCAGTTTTGATCAGCTATCCTGACTATGTCTTCTTCTAAGAACTTGCTCAGTCCCAGTTTACTGGTGAGAAGAAAATGTTTGAGAGATAGCTTCATGCTGTGCAAGCACTGCTCAGCAGTAGCCAAAACATGGATGTGTTATGAACACATTTCTAACTACCAATCCAAAGCACAGCACTAGGAGGGATGCTATGGAGAAGATTAACTCCATCTCAGCCAGATCCACTACAAGGTTGCAGCCAGGCATTGTAGCATTTTCTATATCCTGATTTTGAGCAGAAACCTAAGCTATAAAATGGAATAGTAATTTTATCAAATTTTATGTGTTTTTTTTTTCATTTCATAAATTACCTTTGAAACTGCCAATGCCTTACTCTAAAGTTTTCCTTAATACCCACTCTTTCCCCAAAAAACCGTTACAACACATAATTTGTCTACTTACTTTTTATCAATCCCTTACAATTCATCTGCCAGCTGAAGATTTAGAGATGACCTGTTTCTTTTCATTTTGGTCCAAAGACTGCTGCATTTCAACTGTAGCAATATTTGGTATTGTGACTCAATAATGTAGTTTAAGAGCATACATTAATTTTGACTTAAATCAGGTGCACAAGTTCTGTGTAAGATACACAAATTTAAAGTAAAATTTAACCCTGTTCATCATTTCTTCTTCAACAGTAAGTTGATTTGATGATTCATTCATTCACCTCTATTCTATATTGGATAAGGAACAAGAATATCTTTGGTTGTTGCAATGCAGTTTGCTTTTGCAGTTGAGGAATTACAATCAGGGAAAGAAAGAAAAAATGATTGACGTGAATATGAGTCATTATTTGCTGAGAACTTGTTTTGACATATCAATCAATGTAAATCATCAGTGTTACAATATCATTGATTACAATTTACTTCTCTTTGATCACATCAGAAATTCCTTGTCAAGATAACATATAACATATTTTCCAGATGATCCTAACTGTTTTCATAACGTGTCTCACCTTCTCCTACTGAAAACCATACAGACCACCTAATTCTATTTGGGTTACCTGCTAAAGCTTATTACAAAGAAAAGCAAGGTTGGATATTGTCTTTAAAGGTATTTGCTAACTTAAATTGCAACCCGGAATTAAATGAAAACCCAACATAATCCAACATGTCTTGATATAGTTATAATAATGTAAAATCTCCAGTGATGGTGGCCCTGGGCCTGACAAATGTTTTCTGACTTACATGCCTATGTCAGCACAGTTAATTGGTAAGATAGGACGCTAAATTTTCCTATATTTCAACTCCTGTGGCTTTATCAGAAGGTCTTGATTTCAAGTTTGTCTGACAATATTCTCCAGAGATATTTTTTATACTTCCCACTTTTTTTTCCAACTCCACAGGGATAAAGCTGACACACTCAACTGAATAAAAGAGTCCACTGTGCCCACAGCTTATTTTTGGGCTATGTACATCCTTATAGCCTGGAAAACTCAGCAATTTTTCAGATGACACAAACTTGCATGGTGTGGTCAACACACTTGAAGGATGTGTCAAGAAGTGGGCCCATGGGAACCCTAGAAGTGTTGAAGGCCAGGTTGGATAGAGCTTTGATGATGCCTCTGCTCCTTGCAGGAGGTTTGGACTAGATGACCTTCAAAGGTCCCCTCCAATCGAAATTACTCTATGATTCTATGATTCTATGAATATGACAAGTGTAGGTACCATGTCCCCATGCTCAAGGTCTTGGCCATGACAGACCTTCTAGGTTAGAGTTGGATATCATAAATGAGATTTCAGAGTTCTGCATGGGTAAGATTAAATCAATATTTAAGACAAATAATCATGGAAAAACTACCTTTGCTCACACCTTTCCAGAAAGGTGCTTATTTTGCATCAGCTTGAAGGTATGGAATACATTAACTTTCAGGGCTAAAAGAAAAAGATTTTTTCACTGCTAATTTTTTCTAGATTTGTTCTATGAGCCAGAACACTTAAATAAGCACTATTAGCTCTATAGCAGGAACCAGAGCCTCAGCCAACCACTATGACCTATGCTCCATTATTTTTATTCTTTGCCTTACCATGAATCAGCTAAAGCAGGAACTATGATGCATGATCTCTCATTGACCATGTGCTGGTGATTAGGAAATCCATATGGGAATAGGAAAATTAGAGTTGTGAATTTGAAAGTCACAAGGTTAAAATGGAATTTGATCTTGTTCATACTCCTGAGGCAATGGATCTTACAACTGAAGGAAAATAGTCTGTATTTGAAGGGAAAAAGAAAGAAAATACACAAAATGTATATCTTCTTAAACAATATTTGTAGAGATTCACTCTCAATTTTGAGCAATAGGTTAAGAGCAATCTTACAGTCTATACATCTCTACTCCAAAAAACTTGCCACAGATCAGAAATACACCCATACTTATTTTTTCTTATGGGCTTACTTTAGACAGCTAATGGGATTTTCCTTATGCTATGTGTTGTTGTAGTTTCCATTAAGAACTTTGGAAATGGTTTAAAGCTGAAATATGTATCATATAGAGAATATATTTAAAAGGTCTTTAACTGGTTTTGTACATATGATTTTTCTACAGTCTTGCTTTAGAAAAGAAAAAAATAGCTAATTACTCCACTTCCAACTACGGAGTTAAATAAAGGCTTCAAAAAATATTAAGTTTGAATTACATTTCTCCATGAAACCCATCCTTTGGAATCCAAAGCTGGGGAATTCAGTGAAATTTGTTGTGTTTTATAGATCGGGATATTATATTTTAAGGTTCTAATTAAAATGGGATTCATGGGAATAATATTGGAGGTGAAAGATTATTCTTCTGCCTGAATAAAATTGAAATCAATACAATAATTCTGTTTAGGTTTTTTATGAAAAATGGCAAGATATCTCCACTTTCCAAATGATAACCCATACAAACTTAAATCTGGTGCTTTCCAGTTATTGTTGTATATATATATATAGTAATATTAGAAAATTATTTTTTGTAAATTTTACCATGTTGTTGCTGACCATCAGTATTTCTGTCAATCGATTAATTCTTCTACAACACACGAAGATTTTCAGGAAATTAATAAGTATGTTCTCATGTTTCACTGAAATTTAAATTTATGAAAAGTACAGCAGTAGCTCAGGCTGCCCTCAATATGATTAATTAGGAAATTTTCATTCAGAGAAGGTCTAAAAGTTCAATGTTTAAATTTTTGTAAAGTCGAAACTTACATAGCAGATGAGCTCTGGCACTTTTTTTTTTAATATAACATGTCTATTTAAAAGCTTTGGGAAAAACCTGCTTTGTGATGTTTCATGGACACATTTTTCCAATAACATCTTGTACAACATTGCTAGGTCTAAATTAGCATGTATTGTGGCACACTAAAAGTGGTTGTAGACAAACAGAATTTCGAAGACTCAATTTTCTGCACCCTGTGCATTTCTGGAGTTTTAGTTATGGCAAAAATTTAAATCTTTGTCTTAGACTGAATATTCATCAAAAAGTGGAGTCATCGGAGGAATTGTTGGAGCTCGTCATCCAGTTAATCCACTCATATTGAAAACTACTGTCTGAATCAAACCAAGACCTCATAGGACAGTTTCGAGATTCTCTTTTAAAAGTATACTCATAAACTGAAATAAAATTTTAAGATAGTCTCACCCATTCTCTTCATAAATCATTAGTGTTTCCAGCTTTAGTGTATAGAGATTTTAGGACAGTTTATTAGATTCTTGTTGTTTACATATGCTAACCAGAGCTGGTGTAAAGGAAGAGCACTTTTTCCTACTTTGGAAATTTTTAAAATAAAAAATAACTTTAAAAAATCCTGCTTTTTTATGAAATAAGAACAATGGTGGGGCTGGCTTTTTTTTTATTATTATTTCTTACAGAATCAAAACAGAAACACAAATTCAAAACTGTCAATAATGAAAATATTATGTCACTAATTTCAAATCTGAGGTGTCAGCCAGGGAGATTTTGTGTACACATTTGATCACTTATCTAATGTGTATTATTCTGTTTTGAGCATAGTCTGGTGTAAGGCACAATTGATTTGTAGTCTTACTCTTATTCAGCTCTACAACAGTGGGTGAATTTTCCACTCTACCATTCCACATTTTCAGTTATGTTAAATCCCGATTATTGTTCTGGGAAAAAGGAAACACATCTTATACACAGAGACACAAATTAGACCAATTAATGATTTAACAGCGCTTATGATCTAATTAATACAGAAATGCCTCATTAATAGAACAATTATTATTTTAATGCATAACCTTCAATTATTTACTCGTGTTTTTGGATGCTATGCTCAACCTTTCACTGCTCCTTTAAAGAACTGAAGTGATTTTCAGGAAGTCATCACCATCTTGAGGGCTTATCTGGAATGATGCACATGGTGGTGGGATTGCTTTCTCCCCAGACCTGGGTTTCTTTGGTGAGATTTTAATGTTTTCTATGACAACCTGCTTCCTTTATCTTGTTTCACTGATAGCACTTGAAAGATGCACAATATAATCTTCCCATCCCCACACTCCCCCAACTAACCATGCAAGGACTGGAGAAAGAATAAATCCAGTGAACTGGCATGTCTTGAAGAGGAGTTAGGACATGAAGAGACCATTCAGATAAAAAAAGTGAGACAAGCTGCAGTGTTTCTCAGTCTTGTTTATGACTTCTTAGCTATTAAGATTTCAAGAATTTTTAAATGCTGAGTAATGAAAGTAAAGTGGATTTATTTTTTTCAATAAACAACAGGAGCAGTTCTTTAAAAGAAAGGTAATAATTTTTAATGCAATAGCATTAGTGCATAAGTGGATGTTAAGTCTTCTATTTTACTTGCAAAACCCACATTTAAGTCTGTAGAAGATAATATTACCTGCTGGTTTATTGGTTTAATTAAAGGGTGCAGTTTTAATGGATGGACAGAAAGCCACTTGGCATTTCCTTGAGCACTATTTTTCTGATTTATTAAGAAGTAATTTGTGAATAACTATTAACATTTTATTCAGTGAATAAGTATCTTTCAAAGTTCCTATTGTCTTTATTATTCTACCACTTTCTTTTCTTCTTTTTCCTATATGTGGGAATCTTTTGAAATCTCACAGACTAGTTTTTTTTGCCAAGTACCTTTACAACGATGTATTGTTGGGCTGTGCCTAAAGCAAGCAGCAGTCCTGGTACACCGGTCACTCAGGACAAGGGACAATGGAACACACCATGAAACCAAGGAAAGATGAGGAGAAAAATAAGGATAATGTTGCATCTTGTGTGGAGCTGAAAGATGTAATTTTCTTCTTTTTGTTTAAAACATCCTGTTCTATGTGCCTGTAAAGCAGCTTTAAACCTTTTCTGCCCTGCAAAATTATGTTCATTTTAATCATAGTGCTGTTTTCCACTTCTCCTGAGACAGGAGAGCCCTTTTCACTATTTGACCTTATGTTTTCCTTGCTTTGCTTTTTAAATTTCCAGTGTAAAAAGTATTCTGCTTTAATTCAATGATGTTATTATTAAATTTTGCAGTATATTTATTTGGTAGCTCTTTGACTTTTAAGAGTCATCATTATGGAGTAAAACAGATAATACTTCAGACAACTAACTTGAACTAGCAGATTCCAACACTATATTTCATAGAAACATCACAGAATAATAGAATGGTTCAGGTTGAATGAACCTTAAAGATCATCTAGTTCCCTGCTATGGGCAGGGACACTTTCCCCTAGACCAGGTTGCTCAAAGTCCTATCCAACCTGGCCTTGAACACTTCCAGGGGTGGGGCATCCACTTCTCTGAGCAACCTCCTCCAGTGCCTCACCACCCTCATAGTAAAGAAATTTCCTTCTAATATATAAACTAACCCTACACTCATTCAGTTCTAAGCTGTTAACCTTTGTCCTATTCACTACTTACCCTTGTCAAAAGACCCTCTTGAGCTCTCTTGTAAGCAGCCTTTATGTACTGGAGGGCTGCTAGAAAGGTTACCCCGAAGCTTCCTGCAGGCTGAACATGCCCAGCTCTCTCAGCCTGTCTTTGTGGGAGAGCTGCTCCATCCCTCTGACCGTCTTTATGGACCTCCTCTGGACTCAGTCCAACAAGTCCACATCTTTCTTGTGTCAGGGGCCATAGAGATGGATGCGGTACTTGAGGTGGTGTGTCATCAAAGTGGAGCAGATTTATAGTCTTCTATATATTGATGCTGAAGGATCATTACCTGTTCCTTTTCTTCTAGATTTGGAAATATATCCAACAGAAGTGAGGCTTTTCGGTTAAAGGAGCCTGTTAAGACCTACCTAAAATCTGGGTTTACATACTAGCAGCATTAATAAAGTTTTGTGAAGCTGTTGATATTTGGGAATTTGTCTCTGTCTGTACAGTCAATAAAATTCCAATAATTAATATTATTAGATCTTTGAAATATTTTTCTATATCCAAATTATTTCTTCTCAAAACACGATAAACCAGGTGGTTGAAATATGGTGATACATTTAAAGTTTGTCTTAAGATATTATTCAATGAATCAAAAGCTAGATGATTAGAACTAAACTCTCAAAAATAAAAATTATCTGTTCAATCAGACTCTTTATATTATGGGATTGACTCTCCATGCTATCAGACTTGCTTTTGGCAACTGTTAACACACCTGACATTTGGGGACTTAAAATGCCATCAGGTTGCTTTGTCAGACAGTAGGAAAAAAATCCAATTATCTTAAAAATGTCTTTGTTCCTGTCTAGAGAATTATCTTTTAAATTATTGTGGTATTATCTTCTATTTGAAATCCCTCTGTCTAGATACCAGATGTATTTCTCTTCTTTCTGGTCATTTTCTCTTTCTGAGCTTTGGCAGCTTAGAGAATTTTCTTTCTGTGACATCCAATCAACAACACAATAATGAAGCTTAAGCTACAAAAAATTACAGGCATAGAAAAAAAGAAGAAGGTCTTTAACTCCCTTCTCCATCAGTTCACTGCTAGGTTGTTTTTTGCCTTGCAGAACCTTGAAGAGTGCTCTTTTGAAACTAAATGTGACAGTCTTCCACTTGGCTTCTTTCTGTTCTTGAGAACAAAAGCTGTAGGATAACTTTAGTACTCCCTTCAAAAACTAAAATATTTGCTAAATTGCTTTCTAGGCATCAAGTCAAATTTTTTTAGATTTGAGTTATGTGTAGAAAAGAAGCTTTCCTGAAAGTCATATGACTGATGCAAGAAACTTCACGCTAACAAAGCAAATACAAAAACTGATGTATCCCTGAAGATTTAGTAGTCTCATTTCTCCCAGTCAGGAGCAAATCTTTCTGCTTCTACAATAACAAATTACCCTATTTGCGGGTGTTCACTAACTCAGCAATGGAAATTATTCCTTATTGCTATTCTAACAAAAATATTTCCTGCTTATGAGTTTGTGTATGATGACTCATATTTACCAAAATGACTATTCCAGATGTGAACCTAATTTACATAATGAATTAATAGCTTATTTGTTCATTTTTACCAATAACCTAACTAACTGTTATCTTCTTATGCTTGCATAATATAACAGTTCCTACCTAGCATTATACAGAAAAGAACTCATAGTTTATTCTATGCAAGGAAAATTCAGGAAAAGTTTGTAGAACATTGATAGTTAGAGACTTTTGTTTATACATTGGATTCCTTGTATTCCAGATTCTTAAATTTTCAGCTTTAGAGACAAATTTAAAAGGGCTGAAAATAATAAGATGAGAAATGATAGCTTTCAAATCAGTCAAGAGTACTGGCCAAAGATAAACGTCTAGTATTATACCTGATAAACTTTTAAATCAAAATCCCACGTGAACTAATTTGCAGACAAATCCGAATGAGCCATATTTAAATGTGGAAAAAAATCCTCAGTTTACAAACTTACTAATAGTGTATATCAGTGGTAAGTCCTGATTAGCCAGTGCAAACTGACCATAAGAATACAAATCTTTGACAATACCTGAGCATAATTATGCAGAAAGTACCACCTGGAAACACTGCTAACCAAAACAATTTTAGTAGATGTTATTACTTTTTCCTTATTTTGACTGTCTAGATGTCATATCAATTCTTTGCTAATCATCTGGGCTCTTTCAGTGAAGAAGACAGGAGGTTTGAAAAGTCAAATAATTGTCAAAAAAGTCAATTTTAGATATCTATTTTATTATTATATTAGATGCTTTCTAGAGATGTCATTTTCTTTCTGTTAACTATTGACTAGCATAAAATATAAGATTATACTCCATAAGGTATTTCAGAAGGCCAAATTTAGGTCAGATTAATTCTGCCTTGTGTATAAAATAAACATCACAACATACATAGAACAAAGCTTATAAGGAATATTGGTTGGACAAAAAAAGGACTCTATTGAAAACCAATTATTTTAGAGAGGCCAGGGGGAAAAATAAAATAATAAAATAAAATAAATTAAATTAAATTAAAAAAAAATCCACAACTTCCTGCACTGTCCTATTACTAGCACTAAACCCAAAAATGTTTGATTGCATTTTTAGATTTCTATTTTCCTTAGGTTGTTGCACTGATAACAAAATGGAGGCATCTAAGTTGCAAATTCTATAAGCACAGAATAACTCAGACTGGAATTGACCTGTGAAGGTCTGACTACTCCTCAAATTAGAGTCAGCTTGGATATCAGACCACGTTGCTCTGATCTTACAGGTCTTAAAAACATTGTAGGACAGAGATGGCATAACTGGTACAAAATATAAAGACTTCAGTTCTGAGTAGTGATAGTATGCAATGCTAAACTCTGGTAAATAACAAGTATTTAGTTAATTAGTGTCATATTCAAAAGTGAAGGCTTTTGCTGACTTGAGTAAATAAGAAACAATATATTTCCTGAGATTTTCAGTAAATCACCATAATTACAAACCAAGGGCTGATGTTATCCGAAGAGGTAGTGGGAAAAAAAATGTAATCTAAAGAAAATATCATTTTAGAACAAAAAAAATATATGTAGATATGTGTTGGAGGTGAGCTGTAAACCTCCTAAAAATCAGACTGTGAGCAATCCACTTTGCATGGAATCACACAAAGGTGAAGACAGAATAGAGAGGATCTTTATTGCTAGGAACAGCCAGCTTTTATGGGGTAGGCATAGAATGCAGGGAATTTGGGAGGATTCAAGGAGATACACGTCTATAAATGGAGAATTTGAGTCAAAATATATTCAAATACGGGTAAGGGAGATACAGACAAAGGGAAAAGCTATAAATTTGAACTATGACTAACCAATGGACAAAGGGGTTACAATTAACCAATAGAAAAAGGGTTAACACTAATTTAAACCGCAGATTACATAGAAAGTAAGATTTTTTTTCTTACAACATTGTTAATAAATTGAATAAACATAACACTTTTATAAAGTAAAAGCAGTTTCTGAGGTAGAAGTTTGTCTGATGTCTGCTGCAGTTCAGCTGCATTTCAAATCTGTTTTTCCTTCAGTTTTCTTTTTCTTCAGAGGTTTTCCTCCACCATGAATATACATCCAGTGGTGTACTCCCCACAGGTATGGACATAAGATAAATTGCTTCTAGCACATGTAAGGAATTGACTAATTTTATACCAAGGAAGAAAAAAAATTTTAAGAAAAATGTGATTCAGTGAAAGAAAATACAGCACAATGGGAACAAACATGAAAAAGCTTTTTTTTCTTTTCCTATTCAGTGTATGTTTACATTTCCTTATATATTTATATGTACAACCTTGTATAATTATATTTCCTTATATATTACTCAATCAGTTTTCAATTTAATAAAGAAGAGTAAATAATGGAGGCATACTGCATATATATCTGAATTGGTGGTAATAGTCTAAAATAGATGAATTATGAGGAAATATGAGAGGAAAATCATTTTGCATATCTAAATAGTAATCATATAGTAAAGCCGGTGTATTGCTTAATAGTATATTGTGGTTAAGAATTCACCTGAGAGTCAACAATCTCATACTGTAATGTATATGGTACTTGTCTGACAAATTCTGATTTTGATTCATGTGGTATTTCAAAGTAAAAAACCAACCAACCAACCAACCAAACATCACTACCAAAATCCGATAAAGCCACAATTACCATGAAATGAATATATTTCAATGTTAAAAATTAAGCTGTATTTCTTTCCTCTTTCTTTCATCTTTACATTGTGAAGATTTTCTTTAAATAGACATCCTTCTCTTATTATTTAATTTGCTGATTTTCCCACAATTCCTGCTAGTAAGTAACCTAGTGTCTTTCTCTGTATACACACATTATGGCTACTGAATGCCTAATGTTTAAATATTATCCTCATTTCTCAATTTGTAATTAAACCTGTGAGGTAATAAAAATTAATTAAAACCCCCTATAAATCTGCCATAGCTCATTTTTCCTAGGAATTAGACATAACTAATGATGGCATAACTAATACTTGGTGTAGAGTAAAGTTTACTATTTTAAAGTCATTATAACTCTTACAATTTTATTTGAAAACTGTTGGAATGAAGTGGAAAATCTATGCAGAATGACTAATGAAACAGTATATTTATTAGACATATATTATGTGGAATTTTAACTGCTTCACTCTCATCTCCCTCACAGTATATCATTCCCAGCTTGGGAGGTAAGCAGAGCAATAGTAGGTACTAATGGCATTCAATCATATATATCATGCTGTAATTTTATTTCAAGTTGTAAAAAAAAGTGTAAAAGTTCCAAAAAGTGCTGTTGAATCCGGACCAATTTTGAACTGTGCCACTTTAAGATGATTAACCTGCAATGAGTTCTTGAGACAGTACTACTGATTATACAAGTAATTAAGACTTTTGAGTCCATTATAATGCCAAGAGTAGGAAAGACTGATACCAGGCAGCAGCAGAATGATAACTATACTAAGCTTACATGACCAAGGCTAGAAATAAAAACACGTCAAGTTGTGAATAGAAATCTCTAAGCAGGATATTTTTAATTGTATATATTGATTTTGAAAACAGATTTTGCATGTGAATAAATTAGATATTTAGTTTCAATAACACTAATAATAATAGTAAAACTGTAACATCAGTCATAACAAAGGTCTGAAAAATTTTAGCTGTAAGAATAACCAAAAATGGATTTGCAAATGTCTTTGAAATCGCTGAGAAATGTAAGAGATTTGTGACCACAAAAATAGTTTCTCTCCTAATTGGTTAATTTTTGCTCTCGACAAGGACAAAAAAAAATTTCGTTAACTTTCTCCAATAATTTTTCAAATATATTAACTCAGTGTTTTTATCTTGAGCCATGAAATTTTTCATTTTGTTCTGTACCTTCTGGTGGAAGGTGGGGAGTGAGAGAACAGCTTGGTAGACCCCTGACCACCAGCCAAGGTCAACAAACAATACTTTCTCCTTTAACCTACCTATGAACATGTGAGGCTGAAGAATCAGTCATTCACTATGGGTTGCAGGAGTCATGTTCTGAAGCCTTCTTTGAGTGGGGCTGTTATTTAAATGATTGGGAGTTCATGCTCCAGCTGCGTTTCTAATTGAATTCTGTGCTGGTAGAGTCAGTTAAGCTTGGTTTGAAAAGACCTAATACACGTCTGCCAGGAGATTTAAAAATGTGAGGATCTAATTTGCAGATCTGAAATTACTTCAGGGTAGATATAGATACTTAAGTAGGTATCTCGGCAAAGGTAGTTGTTCAAATAAGAGCTCTAGTGATATGATTTTAAGTAATGCAGGAGACATCAAAATTTTAATTATCTAAGAAGTCTAGGAAGGATTTTTATGAGTTATTTTATTGGAATATGTGTCTATATTCACCTATGCAGTAGTAGACTTGTTTAAATGTTTTATTTAACCTGGTATATTAGGTCTGGCTGAGAGAGAATTCACTTTCCCCATAGCAGCCCTCACAGTGTTGTGCTTTGCATTGGTAGCTAGAAAGATGTTGATAGCACAACAGTGTTCTGGCAACTGCTGAGCAGTGCTGCAGAACATTAACACTGTCTCTCCAACATTGCCCCCTCACCAGTAGGCTGGGGGCAGGCAAAACTTTGGGAGGGGGAACAGCTGGGGCAGCTGACCCAAAATGATCAAAAGGATATTCCATGCCATATGGAGTTTGCTCAGCAACAAAAGCCAAGAGAAAGGAGGAGGGTAGGCATTCATCATCATGATGTTTGTCTTCCAGAACAACCATTACATGTGCTGCACTTTCTGGAAGTAGCCAGTCATCACCTGTTGATGAGAACTGGGGAATAAAATCTTCTGGTTTTCTTTGGTTTCCTGTTCAGGTTTTGATTTTTTTTTTTTTTTAAACTGCTGTTATTTTGACCCACAAGGTTTTTTCATTTTATTTTCTCCTCAGTAAGCTTTAATTAAGTTGTTAAGATTTTATGAAGCCTTTTTTTCTTTCTTTAAAATTCTCCTTATACACTCCACAAACCCCAGCAGAAAATAAGTGTTTATAAAGATGAATCCCCTATGGAGTGTGTCAGCTGTCATGCTTACAGGCTTCTCTTCCTTTAATGAGACCGTAAACTCTTTTCTGCTACAGAAAAACTTGCTTGCGTAAACTGTAATTCTATTTTCTGAATGGAAATTTTGTAAAGGTTGTCAATTCTTCAGATAGACATTAAAATTTCTTACAGGGGCTTAATGGGGGATTGGATATGATCCTTAGGTTATTTTTCTTCATAACACAAAAAAATGTTTGTTCATTAAAAGAAAAAGTCTTTTCCTCTGTTGATTTAGGGACTGATCTCAGAAGATATGATATGTCCATTGTCCAATTCAAAATGTCACTATCTTTGGAATTTTCATAATCCAACTATTTTCTTATTTCCAGTTACAACTCTGTAGAAAGCAGTATTTCTTTTTAGAATACTGGCTACTCATTAATCCTGTTTCATGACTTGAATTTACACTGTTTTATGTTCCTCCTTGATTATTATACATATGAATTAAAGACAAACAAACAAACAAAACAAAACTCAAGCGCCATTCCATTAGTGAGAACTAAGAATGTGGTTTGTCTTTGAATGAAGGCTAAATTTATTCCGGAACACTTTATACGTCATAAAACAGCTTAAGTCATTTTTCAGAGTGGATGGATAGCCTATTAACTAGCATGATAAGCAAAGACCTGGTATAACTCTGATGAAGTCTTTCCATCTCAGATGTCTTAGAAAGGCCTTGGACAAGAGATGAAGTTAGTTCATCTAGCTCTGTCTACAATATCTATTGTTACATCTGACACAGTCATCTAGAATGCTATTATGTTCAGTGGAGAGTGATAAGTGCTTCTACTGCACAATTCATTTTACCTTGCAGGAAAAGAAAACAAGTGAAGCATTCATCTCAAAATTCCTGTTTGTCTCCATCACCCATGAATAGTGACTACAGCACACACTCACTCAAAAGCTCAATGGGATGAATTTTGCACATAGTTGTTTTATGTTTTGTAGGATTTCAATTATTTTACATTGTACAGGATTTCAGAGTTTATGAATTTTAATGTGGAAAATTCAAAATAATGTGCATAGGGAAAATATGATGCATGTTCAAACAAGAATAATTCCAAATTATCTTTTAGTGCTCAATACAAACATCTTGGATTCATACAGATATTTCTTTGAAAAGGTGAGAGCAATCCGCAGCTAGAAGAAAATGAAAAAAAAAAAAAGCAGAACTGATTATAGCATTACATAAATTCATGACACTGTAGTCACTACTTTCAGTTCTGATAGGTAATGTCTATAGATCATATTAGAACTTTAAAAAAAAATAAAAATATCCACAGCTGACCATGATTTCAGGAATGGTCATGTTCTCCATGTGAGAAAAAACTGAATATATCTTTTTGCCTCTCACTGTGAGAAAAAGTGATAGCTGAGGGGGAAGTACAGTGAATGACTAGAATCAGTGTCAACATAAGGAAGGCAAATAAAGTCTTTGAATTTGATTTTTTTCCTTTTTGTTTTTTATTTTATTTTTACTGCAAAACTACAAGCCATTATGAAATTTTTAGGCAGAAATTTCTAGAAAACTTCTAGCAGAGTTAGCTTTCTTTCCCACCCACCTTCACACCTATTTTACAGTCATAAATCTCTTTGCCTCAGAATGTCATATAGGTAAGTATTCAGACATTAGATAAATTAAAGCATGATGGATGCATGATGGATGCATGATCTGGATGTAGACTTCATCTCTGCAGTTGCTAGTAGAGATTTCCATGAAACTGATGGATACACTGAGGAAGATACACTAAGGAAGAACTGCTGTGTAACCTGTGTCTTACAGTTTTCTTAATGCCTCTGCTACTGGCAGCTGTCATAAACAGGAGCCCAACATATAAGGACAGTTTTTCTGATTAAGTATTGTCTTAATTTTCTTATAAAGCAAACAAAAGAATTGTAAGTGAATTCTCACTGGGAAGTGTAAAAGTGCAAGTCAGTGAAGGACCTACTTCTCTGTTTCAAGAATCTCCATCCAGATCTTAATGTTATTCTTTTTTCTTATTTCTTGAAAAAAAAAATAAATGCAAATGTTCTATGGAACTGATTATTTAGCATGTAGTAAACTCAGAATCTGTAAAATTTTGCAAAATATTACAATTGTGTTATGTGTGTGAAAACTCTTAACTGTTACATAAGGAGGAAACTCAAGATTGTCCTAGAGTTACAATTCTGATGTAGCTGGATATTAGGGCTGTGCCTGTTTTTACAGCCATTGCACTTAGCTGTCAATTCCCTGAGGGTTCCAAAAACTTCCCAGCTAGTTTCTGCCCAGTGAGACAATGGAGAGGCTTAAGAGCTGCTTATTGATTGAAATCCTAGCAGACTTCACTACTGTTTGAGTAGTTGTTACATGAGCTCTCCAGGCAGATCTTTGGACAGTCCTTGTGTTCCTTCCTGCTGTGCATGGATTAACTGATAATTACTACTTCTTGGCTTAACTGTGTTGTTTAATATCCCAGAAAATCTGCAGAAAACCTGGTCATCCTAGAGACTCCTGTGGCAGTTTCTACTGTACAACTTGCCGAATTATACATATGTAATTTTAAACAGTCAGTAGAACTCGTTCCTGAAGATACATGAAGGTACAAGATTGTCATGTAAGGCAGCTCTTTGTATGCAGTTAACACAGAATATGTTTTGTAAGTATCTTAAGACAACAATGGGCCATGCATGCAGTCATAACTGGACACGTTTTGTGGGTTTTTTTTTAACATCTACTCAGTTTATGACTGAATGAAACATATGATACTGATTTATATTTGAAATACTGTTCTTAGTGGGGGAGGGGTGTATGTTCTGCTGTATTTTCTTGTTGGCTGGGAAAGTCAAAGCAGCATGAATTTTTCTGCCTCCTAGGAAATCTCTGACGCTCATTTGAACTTCCTTGTTTTCCTTGTGCTTCTGTTATCCAGGTCTATCCTTGCAGTTAGGATTCTTTGCTTTCCTCTTTTGTCCCATGCTCTTCTTATCATTGATTCTAGCTGAAGATTTTATAAAAACTACGTGGGAAGGCATTGCACTTTTTATCTTCACGATAAATATTATTCTTCTCCTGGCTTTAACTGATTTTGGAGTAATTTTAAATTGTACTGCACAAATATACTGGAATAAGTCTTTGATATTTAATTGACAAGTTAATACTTGACAATCTACTTTGTTGAGGAGATTATTTTTTCTCTGATAGGCTATCATGGAACAAGATTTAAAAAAATCTATCAACAACAGAATGTAGGATAAACACTTTCAGTCTGAAAAACAGGCATTTTCCCTGATTGGAATTTCAGTTTGGTTTAGGAAGAACAAGCCCCCTGATTATTTCAACACCAGAATGGTTTGTTCTGTTTTGTTTGTGTCAAAATATCTCTCTGAAAATGTCTTATTCTTTTAGAAGAATGCCAGAACTGTAGTTTTGACCCAAATGACTCTTTCTTTACACCGTCAAGGACATGAACATTTTTTTAAGTAGAGAGACTATTCAGGGTTTCATACTTAATCAAAAAACATCCTTCCTACTGAGATTATCAACCTCAATCTCCAAAGGAAAAAAAAAAAATTGATCATCTGCTTAACAAATGAACCTAACTTTCACCATTTGAAAACTGCATCCTTTTACCTCATTATTGCTTTATAGTTGCATGAAGTCATATATAAGGGCAAGTATAAAATTATGCTGTAGTTTGCTTTCTAATGCAGTGAACATCCAATAAATGCTTAAATGCACTACAGATGAGTAAAGTATTCCAGGTTATATTTAGGTGCTTGGAGACACATGTTAGCTGCATGAGAGCAGAAGTGAGCCTTAGATGTAATTTTTGCTGTTTCTTGGAGGTTAAAAACTTGGCCATTGCAAGTTTGTTATTATTTATACCATTCTTATTCTTTACATTGTTAAGGTGGATAGAACTATAGTGTGTTAAATACTGCTTGAGCATTAGCTAACTGAAGTCCATGACCTAAAATATAATAATTTGTAATGTAAGTGCAATGGATTTCTCTCTGCCGTAAATAAAGATTGTTTCTTCCTAGTTTGGCTAACCAAAAATAATTATTTTAGATAAATAAATAAATAAATAAATAAATAAATAAATAAATAAATAATAATAATAATAATAATAATAATAAAATCTAGTGAGCAAAACCAAACAAAACAAATCATTTTTATCTTTCTTCCCAGCATCTAGCAGGCAATGGCACATGAGCTAGAAAAGTATCCAGTTAAACTATAGGGAAGTTTTGAAGAAATGCAGGTATAATTCAGAGCCCAAAAGACCTAAATTTGTTCCTTCCCAAACAGAGTCAGATCAGGCAATAATTTCTACAGTAGGACCTCTGCTCTTCCCTGGTAGGACTGAAAAGAAAAAACTCATTCTGTGTGTCCAGAAACTGTCAGCAAAGGAACTGTCAGCCATGTTATTGCCAAGGGTTGGATAGAAGTAATTCGCTTTGTGCTGTTCAGTCAAAAGGCAAAGGGCAGCACCAGTGTTTGAGCTACAGCATGAAGTTGATTCAGGACTGCAGCAATAGCCCAGATAACAAAAGGTCCTGTGGTTTATAGCTGGCTCCTAGGTCCCTGGAAACATTCGAGGCCAGATTGGATGGGGCTCTGAGCAACCTGATCTGGTTGAACATGTCCCTGCTCATGGGAGGGGAGTTGGACTAGTTAGCCTTTAAAGGTTCCTTCCGACACAAAGTACTCTATGATTCTATGGCTCCAAATTCTCTATCGGAAAGAATAAATAAATAGTCAAAATGAAACAAAGTTCTAAACTTTTTTAGTCAGCTCCCTAGCAAAATCACTATATGAACTTCAGTACAGGTGATGCAAACACTGAGAAAAATTAGGAGAAAAATTAATTCTAGCCATGTCTTGAAGGACTGTACAAAAGTATTACTTAAAAAAAACCTCAGAGAAGAACTTAGGTCTTGAAATGTATTTATTTTTATGTTGAAATTATCATGTAAATTAAAAATACTCCCCCCAGGGGGAAAAAAAAAGAAGAGGAAATAGTAAATCATCATATAATGTCAATTGTTAATTAATTTGAAAAAAGTTACTTAAATTATTTATGAGACTGTTACACAGTGCAAGTGTTAGGGATCAATCTGAGCCTGAAAATATAATGAAGTCTTGATAGTTTCAAATCTTCTGCATAAACTGTTTTTCTGTGTCCACTGAAAACTGTGTTTTTCATGTGCTAATTAGTGGGTTAACAGGACTATGGCTTAGAAAACTCTTAAGTCCAGCACTTTTTTTTTCCTCAGATTTTTTCTAACAGCTTTAATTATTTTTATGTATACTGGAGACTGTTATTTCTGAAAACACTTCAGCCGTGTAGTGACATATACATAAATGTAGTCCACACATTGACACTGGTTACAGAAGCATGATGAAGCAGGAAGCATTACTGAAAGGAACACAAATGGCTGAACCAACCTGTTGGTCCTTTAATAACCTTTTGGGTCTCCTGAGATGAACAGCATTTTTAAAGAATATGTGTTACAGAAGAAAATAAAACCAAAAACTATCTAGCTTCTGAGAAAATCCTATAAAAACAAGACAAATAATTTAAAAAAAAATTGTATATTTTGGGAACACTGTATAGACTTTTTCAGATAAGACAGAATTTTAGTGAGAGATTCATAAAACCTAGAAAAAGAGTTTTCAGAGTACACACTTTGTGACAGCAATAATTGCTTTTCATACTCATCTTTCCTTAGCTCTGCTTCTCGTGTTCCCTTAAAGCATGATTAGTAGGCATTTATAGAACTTCAAAATATATATCAAAGGTTACTGGAGAAGTGTAATTTCAACTTCATTTGGGACTTTTTGAAAAAATGGCATAGGTGGTAGGTGAGAATGGAAAAAAGGCATCCATTAGGATGTCTTCATTTTCATCAAGAGCTTTTAAAGCTCTATTGTAGCAGCTACTAGCTGTTGCAGCTTCCTCTTATTCAGAAATACTTTAGATCCTCATAAATTCTGTGCTGTTGACCACAGCAGGTGTTCTGCAACTATTTCTAGCTACATGGAAAGACATAATTTAAACTCATCATAGTATTTTCTTCACAGTCTTCATATGGACAATATATCAATCATGATAGAAATGCCATACAAAGGAATTTTATATGACCAAATGTTGTGATGTCAGTGATGTTTCAGTGAGGGTTTCTGTTGAGTTTCTGGAGTTGAAAGATTTGACTGTATGCACTCACTAAAATCACTTATGCCTCAGAGAGTATTACTGACTCTGCATATATGAAAATGTTGCTTCTTGACATTTTGGAGAGGGAATGACACTAGAGACAGGGAAGGAAAGCCTACTTCTACTTCATTCATGGTGTTGAAGCAAAGACTGTAGTCCTGGTAAGTGCTGTAAGAAGTATCGTAGATGTGTAGTTTAGATTAAATGTACAAATTTATGTAAATTTAGGTAAAGTATTTTAGACATTTAGATTTGAATGCAGTAATGAAATATAAGTAAGGTGACAGCTATCTACAGAAGAAGAAAAACATATATATGTAACCTATCACTGTGGAAACATTCCAACTCTTTTAATGAGAATTTTTTTCTGTCTAAAATGAATTTCAGAGCAATAGTGTATTTTAGTTTGAATTACAATCACCTAAATTAATTCCCTTTCTAATATTGTTTTATGGAAAATCTGTTTACTTGTTGGGGTTTCTTTTCATGTTCATAGCTTAGTAGTGTTTTCTGGCTCATCAGCCATGAAGGCTTTTTCATGTATTTCAAAAGCCTAACAGTAAAAAGCTTGCCAAACATTCTCTTAACTATGGTCACTGCTGTTGATGTGCCAAGGCACCCAGCCAGTACAAGTCCCAATTATTTTCCTTCCCCAGGCAACAAACATTTTCACTACACTTCCTACTCTCCTGCAATTCATACAGTGAGCCATGCAAACCAATCAAAAGTGGAGTGAAGGAAATGCTGCCCCGTTGCAGGCATTTGTCCAGGCAGCTGATAGCACAGGCAGAGCCTGAACACAGCCAAGTAACACTACACAAAATCAAGCCCACTTTTAACCCACTGCCCTCCTCCCATGGGACATAAAAGCTGAGCCTGCTGGCAGTGTGGCTAAAGACTCAAGTACAGAATGGTCAAAGAGAGAGAAATAAAAAAAAAGAATGAGCAGAAGATCAAGAAGGAAGGAAGGGAGGGAGGAAATAAGGAAGGAAGGAAATTGAAGGAAATTGAAGAAAAAGGAAGATGTAAAGGAAGGAAAAAAGGAATAAGGAGAGAAGGAGGGAAAATAAAAAAGAGAGGATGATGTGCAGGTTTTGGTTAAAAACCCCTTATATATCTAATTTCATTCTATGATTCTCTGTGGACTGCAGCAATGGCTTCTCTACTCTGTTGCTTGGAATATATCCTCCTCTATCTTCTCTGATCTTGGTGTCTGCAGGGCTTTTACTTTCACACTGTTCACAGTCTTTCCCCATAGTGACTTCACAATGATTTTTTACTCTTTCTTAAGTATGTTATCATGGAGAAACTTCCAGCGTCACGCCTGTCCCGGTTTTGGCCAGTGGTGAGTCTGTTTTGGAGACAGCTGGTACTGCCTATGTCCTATATAGGGACAGTTCCTGGTGTCTTATGACACCAGACACTCCTGCAGCCCACACTCTACTACTAAACCCTTGACATATGAAAAAAATATAGTGCTTGTGTTGCATATTTATGTATATGTATTTCTGAAAAATTTATATGTAGATGAAGCGTGAAGATGAAGATAATTCCTGTCCATATCCCAAATAATTTATTTTCCTCAGAAACTTAAAGTTTGTGAGCATTAAGTGATAATCTTCACAAATCCAACTGACTAAACTTTCAGACAGATAAATCAATATGGAATGGAACCGAACTCGGTTGGGTATAAAACTGACAGCGTCTGCTTTGGTTTCTTTTTTTTTTTTTAATTATTACTTTTTATTTCTCTGAACTCCCAGATGTTTAAACTATAATGTATTAACTGCTCAGGGACTTTAAGGAAATCTTCTGAATTAGTTTTTTCAGATACAAGAGCCTTTACCTCTTGCAAACAGCTACCGAATCTAGAAACTCTTCCTCTTTGGTTACATAGAGAACATGCTTTGATTGAATAAATCATTTTATCTCCCAATACAATCTGAGGTATGAATGATATATATATAAAGAGAGATCTTATAAACAGTTTTCTTTCATTGTTTGAAAAGACTAACAGAGAGGACTTACAGCAGGAAGAGTCTAGAATTTTTCTGAGAAATGAGTTATAAATGAAATCAAATCTGCATGCTACTGGGATTAAAACTGACATCAAAATTTTCTTTAAAAGCAGAACAAATGTTTTATCTATGACCTGCACAATATGTTACCCAAGACAACATTCCAGTGAATTTGAAGTTCGGGAGCTGGAATTCTGGTAACTGACAAAGAACACAGAAAAGTTAATGTTGAGATATGATGTGACAGCAAAAGAGTGAAAATAAGTATCAAGGGTTTGAACAGAGTGTGTGTCTTTGCAATAAGTGGAAGAAGTAAAGTGGGATTAGATTCCTCAGGCAAGAGGACTCCAACCTTTATATGAAAGGATAGTGAAAAGAAAAGGGACACTGAGGTTTGGGTTCTGTTTAGAGTATGAGATTATAAGAAATGAGATTATGAGTAAAGGAAAATCTTGCAAGAGGTAGAGATCATGGAAATGGGACAGTGAAGCTATAGGGAGGAAAGAAGAGTATGCAACCACTCTCCAATTTAAATACTGTTCTCTATTTTCATAACACTGGGCAAAAATTTTTTATTCCTTTTTTTTTTTTTTTTTTTTACCTATGTGAATCAGAAGTAAGTGTCCTGAAAAATAGATATTATTAAACCTTTATTTGACTTCTTTTTCCCCTCTGCCTTCCCTTCTCTGATCCTTGCTTTGCATTGAGGGAAATCTCAAAGAAAGTTAAAGTTGTGGGAGCAGACTGTTTGGTTTTTTGTGGTTGTTTTTTGGGTGTGGTTTGTTTTTGGTTTTTTTTTTTTCCAATCTGACAATTGATTTAAATAAAATATATGAAGTTCTTTCACCTTTTTCTTCATAACTATATGCTTATTATAGGAATTCAAGTGTCTGTATTAATTGACTTAGTTACTATCCTGCAGGGAAAAAAAACAAACCAGAAACCTTCCGCTCTTTACAAATGCTCCTTTTACTCACGGTTCAACATGTCTTTGATAAAAGATTTTTCTTTTCAGTTCTTTTTATTTTCATCCCATGCAAAGACCTCTAATTCACTATGCTAGAAATTGAACACTAGCTTTATTATGGTCAGGATCCAGCACCTGATTTTTTTGTTTTTCTTATTATTTAAATAGGATCTAATATGGGCAGTTTAACTTAATCTGTCCCTATATTAGAGAAGGAGTCCTTTGTTAATGGCAACATGTTTGGTTTTAGAATTTAAAAATTAATGTTTTTCTTAATTATATTTAAAAGATTTCATGCCTTCTCTTTAAGAAAGAATGATGGACTCTGTCCTTTTTGGAAGGTGAAATATTAAACTTCTGTTGATCAAAAAGACCAAACTGTATGAGCAAAAAATTTAGATCATTTTGCTATTATTTTCATTAAAAACAGTTTTTACATTTTAGCTTTTTTGTTCAACATCTTTTTGAATTCTTGTGTTCTGCAAAATATGTAGCAGTACAACCACTAGGAAACAGAAAGTAATTTAAGAAAAGGAGGAATCAAATTACTTGCAAACTGTACTGTTAATTAACAATTACAAGATTCATGTGTGCAATTTGTAATAGGTCCCAGGCTTCTTACTTTGGAAAAGTACCATGATGTGCAGATGTGAATGAAACACATCTATTAAGGATTCAGGTAGACAAAATTGAGGTGCCTGATATAACTGTCTAGAATACAGATGAATTCTGTTCACTTCATTCTGCTCATAAAATGCTTTGCTATGTTGACATTTGGAAGCCTGGAGAACAGCCACACTTCAGGGAACTGATGTTAGATATTGGTTCAGCTGTATCAGTTCTGCCGGAACCTATTTACTAGCTAACAAAACCTAAATTACATTTGGAAGCTTATTTGAAGAAAGCAATCCTTGTGCTTCATTGCCCTAGTTTAATGCACTGCTGATTCACTACACTTGTCTACACTTGTAATTCTTCAGAGAAACCTATTTTTAGCAGCCACCAACCAAAATATATATTAAAAAAATCAGTATTTTTTTCTGTTGTCTTTTAGAAATGTTCTTCATGTAATAGAAATGAAAATAATAGCACTACTTTCATTATATGAACCAGTTAAAATTTAACTTGAAAATTTAAATGTATCCTGCGTGCCTGACAGCTACTGTTTTGAAGAGCACAGGTGTCCCAGAAGTCCCATGTCATTTCTGCCAGTCTTTTGTCAATGACAGATGTCCTATGGTTTCTCAAATGAAACTAAATTCAGATTTTAACAAAATGGACCAAGCCTTTCTTTAAACAGTAAATATGATTAAGGAAATCTAATCAGCTGATAATTCAGTATGGGAAGCTAAATAGCTCTGCTATCTTAACTGATTTCCATTACATATCCTGAGAACTCATTTGTATATGTTTACACTTACATTATTGGGTTATATGATAAAAGCTGATCTGCACACCAAACACAAAGAGACAATGGCAGATGGGGAAGCCCCAAAAATACCCTGCCTTGGCTATTTCTAGGCCCAGCACAGAAGAAACATCAGCCTCACAAGCCCAGAGGAGGACAGAGATGCAATCACAGGGAAAAACTCAAAATTTCAGACAAAGGGACATCATGTAAAGCCTCCTTCTAGGGTTGTCTTGAAGCTTCAGTCCAGGTGTGAAACCCAACAACGTAAGTCAACACTAAAGCACCCGTAGAACTTTCGGGGAGAGTTGCTGTCTGGGTGTATAGCATTCAAAGGAGGACCATTTAATGACTGAAATGTCCAGGACTTTTTGTAGGATTCTTAGGGAAGGAAACAAAAGTGGGAAAAAATCCAGTACACTTGTTTTCCCTGTTCTTGTTCAGCAGTGTCTCTACAGTGCTGTGTTTCTAACTCTTAGCCTGGGGGAGGGGAAACTCCATTCTGTGTGTGTGCGTGTGTGTGTGTGCATGTGTGTGTGTACAGGGATCTGAGTGCAGCAACTTGTTTGGGGTCTTGAGTCACAAGGTGTTCAAGGTGCTGCATCTAGGGTGAGTGTTTGGGTGTCAGCTGCCATGTGGCAGCTGCCAGTGTGTGGACACCACAGCCCATGTGTCAGTGACTGAAGAAACCACAGTAAGTTAAACCAAGTGCCAGACACTGGGATGGGACCAGGACCATAAGGGCCTATGGGTCCCCACTGCCAGCAACTAGTGCATGTGCAGCAGTACAAGTGAGTGTGTGATTGCTAGCTAAGACCAAGGTAGACTGGCTGGCAGGTATGTGAAACGGTCTAGGATATAGGGCTGTGTGTTTTGAAGTGCAAGAGCACAGGGAGGAGCTGGCTATCAGAGGGGCCAGTGGAGTCCTGGCCAGCTCTACACGTGTGTGGGTCTGTGAATATCAGTACTGGAGTGAGCAGGCTTTGCCTAAGGGAAGAATATGATCTATATCTGTAAACAAACCAGGGGAGTGAAAAGTCGGGGAAAAAGGGCTTCTTAAATAAACAAGCAAACAAACCCCACTCTAACTAAAGAACAAACAGCTGAAAGATGGTCATGAAGTAAAATCATATTTGGAATCTATTTTCTAATCCTCAGGAAAGTGAAATTCACCAATGATCTTTCAGTAGCTTTCGGGAAGGCAGGCATTCTATTTTTTGCAATCTCAGTTTATGGGCGTCTATCTCAAATTTCTGTTTAAATAATCAAGACACATGGGGAAATGAACAATAAGACACAAGGATTAGCTTAAAAGGCACACTAAATGATTATTATGCTTTTCAAGCATCAGATATGCATAGTCAACAAAAGGTATATGAGTACCAACATGTGACTTATTCACTTGATTTATGGTATTCCATCTGTGGATGGAGAGCATCCTTTCAGCGCTTACATGGATAACACAGAGCAATTTCTTGCAGTAGCTAGGAGGTAAACTTAAAAACTATTTATGTAACTTTCAGGTTTTGTTGGATAAAAGAAATAACAAAATGTCCCTTCAACAATCATGTTGTAATTCTGTAAGTTTCAGAAAGAAATTCAAGTGGTTCTAATTAAGAACTGACTAACCAAATTAGTGTCTTGTAATGCATATCCTAATAACAGGAAACAGATGCTACTAAATCTTGATGAGTGTTATTGTCAATGCCTGGAGCTACCACGGATAGTGTATATTAATATCATGTTCACTCAAATTGGATACTAGTGCTGTCTGCCACAGGGACCACCTAAGGCAAAAAGCTTACTTACATACCCGTATTTCTATAAATATTTATGTAGTCATATACTGGCTCTGTTATGTTTTATGTAGTAGCTGATGCACGGAGAGAGACATTTCATTTCGTTAATGTCCTGGTTTTGTCTGGGACGAAGTTTATTTTCTTCTTAGTAGCTTAGTACAGTGTTATGTTTTTTGGCTTTATTATAAAAAAGATGTTGGTAACACACTGATGTTTTTGGTTTTTGCTAAGTAGTGCTTACCCTCAGTCAAGGGTTTTTCATTCTCTCTCTCTGCTAGTGAGGAGAGGAACCATGACCTGGACAGATGACAAAATCTGGCCAAAGTTTCCATAGCCTAGAACATCATGCCCAGAATGGAAACTGTGGTAGTTACCCAGGAGGAGCCCATCGCTGTTTGGGAATGGGCTGGGTATTAGTCAGTGGGTCTTGAGCAATTGTATTGTGCATCACTCATTTCTGTTGGATTCTGTTACTCTATTCCCCTCTTTTGATCATGACTACTAATATTTATAGAATATTTAGTATTAGTAGTATTTTATTAATAATAATACAATTATTATAAATATCACTTTATTTTGGTTCAAGTATTAAGCTATTCTTATCTCAACCCATGAGATTCATCTTTTTTTTTCCAATTCTCCCCCCCCCTAGGAGTGAGCAGTATTTTTAGCTGTCAATTGGGGTTAAACCCTGACAATTAAGTAAACCAGTATGATATTGTAGAAGTAAAGTATTTCTTAAATAGAAACAGATTCACAAAATTACAAAATGGATTGGGTTGAAAGGGAGGTTTAAACATCACCTAGTGCAATGGGCATCACCATGCTTACAACAGGCAGGGTCACCTTCCATTAGACCAGGTTGCTCACAGCCCCATCCAACCTGGTGTTGAATATTTCCAGATATGGGACATCCACAACCTCTCTGAGCAACCTGTTCCAGTGTCTCATCACTCCCATAGTAACAGAATTTCTTCCTTGTGTCTCATCGCTCCCATAGCAACAGAATTTCTTACTTATGTCCCATCTGAACCTACCCTCTTTCAGTTTACTTTCATTCATAAAAGTCCATTTGCACATATTGTGAACTTAGTCTTTCGTATCCTAATTAAATGCCCACAAATTCATAGGGAAATTCAAAATTTCTAAGAGGTGTGTACAGAACTTAAATGTAATCTCAAAGCAATTTCTATTCAGGAAAACTTGTGAGCTGTGAATTCAAGTGGGGGCAGAATATATATACTATATTTTTTTTCTGAAAAACTAAAGCTATAAGATAAAGCTTTTTGCATATGCATCTGTGATAAAATCCTCTGTAATCTTGGATAAGTTATGTAAAAAGAGAACACTAATATTTGTCAGAAAGCTATGTTAGGAAAGTTAATTGGGTAATGTCCCTGCACTGCTACTGAAATGCAAATCAGAATGTAAATTCAAAGCATTATTTTTATTATTATATCACATTTTTTTCAGGTGTTTTTTCAGCAAGATTTGTCAAACTTCTGTTCAGACACATGCCCAAGGAACCTTTGAAGCAAGCTGTTAAGATTTGAAGTACATAATTAAGATCAAACATTACAGATGGCATAATAGCGGGGTAAAATGCAGACTTCTCATACAGATTTCAGAATTAACTTATAAACGCCCTATATAATTTTCTGTATGCTGTTGTGACACATTAAGTGAAGGCCAAAATCAGACAGAGAGCTTTGGGGATTTCTTGATCAAAGAAATTGCTTCCAGTTTGAAATGCATAATGAGACAGCCCTGCATTGCGCTTCTGTACCCTTTTATATTCAGCAAAGCTAAACTGATCTTTGCAACTAACTGTAACTCACCACATGCTTGAAAAAGGAAGTGTAATGAAGAACAAAGATCCACTGCAGAATTCTTGAGACTGGACAGAGAAACACACGCGTGCCCCAGTGCTTCTGCAATGGCAGGCAAAAGAATCACCCAGTCTTTCTCAGGATTAACCTTGGGAAGACTATCCAAAATCAGATTGACTAAATCACCGAGAAGTTCATGTTGTTAGCCAAAGGGAAAAAGTACTGTAAAATAAGTTATGCATATTAAGTAAATATAGTAGGTGAAATGCAGGCATACTGAAGTTGTGCACTCTTAGAAGCTTCTTATGAGACACTTCTCATGTCACTTATCAAAGTGTCAAAACCGCCCAACCCATAAAGACAGAACCAAATAAAATATTATGTTCAACTTCATGTTTTGAATTTTTTTACTCAATTTAATAAAGATTATTTGGGATAGTTAATTTTTCCTTACATTAACTATTTAACTCCATAATCTTATTTGAAATATTAATATTTTCATTCATTTTAGTAAATATAATGAATTCATGATTGTCGCATGCCTCATTGTCTGAAAACCTGTTCATCATGAATTCAATAAAAAAAACTATGTTCATAAGAAAAATTTTAACTGTTTACTGTTAATTACATGTTTATTACTCATGTTTTACACAAAATCTAGAAAGCTGTAAATGCTTATTTAGTTAAAAAATCACTTTTTAAAAAAACTCTGAAACTACAGCCTGAAAATATTGTATCTTTTTGCAAGAAAACCAAATTTCAAGTTTGTTTTCTTTAATGAGAATGATGGCTGTAATATGGGTTCTGTGACACAGCAATAATTCAAGCTGTGTAGTCAATAACTTTAAATTCACTTCTGAGTCACCACAAAAGACAACTATGACTGTGAATGTATGTAAAGTAATAGACAAGTATTCATATTTTTAGAACGCTAGTGGAAAGTTTAAAGCATTAGATGTTTTATTTGTCTATAAATCCCTAAGCTTAAATAAATAATCATTACATCCTCAAAGTAATTCATGTCAACACACTCCCCCCACCCCTCTTCCTTTCTTTAGCTTTTATATCTGATCTGACATCATATGGTATAGAATATCCCTTTGGTTAATTTAGGTCATCTGTCCTAGTTGTGTCCCCTCCCCGGACCTTGCCCCCACCCCAGCCTTGTGATGAGGAAATGTTGAGGAGACATTGTTGATGCTGTGCCAGCACTGCTCAGCAGTAGCCAAAACACTGGTGTTTTATCAACACCTTTACAGCTACCAGTGCAAAGCACTGTGAGGGCTGTATGGGAAAATTAACTCCATCTCAGCCAGACCCAAAACAAGGAGGCATAGGGCTTTTTGGGAGGAGAATCTCAGGTAACAGAATTGATGATATTATGTAAGACTGAAATTACCTTGGTAATGGTATGAGAAACTCTAAATCTGGGTATGAATACAGGCAATATATATATAGGAAAACTGGGACACGTGAAAAAAATTTTCTGCGTGTTATTTGTTGTTTATTTGAGAGGTAGCAATGGTAGGAAAGAGGAAGGCTCAAGGTACATGGAAACAAACATGGGAAAACAGAGAAGGGGGAATAAAAATGACTGGTCACCTGTAAGCAAACACATCTGTCTGTTTGAACCCTTCTCCTCATCACCACACTATGTCCTGTCTTCTTATTAAGTCATATTGCCAACTGGTGGTTTGTGTGATCTCAGTCTTTAAGTGAGTGTGTGAAGAGAGATTTAGGTGCTGGCAGCTGGAGATACTGACTATTTAGAGCCAGCAGCTCTGTGCATGTGTCATTTGTTAAAAAATGACCAACCAATGAGCAGGAGACCCACACCTGGGAAAAAAACAGCCCTTGATCCAATGAATTTATAAGTGATCTGGGATCTGGGCACATACGTTAAGCAGACTTAAATAATGTCATCTTAATATTTCATGGATCTGTGTCTGTGATTGGCTTGTAAATCTAGATAGTTTGGGTTGAGGGGCTGTGTGCATATATCAGTGAACCTTAGTCCTAATCAACTGGAAAGAAGAACAGCCCTGTGTTACCTGTGTTCATACTTATGTGAGAGCAATTTGTGTTTATTTGAGTGTTTTTTAAAGCAATGTCCTCTGTGTGTGTGCATTTGTGTTTGAATGTCTGCCTCTGCAATGTGGGCTACAACTTGCTGTTTGTGAGACATGATAAAGGACCCGTCAGCAGCCACTTCCTCCTTGGTGTTAGAGTGCACTGGATTTGATGTAAACAGACTGGGAAAAAAAAACCACCTGGCTTCTGAATTTCACTGGGAATTGGCAACACTTTAACATAAATTCTCTATCTTATGTAAAGTTATCCAATTTTCAATCACTAATTTAGTAATTAAAAACAGAAGGTATTCAGTTCTAATCTTGACTTTGATATAGTTACATGCATATACATGTATATGTGAATAGAGATATAGGCAAATTGTCAGAATTTTTAAAATTATTATTACTTGATGAAACACTCCTGAACAGCTTCCAGCAATTGTTTTCTTGTCATAGGCATTACAAATTCCCAAATATCTGAGAGCTTATAAAATCCCATAACTTTTAACAGTTTCATTTTTATTTTGTCATATGTTCAGCCCAATCCAAGTTGCCAAAGAAAGACCACCAAGTTGCATTCTATTGTGAATTACAAAGAGGAATCTGAACCTATATTATTAAAATGGTCATCCATTTTTATCCAATTTCCTCACTATAACTACAACTTGCTACTTTATTCATTCTTGGAACAATAGAAGATACTCTTAAACCGATATTATACCTGACATCATATATGAAAAAAAAAAAAAATTAAATTCGAGGGCTGAAAGTGGAAGAAAGTGGAAAGTGATAATCTCTTTATGGAGGTTACTTTCATCATAGATAATGAAAGAAGAGACTATAAAACTGAAGCCCTGTTATTAAGAATATTGCACTTCCCACTTAAATGTTTCCAAAATTAAATTGGTACTTGAAATATTATGGGAGCATAAGGAAAAAACCTAGCTCATTCACTGATTCTGATTTGAATTTAATCTTGAAAAAGTACCTATCATACCTTCCAATTACCAATACATGTTTCTTCATTTCTTATTATAAGTTCTGTAATTCATATAACAAAACAAATTATTTCATAGAATGTTAATTCCCTTGCAGTGAATACGCAAATGCTCATTAAAAATTAACACTTTAGTTACTTCCTGTTACCCGGATATACTGACTATCCTGTAGATCAGGGGTCCACAAACTTTTCAAACAGGGGGCCGGTTCCCTGGCCCTCGGACACTGTTGGGGGCCGGACTATAGTTTGGAAAAAAAATGAATGAATTCCTATGCAAACTGCACATATTTTATTTGTAGTAGTGCACAAAAACAGGAAAAAGAATGCA
>JAWWLV010000001.1:73558308-73581394 GCA_035041135.1 Platyrinchus mystaceus
GGGGACTGGGATTAGAACCTGTGGCCTTGGCGCTGAGAGACCAGCATCTTAACCGCTAGGCCACCGGGGGTCCCCTACTGGAAAGATACAACAGTAAATATACAGTGATTTCTCTGGCCAACTTCAGGATGAGACTAATTATCTTCCAGAGCTACTTCATGTTCTCTATTGACTATAAAAGGAATTAATTAGTTCAGAGTTGAATGTCTAAAACAAGGTCAACACTGGTTTAGATAAGACGATGCATCAAACTGGTAATCCAGTAAAGAATTATCACAAAACTCACCAATTCTGCTGAAAAGATTCTTGCCTGCTTTCTTTGAAATACACTGCCAATGGGGACTTGTAAATAAATAGGATACAGTACTAAACAACTTGTATACATAATTTTCCTTGGAGAAGAAATAGGGAAGGAATTGACTTCATATACCAAATCCATCATCATTAAGACAGATCTGTACAGCTGAGTGGAATATGATCCAGCAGACAGGTTAAAGCATACATATAGATGGTGAACGGTCAGCTTATTGTGTCTTGTCATTCTATAGCATAGTCTCAAAAGCAGTGCAAGTGTTTGTCATGGCAAGTCCTCCAGTACTGATTCCCTAGACGTCCAGTTTAGGGAGTCCGTCAACAATCACATTCTATACTGTTAGATTTAAGTTCAGCGTAAACAAAAAGGGAATCATCACTTCAGGGCATCTTGAAAAGAGTACAAATGAGTCAGGTTATAGAAAAGAGAAATGAGTAAAAAGTAATGAAAAAGTGAGAAGTGAAATGGCTGATAAACGTTTTGCATGTGCATAATATATATTTGCATAATTCTACTGTCTTTTTTTCTTGTCTATAATCCTTACCTTAAATATTATGGAATATACTCTTTTTAAAATAAAAGACAATGTCATTTCAAAACATAAGGTTTGGATGTTCCATTCCTTGCCCTTTCTCAGGGCACAAAATAGGTGATTCTCACTTAATGCACAGCCACTCAATATTTTTGTTTGATTCTCATTGTTTAAGGTGTAGCCTCAAGCCAAATTATTGCACACTATTTAAGTGCCTACTCTGAAGGCAGAGTTATTGATTTTGTTATGGACTTTCTTATAGAGATCCCCACTAAATGTATATCAGCACTTCACAAAAAATTTATCTTCACAACTATCCAGTCAGGAGTTTGGAAGGGAAGGCGAGGTGGTAGCCAAAGATCATAATCTCACCTTGGTACAGAATTGAAGCATATTGTGTCTATCATTATTTTACAGTAACTGATATGAGGTAATCTAAGACATTTTTTAAAAAAAATTTCCACTACGTAATGCTTCATATGTTCAAGCACAGTATCTTTTGAGGTTAGATGCTTTATTTTTGGAAAGCAATCCCATTTTGCAATTCAATTAAAAGGTCAGGCTTAACAAAGAATTTGGATGCTAAAGAGTGTGTTGTTATGATAGCTGTAAAATATAATTCCAGATTAAAAGGTGTCCAAGGGAGAGCTAGAGGCATGAGAGGGTTGAGTTAAAAACAATAAAAAAAAGCGCAAAATAATCCCTAACTATATAAAATGGAGAAGGAGTGTTCACTGAAGCAACACTTCTTTGAAGTTTAGTTCAGCGATGCAAAACAAGGTGCCAATCTGTTCTTGGTGTTCTATGGTACCTTTCCTAAATATGTGACTATACTAATCATGTGACTAAGACAAGACCTGAATTGTATTTTCCTTGAAGTCTATCTATCTTATGACCTCTACATTGCATTATTCTCATTAGATATTATTTTGTTGGAGCAATACAATGAGAATAATTTTTAAAAATAGAAATAAAATTAATTTGAAATGTTTTATTTAAAGACAATTTGATTTCCAAGAAAACAGACATTTTCAAAGATTACATTGAATTTTGGACAAAAACCCCCCACATTAAAATATACTATGAGAATTTTCTTTAGAACAGAAGTGTTGTGCAGCACCATCAAATGCCTGAAAAAGACTTCATGTCACAAGTAAGTCATCATGTTAGCTGAGAATTATTTTTTCTTCCATAGGGAGATAGAAACCAAGCTCAGGTTTGCTTTGGATATATGAGTTAAATCAAGATCAGGTTTACTTTTGAGTAAAGAGGTAGGTTATGGATTGTACCATAGGCCTGCCATTGGTGAGATCTAAGATAATAAGTTCCCTTTTTTTGACATGATGCACCTATGAATCCTTTCAACTTGTGCAGTGATGTTGCATTTGAATCCTCATCAGATTAATTTTTTACTCTTCTCTTATACTATGCACTTAGTATGAGGTAATCACCTCACTGGACTATTTTCATGACTTTGCAGTTCAGATTTGTGACTGTAGGCTTTGATTATGGAACCACTCTGCCAAAAACTGACAGATAACACCATCATCCAGGTTCAATTTTAAAATGCTGGCTAGATTTTCCATCCAAAACCACGAGAAAAATAATAAAATTTTCATCACTTATAACCATGACCTGAATATAAAAAACTTTTGTCTAATTTTCACAAGGTTTGGGTGGGAACTACAGAAAGTGTTTTAAAGAAAGAAAACATGAATAAAGTGATGGAAAAAGTCAGCATATGATATCTAAAATACAACTATAGTTAATTTCTTTTTTCCCCAAATGGGGCAGCTTCTAGGTTTAGTGGGGATTTTGTCTTGTTGCAATAAATGAATAAATGATAATAATTATTATTTTTATCGTTATGATAAAACTCATCCAGTATACTAAGGCTTTATGTAAGCAAACAAGTGACTTCATGGAATGAACTGGTTCCACTGAATGGTGTCATGAGTTGTTTCTTTCTGCTTCTTTTTCACGGCCACAGTGTTAGGCTTTGCTACGTTCCTTGCAACTTTCTGTACTGCCTGGTTTGCTGTTCTTGGTGATTTCTCTATGCTCTGATTTCCAGTTGCACCACGAAAGCTGCTCACACTGTTTCCTCTTATGGTTAGCTATAAGAGCACTGCTAAGGTCCAATATTCCACCTACAAGAAAGGTTATTTCTAGTACTGACAATTGACCCCCACTCTACAGTGGATGGGGGCTCCTCAAACAGCTCTTCCTGTGTCCTACTTGGTAAAAAAATATTAAATAGCTGCTTTTACCTATTTTTTATGCAAAGTCTAAAGCCCTCTTTCTGTACTTCCTAAGCTGTAATTTGTGCTAATGCTAGTAATTTGAGTCTTACTTTAGAATGAATACTTACAGGAGTTATATACCAGGGAGTTACTTATAGTTTGATAATCCAATAACCATGTTAATATAGAAACTTTTTCAATTTATAACATGACTATCTTAGAAGAATTTGCTCTCATACAGAACAGAACAACATTATTATTATTATTATTGCTATTTTTATTATTATTTTTAATTAGTTTCCCTTCTTTTCACTTTATGTTAACAGGATACACTCTTTGTTTCTCCTTTGGATTTCCTTGGAGAGGTGGAATGTCAGGGTTTTACTTTCACTTTATTGTTTACATACCAAAAGTATGGATGCTAATGAATCTTATTCAGCAGGATCCTTGATTTAAAATATTGCAGAGAGAAAAATTGTTCACAGTACTTTGGTTTTGTAAGATGGTTGTACTCCTGAGCAGTTCACATATAGGTCATGAGGTGTGTGTACATATGTGCATACGAAATATGAGACCATATATGTTTTATAAGGTTTTGCTTTTCTTAGTACAGGAAAAAACCCACAAACCTTTAATCAGTTATGTTTCTATGAAGAAACCATACCACTAGGATAAGATCCAAAGCTGTTCAATGTAAGAATAATATTCTTTGTTAAATTACATTATTCTTTTTAATTATAGGTATATTTTTAAAGTTTTCCAGTATGTTTTCAGCAAAATAAGACCAGACCCACAGTGCCAGAGCATTGCAATGTGAAACTTCATATTTCTCGATTTCTAAGTTAAATGGCAAATACTACCAACATTGATTATTTTTTATGTCTTCTTTGCTTTGTATTTATTTCAAGGTAAGAAAAGAAAATCATTGTATAACTGTGGAACAAGCAGATTTCACATAAGTATACAAAGAAGGATTTGTGTTAAAAAAATAAAAAAGGACTTGTAAGAAGATACTTATTATAACCTTAGGATGCATAGTTTTGAAACAGCATTTCAAATAGTCATTTTACAATGAAAAGGTAAAGCATACGATATTCCATGTTTTCTTCAAACCTAAAAAACCATTCTCCTTTGCAATTAGATTATGGATGTCTATTACCAAGACAAAGCAATTTTCAAAAGTGAAATCTTAACACTAAAGTAAAGCTTTATCAGGAAACTTGGAGGCAACCTTAATCACAGAGATCAGTAATCTCCATAATAATGATTCTATAATGTAGGAACAACTTGCTGTCTCATACTTACTACAAAATCTTTGTTGGTGCAATCTTTGTCTCTCAAGGAAATACAAAGTCATTTTATTATCTGCATCATTTTTTCTACAACACTTCAGATATAAACATACTATAAGACATTTCTAATTGAACATGGTTTGCTTAATTTTTGTATTTGTCAGAAACATATGCTTAAGAAAATTCTTAGTATTTCCAAAAAAAGAATATGATCTCAAATTACTATCATTCATGCTGAGCAGCATGAGTTAAAACATTCACTTTCCTTGTGTGAAATGTTAGGAGATGAGTATTTCCAGACTGCATGATGGGATATTATAATGATATTCTTGTTGTAATAGCTCAGTAAAAATGGATCCTGGATTCTGATATTGTTCTATTTTCTCTTTAGCTTTGCCTTACTCTTCAGCAGGATATTTTCATGCTACCACTCTTTTATATGATGGTTATCATGGTGTTCTCTATTAATACTATTAAAAACATTTTCATATGTTTCCTCCCATTAAGAGCAACAGTATCTCTTTCTCCATGTATATCTTAGTGTCTACAGATTTTTTAAAATCTAGAAAGAAAGTAAATTCTTAATCCAGGGGAACTCTTGTTTTATGCCTTGACAAGGCTATGATTTATCTTCCAGTCAGTCAGTAAGGTGATGAACACACTGTAGAAGCTAATTTTCAGACATTTTTTTTCCCCCAAAGTGATTGCAATGCTGTCTCACCCACTAAAAAATTCTGTTCAAGTTTCCCACGGAGCAAATTGCTTTCTGGAAGTCTTCTATTGCTCCATTATTTTAGATTCAATACTTTCCTCTCAGTGGTGCTCCCTCCTCTCTCCAAACTGTGGTTACATATAGTCTCCTGCCAACAGGGGCAGGGCTGCCCTATGAGGGGGCCAGAGTGTGGGGTGCCATTGAGCCCCTGAAACTTTTGGTATGGGGCAAGACAGGTCTGGGACTGGGTCAGGGGAATCCTCCTTACAGGAGCAGCCAGAGTCAGGGCCAGAAACAGGGACAGAGATGGGGTCAGAGACTGCAGACAAAGTTAATGGCTCAGACCTGATGTCCATCCAGGAGTCAGGATCAGTCTGTGCAGTAGGTTTCAATTAGATATTAGGAAGAAATTCTTTACTGTGAGAGAGGTGAGATAACAGAACAGGTTGCATGGGACTTTGAGAAACCTGATTTAGTGAAAGGGGGCCTTGTTCCATGGGCCTTGTTCCTGCCCATGGCAGGCAGGCTGGAACTAGAAGGTCTCAAGGTCCCTTCCAACCCAAACCATTCTATGATTCTATGATTACCCCTTGTCCAATTTCAATGGGCCCTACTAAAAAGTCTGTCCCCATTTTCCTTATAAGACCCCTTTAGACATTTAAAGGCCACAATGAGATCTCCCCAGAACCTTCTCTTCTCCAGGATAAACAATCCCAACTCTCTCAGACTTTCTTCAGATGAGATACTCTGGTAATTTTTGTGACCCTCCTCTAGAACTGCTCCACTAGGTCCATATCTTTCTTGTGCTGAGCTGTACCCCGAAGTTGGACATGATACTTCAGGTTGGCCCTCACCAGAGAGGAACAGGGGGGTAAAGTCACCTCCCTTGGCTTGCTGGCCACGTATCTTTTGATGCAGCCCAGGATAAAATTGGTTTTCTGGGCTGTAAGTGAACATTGCTGACTCACGTCCAATTTTTCATCTGCCAGTATCCCCAGGTCCTTCTTAGCAGGGATGCACTCGATTCTTTAATTATCTATCCTGTATTGACACTGGGAATTGCCCTGATCTAGTTGCAGAACCTTGTGCTTGGCCTTGTTGAACCTCATGAGGTTTATATGGGCCCAATTTTTGAGTTTGTCCAGTCCATATAGATGACAATATCATTAATAATGTTATATATATGTTATAATTATAATTATAATTATGAATGTTTGAGCCCTCATACCCTCCGTCCAATTTGGTGAATATTACCTAAATAATTCAAATTCTTATAATAAAAACACAAAGACTCATACATATACGGATATTTACACAACAGTAAGATGCTGTGTAGCTGTTTTAGTCAAAGAGTACAAACACATTGAACAAAAATTGTGGAGTGTATTCCATATACAGGTGTCTTCAGTATGTCTAATAGTTCACAATGAAATCCATTGCAGCAACATTTTGCCAGTGTGCAGATTCCAGTAATACAGCATCTGAATAAACTTCTCAAATATATTTTTTTTCATTTTTCCATTTTGTCCTTTAAAATATTATTCAGCTTAAATATGCATGTTTTCTCATAAGAAATTTTACAATGTAAAAATAACATTTGCAAAGACAAAAACCTGTCTACTTCATTTGAATAATGATTCTTCTGTGTACGCATCTGTGTCTGCCTAAGGAAGGAAGCAGCAACATCTTATAGTCTAATCTAAATGCATATTTGTATATCCACTTAGAGTAAAATTGAAAAAAAGAGATCTCTTATGTCAGAAAAGTTGACATTTTGCTTAAGCAGGTTTATACCTTTGCCAATATTTATGAAGTATTTGTAGTATGTTGGAGAAGCACTATCATCTTTTTTATTAACAAAATACACCTCACTACTAGATGAGTTTGCAGATTTTCTGTCTGCCTCCAGCTATTTCACTTTGATAACAAAATTAATGGTACTTACATCAGCAGATGTAAATTTACACAGTATACAACAATAATAAATTGAACTATCTTAAAGGGCATTATTTTTTTCTATGCTTTCTTAAATTACTTATTTCTTATATTTCTTCTATCTGAAACAGTTTTATACACTTTATTAAGTTTTATATATTTTATACAATTTATACAATTTTACACCAGTTTTACACACTATGTAATTTTTAACAACACATTTAGGTTGATAAATGAAATATTTCTCACATAGTACGTAGGAACAATTACTATTTTGACAATTGTATACATTTCATGAGTACTCATTACCTTGAATATTTCTTACTCTGTACATCAGAGTTAAATGAGTGAAACACAAACTGTTTGAAAAGTCAAGAGTAAAAATTTTTCCTCAATTCAATATCCTATCAACTCCACTAGTAGAAGAGCTACCAGTAAAATGGAGGGTTGCACTTCATAAAATGGAGTGCTACTTATCTTTCTGTATAAAAAGCATACTGACTTTTAGACTGTCTTTCAAGTGGTGATACAGAGTAGCCCCAAACAGACTAAATTATAGGAACATAATTGTAATGAAAAAGGCAGGAATAAATGAAGTCAGGTGTGTTTCTGAATTAAAAGTTTATGCTCTCTTTAACAAGCAGAAGTTGAAACTATCATTCTTTAACACACTCACTACAATACTCCTAAACAAAAAAAGACTTACAAATTTTTTTAACGGCTTTAAGAAAAATAACATCATCAAGAGTGACCTCATTTTGCATACTTAAATTTTTCTCAGGTATTGGATTAATTTGCAATTACAATATTTGTTATGGAGGGTGTCTTTCTTTTCCCCGTTGAAAGATACAAGGCTCATACTAATTACATGCAGAGAGGGAATACGTGTTTGTTTTTCTTGGGTATAATTTTAGAATAAACTATTGACTGCAAAATATCTTATTCCAATAACAAGTCATCACAGCATCAGCACATCGAGACAAAATTCTCCTTTCTAATTGCTTGGTTTGTAAAATATGCTATGCACAACAAGGAAACTAACTAAAACAGATGTACTCTGTCACCCAAAGGGGAAATATCTGCATAACAAGTTAGCCCAGGAGAGACTTACTTTAGCAAAGAAATGCAATCACTAATGTACATTATCATTCTTCATCACTCTGTTCTGTGCTCAGTGTTTTTGTTTTCATCTTCCAAAATCCTGTGTACTACTAACATTGGTATGTAGCATTTATAGAACCCATGACACTTCAAATACTTAATGTATCACCCAAATGAGAGATGAGGGGGTTGATATATGCTTTTAGAAGCAGAACTATACACCAGGGATTTGCTTGCCACAATGTGGAGGCATGTCTAGAGCAGCCTAAGCAGATGTGATAAGCATAAGTAGCATAAGCATAAGTCAGCTTTCATCTCTCCAGATGAGCTACAGGTGAAGACAGGGTAGCTATTCAATAAAGTGACTCAGAGGCTGTTATGACCCACCCCTGAAGGTGAGGATAACTGAGGTTCTTGTTAATAGATCCGTTGGGATGGATTAGAGTGAACTGACACTGAATGATCAGTGTTTATATATATATTGGTTTTATCTATGGTTATTATCTATGGAAATACAGCAATATAAAAGCATAAAAATAACACTTAAGAAACTGTATAAGGAAAAGAAAAAAAGAGTAAGAAAGGATAAGAGCAGAAAGAGATCACCAGCTGTGGATCCAGTGATGAGACTTGTTTGTTGCAGTTTCAACATCACAACGTCATTTCAACGTCACAGTGACGGTTGCAGTTGTAATCCATTGGGGGTGGGGGAAGCCTGTGAAATATGGAGTTCAATGGGTTAATATACTTTCAGGTGTACAGGGGAAGGCCCAGGTACCTCACCAGGTTGGGGGGATGAGTTTTATACCATCTGTTGCAACATTGTGAATATGTTGAAACACTGTGGATCATGCCCAGTCCTCTGGTGGAAGGCCCCATAAATGAGTCTGGGGCCTCTTTGAGGGTCTTTGATGGTTTATGACACTTTCTAAGACATGACAGATACCTCTCATGTTAACGTAGTGGAGCCAGTCGTGCCCATCAGAAGGGATGAATACCTTCAGGCCTACAGTTGAATGTCCCAATACCTCCTGCACAGGGAAAGGGACTACATTGGCATGATAAAAAGCACTATCCCACCTCCACAGGGTCTGCTTCTTATTATTTTTTTCCCTTACCTCTCTCAAAACCCAGCTTGTAGACTCCAGTGGTGGCTGCACACTTCTTCTGTCTTATGTGGGTCAGAGGTTTGATCATCACACACAAAAAACTTTCTCCTGCCCTTTGGCTGGGGGGGCATGCAAACCTGGCCTCAGCAAAGCACCCTGCTGCTTTTGCAAATAGTCAATTGTTTGAGTCATTAACCATTAACATTCTAGTCTCTCACAGAGGCTCATGTGCTGCTGGAAACAATAAACCAAATTCAAAAGAACCCAAAAGGACAACTCAGTTCAGTCAACATAGTCAGCTGGTACAACCCAAATGTCCAACATTTCAGGCACAGCCATGTTCCAGAAGGTTTAAAATTACAGTTTTTGATATGCCATGAAGAGATCATGATTTCTTAAGCTTACCACAAGAATGCTCATCATTCACCTCCTTTCATCTAGGATCTTCAAAAGTGCTCTGAAGATTATGATTTTGCAGCATGTTTAGACCATACATGTGTATGTGTGTAAGGAAAGTAAAGAAAACTTGAAGGAAAGAAAAGGAAGTAACTGCATAGTACTTGTAGAATACTTCAGCTAAGATAATGAAGTGCTACTGGTTCCTTTACTTTCCTTCTCCCTTTCCTTCTACTTCTCCTTCTCCCTCTCAGTGGTCTCTTTCCTGTCTCCCTCACATCACTCCCCGCTTCTCCTTTTTCCCTTCTCCCTCTCCCTTGAATTATAAAAGTAAGAATACATCCAGGCTTGGAGGTGTTTTTGTTGGTTTTTTTTTATAAATATTGGTAAGAATCTCTTAAAGCAATAAATAGCAAAATTTACCTTAGTTAGCCATCTTAGTTGGAGAATATTCCTTCACAGAAGAATCTGGTGATATTAAGGTTCCAATTAACTGCATTTTTATCTACTTATTTTAATGAATATATAAGATTTTCTATGTGTTGGTTCATTCCTTTTTAAGAAACAGTTAACATGCATATTCTAATATAAAAGAGTAGTTGCTAAATATAAGCAGTTGACCATCATATTTTAGATTATAAAGGCCAGTAGTCAGCTACTGTCCTGTGCAGCTGGTTTTTCTTCCAAAACTTTTGGAAGACATGTTAGAAGAGTCATGTAATAGATAATGAACACTTACCTCCCATTGACTCCTAATAGTTAACCTTGACATAAGTATATTGGTGGGAGACTTAACATAATAATTTATATCATCTCCCTATTTAAATTTCTGCAATTTTTTTCCGTTACTCTCTTTGCTCTTGCTACTTATTTATTTACTTCCTCTAAAAAGCTTAATATGTCTTCATCTCTGGATGCCCTACCATATTGGTATTTCTTGATAATTTCCATGCACCCTTTCTCATATCTATCCCACCACTCCAGACACCAGTGTTGTAATGACTGTTAACAAATGTTTCAGCCCAGACTAGTTTCAGTTATGCATAATGGCTTTGAATCCTTTGTTCATTTCAGTCCCAGTTCTAAAACTAAGCCCCAAAGCTTCATTAAGGCCAAGAAAATTAATCCCTTATCTGGGGAACATAAGTCAGAAGTTTAGTTGTCTTCAGATCTTTCTGAAATGAAAGGAAAAATACGTGTCTAGCCTATATGAAATGAGAATCAACTCCTGTTGTTCTGCTGCCTCTGCAGTGAGGAAAATGTGACATCATTTTTATCTCAAAAAACAGAGATTAATGTTTTGATTTGCATGGGAAGATCAAGGTGCTTTGTACTTTTTATCCAGCTACTTGATTTAGTAAATTAACAGAATTGAAATTAGGGTATTAAAGATTGATTCTTATTTTGCTTTATACAAATAACCTCTGAATCTGAAAGAAATGAAGACAGAATACACCCAGTGATCAAAATGTAATTAAGATGATTATTTGGTGTAACACTAGAGAATTCTTTCAATGACAGAAGTGATCACGTGCATCTAGCTAATCTTTTCTGTTGTATGTAATAAAAAACACTCAGTGCCAGTGTATTTATCTGTGTACTATAATACCTGATTTTTCCTCACAGAAGCCCTTATCTAATGACTATTAAGTTTAATAGAAGTGTTCCTTTGACTTGAAAGGACTAGCTCAAAGTGAGAGCAAAAAGCCAGTTGCAAATTCTATGAATAAAAGCATATTATCTTCTCAACATGACTAGCATGAACATGCCCCAGAGAAAGATCATGAATAACTTATGATTCACTGGAAGCAAGAAGAGCAGACTTTGAACTCTAGTAATTGCATTTTGTAAAAGTTTGCACTTAGCAGCTATTAAACTTGCAGTTGCTGATTTACTTTTTAGGTGTTATTAGATGTGTGAAGATTCACCACTCTTCAAATAACAGGAAAAAAAATAGACTAGAGTACCTAAGGCATGCACACTTATAAAATGCATTATAGTGAAGTATGTATTGTACTGTAGAAAGTATGTGTGTATTGTAGAAAGTATACATATCACAGAAAAGCAGTAATGTGGAATAAGTTGTTGAGAATAAATGGAGGGAAAAAGTTACAAAAGTGAGATATGTTTTTCTGACTATCTGCAGAAGAATAGAGAGACAGAAAACATTTTGCTCATTGTATAATCCTTTTCAGTTTTCTAATAAATTGAAATAAGATAAAAGTATCCTTCTGCCTTTGAAGAGAAATAAATCAGGAAATTAAAGTGTGGAAATCATATGCAGATATCACATGTATCTGTTTTGAATGATGGAGCCTTCCATTAGAAGATCAGAGTTGATATTTAGATTTATTTCATATTTTTATTTCCATACTATTAAAATAAAGCTCTTGCTCACTTTTGTAAATACATTTAGCAAAATAACTTCATAACATGGACTGTTGTAGAATGTGAGACTGATAAAATGAGATAGGTATTTTGAGAAATGAAAACAGTTTTTCTTATTACAAAACATATTTGACTGTTTCCTTTAAAAATATTTGAATGCTTTTCTGGAAAAAAAATTAAAGAAGTAGAATTACCCACACAAGTTCTTTTTTTTCTTCTTTAAGAGATTCTTACCAATATTTATAAAAAAAAAACCAACAAAAACACCTCCAAGCCAAGGAAACATTTTTCTCAGGAGACAGAGAGGGTTGGAGAAGAGAAGGGAGAGGCAAAAAGGAAAATAACTGAAATGGTAGGGCAAAGGAAAATAAAAATGCTAAATTGTCAGACTTCCCTGAGGCACATGAGAGAAGTATGCCTTTACTTCACAGATGTTCTTACTGAAATTTTTTAACACTAAAACATCTTCATCATAGTTGCATCTGTTTAGTTACCTCCTGAATCTGGATCCCCATCAGGACTGTAAGGAAATAACTGTCACTTTGGAAAAGAGTCCGTTTGGATCTTGGCATACAAATAAGCACATTATGCTTTTTGTGTGTGCAAACCCTCGACACCTGCTTTTTTTTTCTGCCATGCGTGACAGATATTTTATGCACAACGTGATTCTCTACATCATATACAGCTTTATGCTGTGTGGAAAAAGCCCACTGGTATCACTGCTAAGGGCTCTGTAGATGAATGAAGAATATGCAGCTGAGCACCTGAAAGTTAAATAGCAATAGTTAAATTCACACTCTGGACACACAGTTAGAGCAAACACTCTCTTGAGGCAGTTATCAAAAGCCATGGAAAAGATTTTCACTCAGTGTCAGTGCCCATATATTTATAAATATTTCCCAACTTATTTCATGCTTACCTTATAAACTCTCCCCTTCTTTTGGTGGAAAAATTAAATAATTTGATTTTTTAATTTAAATGAATGAAAATAAAAACAAAAAACAAACCGACAATGTGCTTTATTCACAATTGGACAAAAAATATCCATTATTGTGATGGTCTTTTGAAGTTTTAGGTAAATACAGCTTTGGTGTAACAATGCTTGCTGGTGTCTGACTTTGAAACAAAACCCAAAAATGAAGAATATGTTGCCTAGGTGTCTGAATCTTGTAACAATTCTTATGCTGAGCAGCCTAGAGCAAGCTACTAGAAACACTGGAAGAAAACACGAAAATCTCTCTTACTTGGTCGGAATATAAAACAGTCTCATTCAGTATCCTCCTGTCTCTAACTGCTGTTAAAATTGATGTCTAGGGAAGAGAATAAACTTCCATAACAATACCTGCTTTGTTTTATTTAATGCATTTCGAAACCCTCAGTGCATTTCTCTTCTATTATCTGCCCAGTTTCATCCTGACCAAACCTCAGCAAACACAACATGAAAAAGAGATCCAGAGATGAGGTTTACATGTTATTTTAGGGAATCATGTCATTTTTATGGCTTCCACCTGCTTCTGACTTCTTTCAGCTGGAGTTTTGAAAGTCTTTTTATATTTGAAATTACAAATATGTCAATAATGATTTATTGAAATTATTTTTCCCTTATTTTGTCTCCTTACCAGGGTAGCTTACTTAGTCAGTCCTTATGTGGAATGACTTATTTCCCTTTTGTAAGTCTTTTAAAGTTCTAGTAAAGCTCTTCTGAGTTAAAATTACCAAACCAGCACTTGTTATTTGACATCTAGTCAAATTTAAATTTTGAAGAAATGATGACTGTATTGGTGGACTCATGGTGTTTTTCAGTTCCAAGTTCTACAAGGATGTCAGAATTAACTTCTGAATACATTATCCTTAACCTTAATTAAAATAAATTAAAGACTAAAGGAATCCATGAGATGCTCCAAGAAAGCATGCCACCTAGACTCATTTCTTGGAGTGTTTGGTCCACTTAGGGTAAAATTAGTAAAGTCCTATACCTGTTGCTTCCAAGTGAGCGTACTGTATACAGCCCTGTAGCCTAGGAAATAAACTGCTACTATTGCTTGTAAATGGCTGTATGCTGATATAACCACAGAGGCCTCAAGATTTACAAGATCTGAGCTTGACCTACCTGGAGCTTCATTAGGCTTTTTAAACTGTGACAGCAGTTATCTAACAACCAGATGACTAATAGTCACTAAAAGTAATTAAAACCTACTTATTTAAGCTTCTGTTTAGCTTTGTACAATAAAATAGGGAAAGAATATATTATATATATGTATATACACACACATATATTTATATTTGTAACTAACAGTAGTAATAATCAGTTATCCAGTGTGGCATGACTTATCTAGGACCTTAGAGTCAAATACAAGTACAGGGATGATAGCTGAAACCTTGCAAGTATGAGCACCAGACTGTATCGAGGGCTTCAAGGATATAAGCATTTTATCAGTGTTTAGTTAAAGGTCCTTTAAGCAATTTAGTCCTAAGTGTTATGAAAAGACAGTTCTAGGGATAGCAAAACAAAGAATAAATATCTGAGTTACTGTAAAACAAACACTTGGATGTAATGTGGAATTGTGGCATATGCATAAAAATAACCCTAGGCAAATCATAGCATAAAAGTAAGAAATCAACTGTCCCCACCACAGTGTTCCTCCCAGTAAAACACCAGGGATGCTAACAATTCCTTTACCTGAAGCCAGTGAGCTCAGGGCATAGTGGACAGAAGTCACTACTTCAAGTTTGGTGCAGTTATCATATTAACTGGATAAAATACAAACTATAAACATTAGTGCCATTGTAACTGGATTAATAATGACAACACATGATCAGACCCTTGAGAATTTTTTAAAATAAAAATAATTCTCAGTTTTCCAGATAAGTAGTGTTCCTTTGAACCACATAAAGTGCTTTGTTGTAGTATAACAGCCTAAAGAAGAATTTATTGCTGTGTAACTGTCCAGCAAATTGGTGATGTGACAGTGACTATAACAACTGTGTTGTAAACAAATAACTTCTTTTAGAGGTAGATGAACCTCAGTATGTAAAGAGCACATATCACTCAGAGGTCATTGGGAGACACAGTCACCCTTCTTTACAGATGGAGCAGCTAAAGGAGCTGACCATTTAACCAAAGTTTAGTACCTCTCACACATGAAGAGTGCTTAGGGATCTTTCAGAATAAAATGTTGGACAGCTGTGGAAAGATTAGGTGATTCCAAAGCAGAGTTATATACCGTATGGTTCTTCATTTCAACAACTTGCTTCTGCTGATGTCCTGGTTTAGATATTTCTGGAGAGACAGAGAAGTCTGATGAGACCTGAACACACATTAGATACTCAAGTTTCAGAAAGTAATTAAAAACAAATGTCTGCTTGCTACAGTTTTTGATCCAAATTTCAGATAGATCCTATATTTTGGCCTTGAATTTCCCAGCAAGGGATAGACAAGATTTCTCAGCAGAATCCCAGGCTGGGCATGCCATCACATTTTTCCTGTGGAATCATCACTGTGATTCAGATGATGCAGAGAGGTGCCTAGACTCTATCAAAATAATTAAGACAAAATCTCAGACCCAATCATAACCTTTTTCTTCCTCTATAGGCCCTATGGTAAGCTCACCTATACCAAGGTTTAGCTGCCTCTGTGCACCAGAACCACAGGGCCCACCTCTCATTCAGCTCTGCTGAGTAACTGGAGCTCAGATTTCTGAGAGAGAGACAGTGTAAATGGAGATGAGAAAGTCACAGGAACATGACTTGTAATGGTGGCACTGGTGACACAGGACCCTTAGTAGCTCAGGTATCCATGAGGAAAAATTTCAGATGAAAAAGTAGCATAAAAACCGAAAAGACTGAATCTGAGGAGGCCAGGTAGCACGGTCAGTGTAGTCTGAAACTGGTTACACATCACTAGGTCAGGCAGGGCCATTGCTGTCCACAATGGCAGTGAAGCTGGGACAGATGGCAACTAGGCAATACTGATTACCTGTCAGGTAGGGCCATGGGAGTCATCCCATCCCCTCCTATTTGTTACCTGTCAAGCTGCAAAAGCAGTTCGCTGGGGTGGCGAGTACATCAGTCCTCATCCTGACAGCTTGCAAAATTTTGTTATCTTTTGCATGTGGTAGCCAGTGAATGATTGCCTTGTGAATCACTTGCCAAAGGCACTTAGCTCTGATACAGGCACACTGCACAGCAAAGCAGGGGGTCACCATATGCATAGCGAGGTTCCTGAGGTGAGGAAATGCCAGGAGAACCATTGGCTACGTAATTTGCAAGAGACATTTTGCTGCTACAGTATTCTCAATATTTTTTATGATTTCCTCTCGGACCATCTAGTGTATAAAAATTAGCGATCATGATGGTAGTGTCTCAAGCTTATGACTGCTGTCCTAACAGTGAAACTGTAGGGCTGAGCTTTTGTTTCTTGTTTTTCTCTAATTCCTGTATATCTCATATTGGCAGCACTAAGAGCTGCCCCGAAGGAAATGATAAACTATTCCCCTCTTAATGGTTTATGCAATATGTATAAAATGGTCTGCATGAATCTGAATCCATTCAGAGGAGTATGAAAGTTGAAGCCAGTTATCTCATTTTCTGAATGAATGCTTTAGCCTGAAACTTATACGCAGAAGTCAACTGGTGGTACCTGTGTCTTAAAAAGTGAACCACCCTCATTTAAAGGTCACTTTTAATAAGAGGACTACATATTTTAAATCCCATTGGACAGATATGCTTGGTGTACAGCAAAAATCAAGAGCTCTTTACTCAAGAGGAATGAGGGCATTCTTAGCATATTTAGGTTTTCTGTCAGCTAGCAATAAGCCAGTAATATAGTATAAGATTCCTTGGCTATATAGGAATTTGATATTACTGCAAAAAGATTTAGACTTCTAGCCATAAAAATTTCACTGCTTCTTATGAGCTAAAGTTCAGCTCATGGGTAAGACTACAAAAAAAACTATCCATAAATTCTGCCCATTTTTTAAATGTGATTCTCTGCAAAATGTGTTTGTATGTGCTGAATTTCTTCCCTTTTTGATGCATTGTTTTATGGAAAATAATTTTGAAACAAGTTTTCCAGAACTACTTCCAATTTTTCCTTTATTAACTTGCTAACAACAGTGTTTGATAGAGCTGATGTCTATAACTTGAATCAAGAATGAAGTACTGAAGACTTCTGTAATGAAGTAAGGTGAAAATCAACAGCATGGATATTTGACATTTTTCATGCCCATAATCTCCATTTTCATTTCCTTTCCTTCCCACCTCCAGTATGTATTAAAAAAATATTTTGAGACATACAGTGAAATTTCCAATTCAAGATTTAATATTTGTGTTATTGCTATTCAGCAGTGGAAAAAACAAAGTTCTTCACTGCCTTTGGATACTGTGCATGATTTGGAGAGTCTAAAATAGCACATATATGTGTCCTTTGCTGATCAAGAAGCAGGCTTGTGCAGGTCCTTTGAGAGCACAAACACGATTACATTTGTCTTACGTGAGGTAGATAGATAGGAACCATATTATTAGATTCATTGCTTTGAGACCATTTTCCCTGCTTCTTCTGTCATAAACTGACAGACTTGCATAAGTATAAGGCATAATTTTCAACATATTTTGAGTGCACTAATGCAAATTAATTCACTAGTTTTTGTAAGAAAAACAAATGAAGATTTGAGAGTCATGGAAGAAAGAGAGAATTGGCCTCTTAAAGAGCTCAAAGAGATGAAAAAGATAGAATAGAAAGAATGGTACTGTATGACATAGGAAAGTAACATTTTAACTCTGTATGTTTGACTATTATTTGAATTCAAATGCTATGGGACCCTGGTATTATGCGCTGACCTAGTACTGAATTGAATATGTTTGAAAATATTATGGGGATGATGTTTTGCATGTCTATTTATTTGTCTAGTAAATTAAGACAAATTCTCACTGTTTTAGTTGTTATATCTGGAAGGTGTTATTATAGTGAATATTTTTGACAATGTTACACCAGTAATATAAGTAGCTGTCATAGCTGGAAGCTTTAAAGGGCTTGTCTAATTTTCCTTGTTTACTTGAACTTGACACTTAGTCTAAACTAGACGTATTTTTAGATACTTCTCTTATATTTAATATTAGTAAATGATTAGTAAATGACTTAGAACTTGCATATGTACTGTTTCTAGGAATAAACAACCATTACCCTCCCGTATCTTTACAGTGTTCTCCAAAATGTGTTTATTGGCAGTAGAAGAAAATCTAAAAATTAAAATGAAAAAAAAAAAAAAAGAAGACAGAATTTTGAAGAAATGTAATCAGTTTTCAGCTAATTTTAGAACTAAAGTATAGAGAATTCAATATATATAATCCCTTCAAATCTTGTCTGGGGATTTTCTGTTTGGTGGTCGTTTTCTTTACTTTGCATTCAAAGATAGATAATTTGGGGCTTTTCTCAGAATGACTCAAATGAAACATATTCCTAGAAAACAGATAAACTTCCATGTTTTGATTGTTTATAGCTCAATAAAGCATGAGGATACTTGTTTAAGTGAAAGTCAGGAGATTGAGGTGATTGATCCTATTCTTGAACAAGACAAATTTGCTGATGAAAACCAATGAACTCAGCTACTTTACAGATTCTGCTTCTAAACTAATACCTTTCCTTTACAAACTGAAAAAGCTCAGTAGTTTGTTTCTTTACTTGCTGATGGTGGGTTATATACGTTAACATTTAATTAACTTGTAAATTATTGTCACCTAACTAGGGAACTTTATTGGATTAAGTACCAAAGGTCTATTAAAAGTCAACTGAGAGAACTGTGCAATCTACAGGCAGCCATCTCTTTTAGGAACATACTAAGGTACACCCCACTGTTTTTGTAAGTTCTGTGAAAGAATCCTGTAAGAAATATTTCAGAAAAGCAGATGAAATAAGTCTGGATGAACTGCTGAGAAACATTGCTAGAACTATTATGTGAAAAAGCAAGGTATTGGACCATCTGATCTTTGTGATGTTTTTTAATAATCATAGACAAAAAATGTCTGGCTGTTTTGTTATTATCCTTTGGTTGTGATGTAAAAATAATAACAATGAGGTTAATTTTGTCAGGATTTTAAATTTTTACTAAAAGCAATTTAGTTAGATGGCTTTCATGAAGCTACAAAAAGCATTTAAATGTTCAGTCCCAAATCCATATAATTGTATGAATTTAGTTGATACATTCACTCATATAAAAATAATTTAAAAAAATCAAAAACACTTTGGTAATTACATATCTTAGACATTATTGGCATATCATGTGCTTCAGTAATGAATAATTACAGCATGTCATCCTACATTAAGCAATCAAAATCAGTTTAATTTAAATATGATTGGATGCCAGTGGTATAGATGAAGAACAGTTTTTTAATCCATTTGAGGCTTAACATCAAAACAATCTAATGATCTTTGACCTTTACCCTATGGAGGATGACAATGCAGACAAAATGGTAAGTTTTACTTTAAAAAGGAAGATGGTGTCTGCAATGCTTTATAGAATTTCAGGCAACGTAGTCTTACAATTTCATTAGTTACCAAACCCAATTCTTTTTCACTGACTGTTCACTTGTTCTCCATGGAAGAGATAACTTACTGAGGCAGAAGTCAAGGGGAAAAAGGGATAAATGAAGCAAAAAAGGAATTAATTGGTATGTAGATAATGAACCAGGAGCCAATAATGCATTTCTTAGATAAGGGCAATAGGACAAACTGGGTCTGAAAGAAGAAACCCATAATGAAAATATTGAATAGAAGTCTTACTCATTTATAAAGATATATTTTAACCTCACCAAAAAAAAGCCTTTTTTTCAGCTCTGTTAAGTCTTAATTCAAATTCACTTTGAATGTCTTTCTGCTTTATCAGCATCCAATTTGGTATGTATATCTTAATAATTCCCCTGAAGCTATTTTGAGATTAATGTAGATTGAAAATAAAAGGTTTTCTTTGATATGTTCTGTTTCTTGATTTTTGCTTATTGCTCACTGTTCATCAAAAATAGTTTCCTTTTAAGCTATCTTGATGTCAAATAAAGAAGCATAAGTGTTTTTAAGTGTGATTCAGCTAACCAGTTTTAGACACCTACATAAAGATGGAATGAACAGCTCCTTCTAGATCCTTTTCTTACAATGACTAATTCCTTTGTACTTAAAAGAAGGGAAATATAACTAAAATTCATAGTATATACTATGTGAAGGGTAAATGTAATTAATTCTCATTTATTGATTTTGTTATCTATTTGCTGTGTTTTGTCATACAGGCATCTTTAAATTTCAAGAAAACAGTTTAAAAAAGGAAAAAAAAAAGAAGTAGAGAGAGAGCAGACTGTGGTGAGATAGGAAAAAACTGTTTAAATCAAAAAGAGTCTACCTAAGAGGTTAAAGAGGTTATTCAAAGGAGCTTTGACTTTCAAAAGTCAGAAAATTTTATCCACAAAGGACTTTACTATCTGAATTTATATTTAATGTCCACCTCTTTATGCTCTTAATCCTAAAGTTCAGTTTTTGCCCAAGCAAAGATCTTTAACTGTGTACTTTTCTTATCACAGAATTTTATTCCCAGTTCACAGTGCTTACCAACTTTGCTGTTGGCTTGTGACGGACTCAGTCATTCTAGACTTCTTTATAAATTATCATAAAAGAATGTGTACTTCCAGAATTTAAATCCCTCATCCTAAAGTTAACAAATAAAATATATCAGTGGAATCTGAAATACAGCTATTAACTAATTAAGAGCTCTACAGTAAGACGAAATATTTTTTTCTGAACATTTATTTGTATCTCTTTAATTGGATTTATAAGGAATGTAGCATGAATAGTTCTAACATAAATATTAAAATAGTTGACACTAAGTTAGATTAGACAAAATTTACCTGGATGTTTAAATGTCTGCTTTTAGTGATGGTCGTAGGCATCTAAGTCCTGACAATACTGAAGCCTACTTTGATAGAGGTTAAGCTGCTATAATTTTCCTGTCTTTCCCTAGAGCTAACACAGAGCTGTCCTTTCCTTTCTAACTAGGTTTGTATACCTTGCTGTCAGAGAAGGAAAAAATCAACAACAAAGAGTATCATGCTGTATCAATGAATTTATAAGCACTGTATAAGCAGTGAAGAAATACAAAAATGCAGTTTCCATTGTCCTCTATTAGTCTGCTTTGATGAGACATCAAAGAAATATTTGTAAAGATTCTGTAGGTCAAATTATTAAATAATGAAAATTATGACAAACCCTTTTTCTGACAGTGCCTGTAAATGTGATTAGTTAATTATAAGTTATATAGCACATATCAGTGCATGAATAACACTGCATGAACACTTGAGGATCATTGCTGAGATGCTACAGAGCACAGCTGAACCCTGTAGAACTTTATTTATCTTCTTTCTCTGGCTGCTAGCGTGTTAGAGCTGGTCAATTTTATAAATCTTGAAACACTGTCTTTATGCATTTGCCACAATTTTTGAATATGTTATTGCAAACATTTAGGCAAATGAGATCTTCTTTTCTGGGGTCTGTAGTGGTTAAAAAGGCTAAAGTCTTAGGCAGTCTAATTATACCTTTTTGAAGTGGGCTGTCAGACATTCGGTTTTTCACTTTATTGGAGGAGCCTTATACCAGTGAACTTTGCTTAGAAAATTTCACAGATACTGATTTTTTTTTTGTTGTTGAATATTAAATTCCTATGTCTTCTCTTATGGTTTAAGTCATTCTTATTTGTAATCAGACTTTAAAACTGAATGTCCCTTTTCATATGACAAATTACAGCAGTGATCATATGCAAAAAATAATAAGAAAAATATAATAAAAAATCCATGTCATAGACCTTTTAAATGCATGCTTCTTCCAGTTTTTCATTTCTCAATTCTACATTCTTTCAAAGTGTTTACAATTATTATTTCTTTCCCAGATTTAGAGCAAGTGCAATTTATACTGTTACCACTCCCATAGAAACAGTGTCACACCTATGTTTCTTAAAGGCACTTTTTCACTTGCTGAGGTTTTCATCTGAGAAATGTGTTTTGAATAAGACCTGAGATAACTTATAGTGCTGAATATAGCTTTGTACATTTACCTACTTCTGAAATCTTATTTATTTACCATGACATTTTTTACTCATACCAAAAGCATTAATTTGCAAGGGCATTCTCTGATTAGAATAGAATAGAATAGAATAGAATAGAATAGAATAGAATAGAATAGAATAGAATAGAATAGAATAGAATAGAATAGGTTCAGCTGGAAGGGACCTACAATGATCATCTAGTCCAACTGCCTAACCCCTTCAAACCAGACCAAAAGTTAAAGCATGTTATTTAGAGCACTATCCAAATGTCTCTTAAACAGTGACAGACACCTCTCTAGGAAGTCTGTGCCAGGGTTTGACAACACTCTCAGTAAAGAAATGCTTCCTAATGTCCAGTCTAAACCATCCCTGATACAGCTATCAATCATTTCCATGTGTTCTATCCATGCATTCTATCCTGGATCCCATAGAGAAGAGCTCAACACCTTTTTCTGCTTCCACTCCTCAGGAAGCTGAAGAGAGAAATAAGGTTTTCCCTCAGCCTTCTTTTCTCCAAAGTAGACAAACCCAGAGTCCTCAGCCATTCCTCACAGGACATGCCTTTAAGCCCAATCAACAGCTTGGTTGCTTTCCTCTGAATGCACTCAAGGACTTTTATATCCTTCTTCAATTGTGGGATGCAGAATTATGCATCACCTGTAGTTCTAAGTCAGATATAGAACTCTTTCCTTTGTATATTTGCTACTGGAAAATTAAAAGGTCTATAAAAATGTGATTTTTTAAAAATGCAAATTCCTATATTAAAAATCTTCCCTATATTCACAGAATATGCCAGGCACATTGCCTTCAGATCCCATGATGTGACTTCTCTATTCACATGCAATGTCAGGGGATTCTTGAAGGAAGGAAGGAAGGACAGGAAGGAAGGAACTCGGAAGGAACTCGGAAGGAACTCGGAAGGAACTCGGAACTCGGAACTCGGAACTCGGAACTCGGAAGGAACTCGGAAGGAAGGAACTCGGAAGGAA
>JAWWLV010000001.1:73581494-73602083 GCA_035041135.1 Platyrinchus mystaceus
GGAAGGAAGGAAGGAAGGAAGGAAGGAAGGAAGGAAGGAAGGAAGGAAGGAAGGAAGGAAGGAAGGAAGGAATTTACACAGTTTCACTAGCAAGATTTTGACATATTAATACATGATTGTTTCCACTTTTATTTCATGTTTCCTTTTGAAAGAGAAATTCTAGGCATAGTAAACAGTTCATTAGATATTGCCTCTATCCATTACTTACATTTATGATATACTTACGCAATGACTATTACAAGAAATTACAAAACCACAATAAGTTGGACTGCTTGCAGAGTTGTCCATTAAGAATATGAGTTTCTAGTGGGTTCAGCTGAGAACAAACTAACTCGGGTCTAAATATTTTTTGTTTTATAAAACCTATTACTCTCAAAGTTAACATATAGAATACTCAGAGTAGGATTCTAAAATCTATCTAAAGCTGTATAAACCTTATTTTTTAACCTAAATATTACATTCATTATAAAAACCTGAACAGAAATGCTGTTGTAGGGAGCAATAGTGTTCAGACCTCTGATATATTCTTAGAAAAAAACTGTTTTTAGGGGAAAAACAATAAGACATGAGCAGAATACTTTACCATCGCTGTAAAAATTGATACTACTGATATTATAGATTGTCATTCTTCCATGAGTAGTTATATGTAATTTTAATCAAAGCTCAAGTATTAAATATGACTGGCCTGGTCTTTGCCAGCTGTAAAAGACAGATGAACTCAGAAAAAATAACTGAAAGCGGATTTGCAGAAATTTCTGGGCCTTGGATTAAGAGAGAGTGAAATACACAGTCAGTTGGCTGCCTCAGCTGTCTGGCACACCATAACCAACTCATGAGTAGGCCAAATTAGTGGCATTTAATGAGTACAGAATATAGTTAGTGCTTCTATATGCTATCTATATACGATTTATTTCACTTCTCATTTATCGTTTGCTACCTCATTTGAGTTTGATCCTCTTTCAAGTTATCATGTAAATAAACTGCACAATTCTATTTTTAACTTCACATTAAAACAACTTCACAACATATTCATGTCCATGAATTTTGTGTCAACGCTCAAGGGAGATTCAGAAATAAGAAGGAACAAAGAAATTAGCCATACTTTCAAAACATATAAATTGAGTCTAAAATTAGCTAATTTTAGTCTTTATTGTATATTAGATTTACCACAGCTTTTAAATTCATCTGTTATACTATTTAAAATACAGTATATAACAGAGAACAATTTATCTGGATTTAAGAATTTTTAAAGAACTAAATGTGCTACATAGTAAACAAATGAGAGTTGTGAATACAGTACCACACATCTGCTAAGTAACCTTCTAAAGTTCTAGATGAACTGAAACTTAATGGTATATTTAATTCTGTAATAGTATTCTACTTTTTTGATATGGTTTAACTTTGTTAGATTTTGAGTAGTTTTTTCCTTCTGTTTGTTTTGTTTGTTGCATTTTTTTTCAGAAAAATCTGCATTTCTAGAGAAAACTTCACACAATAGTGAACTGTATTAGATTGTTCTTTCATACCAGTTCAGACAATAGACTATGAAATGACATGATATAAAACAAACAAATACCCAGGAAAGATGCTTTTATTTATAGTACATTTGAATAAAATGTTTTCCCTTTCCCTCATACACAGAATGATAAATTCTGGCTGCCTTTCCTTTCTTCTTATAGTTGAGATACTCAATACATATAGTAGACCTCTTTTAAAATCATTCAGGATCTTTGGTCAATCCTTGATTCATAGTAAAGACTACAGCTGAAAGACTCTGGAAGTTAGAGTAGTTGACTTGTATTTCCTACATGATGTGTAGTAATTACAAACAGTTATCTGGAGAACATATACATGGTTTGTGCAGCCAACAGTAAAAATCAAATTTTGGTGTAGAGCATCCAGACTCCTATTATTATAGATGAGGTGTAAGTTTTACTTGTTATTTCATCATTCTTAAAAACCAGGAAGGTGTAATTCAAGGATAATTCAAGCTGGAAGTGACATCACTTCAGTGACAGTATGGAGAGGCCTAAACTGGACAGAGTAAGGCAACTGGAATATGTTGTTCTACAAAACTACTTATTTCATGTTTGATGCTTCTGTTTTAGACCTGACACAAAGAAAAGTGTATTTGCTTGTTTCTGCAAATACAGTTGTTAATTTAATAAAGTTACAGTTTTTCTCCCCAAATTGTGCCTGACATAACCAATTATTTCTTGTAGATCTCCGAAATTGTACTCAGTGATTACATCCTTTTTCAAACTGGTTAAAACTACAACAAACGCTGTTGTTTCACAGCTTTTTCAGTCACTGTTCAGATACAGGTATAATTATTTCTACATATAAATGGACAATGGAAAAAAAAATGTGTTACAGGGACCATTCTAGGTCATCTAGTCCAATTCTTAGCTCAAAGTAGGCACAATATCAAAGTCAGATCCAGCTTCAAAGCTCAGTCAGATTAATCAACTATACACAACCAAGTCTTCAGTATATCCAGTGATGGATATCTCATAGACTTGGGCAACTTGTTTCAGTGTTTGACTACCTTCATTGTGATTTTTTTTATCCTAGTATCTAAATGGAAGTTTTGTTGGTCCTGAAACTGGAAAACAAACCCCCCCCCCCCAAAAAAAAAAAAGCACCCTCAAAAATCCAAACAAGCAAATCAAAACCAAAAAAATCCAAGGCAAGATTGAGAAGACAAAAACCCCTGCAATATTTAGGATTCTGCAGTGTTATATTGATTGTGACTCATGCCATAATAAAACTTCATCATCTCTGTAATTTTCATAGTCTACTCAGCACTGAAGGAAATGTTTCTGTGGCTCAAATTTGCAAAAGTTTTAAAATTAAAATCTATTTAGACTTATAACAATATGGGACCAATTAGCTCTGTAATCAACATTCCCAAATACGCCGGGAATAAAATATTTTCATTTTTTAAATCAAAAGTATTTGTGGTTACTTTTAGTAGATTTGCCTGGGATACATTTTTCAGGTAATGAATTTGCTTATTGATGTTTGAGATGAGTACTATACAAGTGAAGACATGAGGTCCTTTTTAAATGGAAGAAACAAGGTAAACAGAGATTTAGTTGTGTTCTGACAGGAACATTCTATAGATTTAAGAGAAACAGTTATCCTTGGTTATTCTGTATGCGGAAAATACATAACATTTTACTGACCCCAATTAAGTACTTGATATGTGAGCGGTTATGGACTAGTTATATTTTTCCCCACCATGACTGTTTAGGTGGCCATTAAATCCATACCAGTGCCTGAAGTCTCACCATGTACACTAGTTAATTGAAGGGAATCTAGGATTAGAAAGGATGCCTCTGGTCATTAAATTGCCTGGTGGTGCAAGGAGCCACATTTCATAATTTTTTTTTTTATAACAAGAATGAGCTGTTTTGCAGGATGATGAGAGTAGTGGCTTTTCAAGTGGTTTTAAAATGTTCAGTGACTTTCCTCCACTAGTCTGATTTCAAGTCTACTCCTATATCTCCCTGCCCAGATGGTTATAATCTTTTGCCAGGATAAACCATTCAAGCTTTCTTTCCCCATTAAACAAAGTCTCTTCAGACTCCTAATTGTCCAAGGATCTTTCCTCTACTCTTTCCCCAGTTTGGTCTTTGAATTTTGATGCACAGAATGGTAATCAACTTTATAAAGTAGCTTTAATATCTCCTTGACTCTATTAGGCATGTTGTTCTAGTAAATTTCTCTTCCTGTTGCTGTGTCATCTTAATGCTATAATTGTTTAGTGCATATATTCTCATAGAAAATTCACCTCGTATTCTTATTAGTCTCTAGATAGAATTTTCTTTGGGTTTCTCCTTCTCAATCATACTTCGTTTTGATTTGTGAGGGGCTTTTCTTTGACTGGTTGGTTGGTTCATTTGGTTGGGGTGGTTTTTTGGTGTTTTTTGCTTGTTTGATTTGTTGATAGTATTGTTGTTTTGCTTTGTTGTTGTTGTTGTTGTTGTTTCAGGAAATTGTTATTTTTAAAGCCTTCAGTTTTTTTAATATTACTGGTCAAGACTGCAGGCTTTTAAAGTAAAATCTGCCTCAAATTATTTTTGATGATCAAACATTCCTTATAATGTAACCTTGTGCACATGTTCTCTCAAGCCTTTTGAAGGAAAACTTACATTTCAACGTTTTCTGTAAATTCAATTATCTCTTTCTAGAAGAAAAAACTTTGTCCCAAGTTCCAATATTACAACTGACAACCAGAGTAATAAAGATAAATCCCAATGCTTACTAAAAAGTGTACAAAGTAACACTAATGTTTCCACTGAAAGTACTTTCATAATTAAATCTCAAGTAGGTAGTTGTGAATTAGAAGAAAATACTCCAAAAACTGCGGGAGGAATATTATCTTCAAAAAAAATGGTTCAGAAAAGTTACATGGAGCTTGTTCCAAGAAAGTATTTTCACAGCATGTTCTACAGTCCTAGCAAAGAATACTTGATGTTTTATTTAATAAAAGTAGTGAAATCCGGTTATTAAAAAAAAACAACTTAGGATGAAAAAATTCAACCAATTAATTAGTATTTTGCTCAGCATTAAGGACACACTCTGAAGTGTAACAGATGACATAGATGTAATCATAGGTGTACCATGACAGAAAATTTAAGCACTAGATATACGGCATCATAGGAAAATGGGGAGCTGGCGTAAATGACAAATAAGAAATGATAGATGGTAATCATCTGTGAAAGGTGATGATGACAAGCAATTTGTGTTTGATATATAAAGGGAAATTGAATAGAGGGTTCCTCAAACCTTTTGGCTGAGATTCTCACAGACATGGATGCCTTGGGGCCTTTTCACAGATTTCATAACCAATTTATTTTAGTATATTGCAACACTTGATATGTTGCATTCATTTCTCTTTTGTTTAACCAATTTTAATGGTGTTGTTGCATGTGCTACTTGCATTTCTTGTGTGAAATGAAAGTTACTCAAAGACAGTCTGTTACACATTTTAAGAGTTTATTCACGTTACCTTTATTGTTGGGGTTTTTTTATTTATTTTTGTCTCTACATAATCATGCCAAAGTAGATTGCAAGAGCACATAATCTTTGAACGCTACATATTTTTTGAATATTCAGTGGGTAAATAGTTCTGTGAAGAAAGCTTTTTGTTTCATTTGCCTTTACTTACAAATCAAGGATCCTAAGCAAATGAACCAGAGTTTTAAGATGAGAGCAACCCAAGTAACTGGGTAACTAATCAAGTCATCATCCATACATATGTTTTTAAGGTGAGCACCTCAAAAAAGAAAACTATCTAAGAAATAATGTGTCAGAGTAGAAGTCAAACTCCTACAGGTAATAAAACATTCAGGACACTGACTGCTCATGATATTAGTAAACACCTGAATACCAAGGCAAAGCAGCCTGCTCTCCAATTATTTCTCTTCTCTACAATGAGCAGGATACTAATAACAGCCAGCCAAGAACAACTAATGGTATTACCTTGGTGGCATATTGTGGATCAGTAAAAACATTATTTAAACTTACGGACTAGTCCTTAGCCTCCTGGTAAATGGATTAAAAGCAAGTACTTTGCTGTAACTTGATTATTCAAGCAGGTCTTATAAGATGACAAGTACCACAATTCATGTCTCATGCTCATCATATGAGCTTAGTCCTGTGTCAAATATAATTAAGAATAGCCAGCACATACAAGTGCTTCAGAATGAGGGAAAAAACTGAATTATTGATGAAGGCTTTTGTTTACATCAGAATCTAAACATGAACTTTAGATTTTGATATTCTAGTGTATACAAGAAATGCATCTGTTCAGTGCAACAGAATTCTGATTTAGTGATACAGTGTGATAGCAGTTTTTTTCTCAATATGAATTTACACTGTGTTTATGCTTAATGTCTGGAGCTTGATGGACTTATAGAATCATAAAATCATTAAGGTTGGAAAATACCTCCAAAATCAACAAGTCCTACCTTCGACTGATCACCACCATGTCAACTAGACCACAGCACTAAGTGCCACATCCAGCTGTTTCTTGAACACCTCCAGGGTCAATGATTTCATCACCTCCCCAGGCAGTCATTTCCAATGCCTGATCACCCTTTCAGTGAAGAGATTCTTCCTGATGCACAACCTGAACATCCCCCAGTATAGCTTGAGGCTATGTGTTCTTTTCCTAAGCTTTCCCTCAGAGTGGAACAAAATTGAAGTTGTGCAATAAATCACCCTCTGGAGTGACTCACTTTCAGTGATGGCATAAGGTTAACACACAGTTAGTTCTTTGCTTACATGTGTGATGCCCACCTAAAATTGTCAACATCTAAGACCTTTCATTGCTGGCTGTCATGTGGTATGGGCATGTATTCCTGGAACCAGATTGTTTTTCAGAAACTTTAACTCTGGTCTTTCCTTCTTTGAATACATGACTCAAAGGTGGTGTTCAGTGCAAAGATGCTTAGTCTCACACTAACACACTAGCACATCTTTTATGGTAATTCCTTAGGATGGGGATTTAAGCTTTGCATCTGTTCAGCAGCTTCTCTCATACAGTTGCAGGGCTGTGATGATGCAGTCATGAGTTCTTGGCTCATTACCTCATAGGTGTCTGCAACAAGCAAACTGCTACAGAGAAAAGGCTGAGAGAATCAATGTTAAGGGTAATTTCTATAAAGAAAATCCATTCCCAAGGATATTGTTCAGAGAAATCTGACAATGTTAGTATAACTACATATCATTTCACACAAAGGAAGCTAGAATATTTATTAGTTTCTAACTGAATGAGAAGTAAACTTATTTTCTTCTGTATAAACAAACCCCACAAATTTCTTTTAAAGCAGATTAGAGTGTTATAATAGTTTACTAATATATAGTGTAAGTCATTCCAATATCAATGCTTCTATTTTTCAGGTATAGTCACAGAGTCACAGAATCACAGAGTCATTAAGGTTGGAAGGTACCCCTAGAGATCATCTGGTCTGATCTGCCTGCTCATCAGGACCGCCTAGAGCCAGTTATCCAGCACTGTGTCCAGACAGCTTTTGAATATTGCCAAGGATGGAGGCTCCACAATCGCTCCAGGCAACCTGTTCCAGTGATCAGTCACCTTCATGGTAAAAAGGTGTTTCCTGATAGTCAGTGGAAGCCTCCTATATTGCCTCTGATCACTGTCTCTGATCCTGTCACTGGGCACCACTAAAACAGAGCCTGACTCTGTCCCCTTTGCACCCTATGCATTGATAAAACTTGCCTGAGCTTTCTCTTGCCTAGGCCATACAGTACTATCTCTCTCAAACTTTCCTTAAAAGAGAGACCCTCCAGTCCCTTCATCATCTCTGTGCCTCTTAATTGAACTCTTTCCAGTATGTCCACACCTCCCTTTTACTGTGAAGCCCACAACTGAACACAGGACTGCCTGTGCTGAAGGAAGGATCACCTTCACCAGCCTCCTCCTTATGTCCTGGACAACATTAGCTTTTTTTTCGCTCAAGGATTTATTGGTGGCTCCTGTTTAATTTGTTATCCATCAAGACACCCAGTTCTTCTCTGCCTAAAGCTGCTTTACACCTCAGAGGCCTGTGGCATATACTGGTGCATGAGCTTGGTCCTTTCCCAGGTGCAGGACTTTACTTATTGTTAATATTCATGCTGTCTCTACAGCATTTTGAAAGTTCCTCTGGATAGCAGTGTATTGGGTTTGTGTGACAAGGTTTTGATAGCAGAGGCACTGTAGGCGTTGCTTCTGTGAAAAGATGTCAGAATCCTCCCCCATGTCCTACTGGGACAGTTCCATCTGGTACCAAGATGACACTGCAACTGGCCAGAGCTGAACCAAGCACCAACAGGGGTAGTGCCTCTGATAAGATAGTGTGAGGAGGAAAGATCAGCAAAGACACAGTGAACTGACCACAACCCCCATTCACCATCCCACTGTGCCATCTGGGGTCAGGAGATAGAGAAATTGGGAGTAGAATTGAGCCTGGGAAGAAAGGAGGGATAGGAGGAAGGTGGGGTTAGTTTTGTTCTTATTTCCCATTATCCCACTACATCATTAATAAACTGAATTCATAATTTCCAAGTTGAGTTTGTTTTGCCCATGACAGTAATTGCTGAGTGATTTCCCTGCCCCTAACTCATGAGTCTTTTGTTTTATTTTCTTCCCCTATGCAGATAAGGAGGAGCAGTCTGTAGATTCCTGGATCATCTTCTTGCACCTCTTGAAGCTGGGGTGGCATTTGCTTTCTTCCAATCCTCAAACACTTCTTCCAATCATAATTTCTGATGCCAACTCCCTCAGCACTTGTGTAGGCATCCCAATCAGGCCCATGGACCTACTTAAGTCCTGTTTGCCTAAGTATTCCATGATCTCTTTGACCAAGGAATTGTCTCCATTACTCCAGGCCTTCTCCCTGGTCTCTGAGAGCCATAATTCCTAAAGGCCAAACTTGGTAGTAAAGACTAAGACAAAGAAGGCCAGCAGTATTTCCACCTTTACCGTGTCCTATGTAACCAAGACTTGTGTCTCATTGAGAAATGGGCCCACATTTTCACCAGTCTTTTTATCACCCATGTACTTGTAGATGGCCTTCTTGTCTGCCACATTCTTGGCCAGATTCAATTTCACTTGGGCTTTATCTTTCCTAACTTCATCCCCACATGCTTGAACAATGTTTCTATATTCCTACCATCCTTGTTACCACTCTCTGTACTCTTCCTTGTTCTTCTTTTAAGGCCTCCTGCCACCTTTTTCCTGACGTCGTATTTGTTAGGATGGAGCTCTTGAGCTTGGAAGAAGTGAGCCTTGAATATGTACCAGCTTTCATGGACCCCTCATCTCTCTAGGGCCTTATCCCATGGGATTTTCCAAGCAGATATTTTAAGGTGCCAAAGTCTGCTCTCTGAGTTTCAGGGTTCTGAGCATGCTTTTCACTCTCCTCTCTGCCCTCAGTACCACGAACACCACCTAATGGTCATTGTATCCAAGTCTGCCTTTGATCTTCACATTCCCAATGAGTCTCTCCTTGTTGGTGAGTATGAGGTCCAGCAGAACACTTCTTCTCATTGGTTTCTCTATCACTTGGAGGAGAAAGTTATTATCAAAGCGCTCCAGGAACCCCCCCAGATTGCTTATGTCCTGTTGGGTTGTTCCTCCAAAAGATATCACAAATACCATTTTTAACAAAGGTTACAAATAATGTTTTTGGTTCTGTGAATTTTTGAAAGCTAACTCAAAATACAGAGGCTCATAATACCTGGGTAGAAGTTATTGTCACCTAGACATAAAATTCATAAATTACAGTTTTCAGAATATTAAGTGGAATGCTATAACCAATTCCTTGTTGGTGTTTTCCTTTTAGACTTTAATGAGCACTTGTGATTATTAGAGCCAATTGTAAAGAATCCCTTCTGAAATTTCCATTACACTTTTTCCAGCTTCTAAAGTTCACTTGTCTTCAAGTATGAGTTTTCCCCAGTCTTTGGGTAACTGCCTTAAGTAGACAGTAGTTTTGACTACGTTTAGTCACTTTGAACTTTTTTAAGACACTTGTAAGAGAATCTTTTGTTCTGGAATAAAGAAACCTGTTAAGGATCTACAGCTTCAGAAAAATGGAAATCACAAGGCAACATTTATTACCTGACAGCCTCAGTAATGTCAGCATTAGTATAGAATGCAGCAGGAGTGTCTGATAAAAATGCAGCACCTTTATGATAATATAAGGAAGAAAAACATTCAGAATAGGAGCTTGGAAGAAGTGGAACTATTAATATAACAAATCATGATATAATTTCTAAAAGCTCTAATCTTCTGTACTTTGCTACTTCCAATAAAAAATAAAAGACCTTGAGATAAAATATGTATGACATTGATATGCATACCCTTTGGGGAATAAAAAATTACCACCTCCCTGTCTTTTACAGCTAGCAATATGTTGTTTCTGATAGAATAATGATGATGTCATAAGCTGGTTTATGCTTCAAACACATTCAGCTGCACCACATTTTACATTTCAGAAATGAATGAGCTGTATCAAGAATTAAGGGATATTATAAATAGAGATTTCTATTTCTTCCAGATAATAATGCATGTAAGTGAAAATTCTTAGTCTGCCTGAATTCCATAAACATGAATTGTGATATAACGTGGATATTTAATTTGAAAAAATATTAAGAATTTTTTGTAATTCCTAAGATTCTTGGCAATTGACTGCATTGATACATAATGTGTATACAAGATAGCAGTCTGCAACTCTTTCAATATTCATTAGAATGATGTGGAGTTCTTTGTACAACAAATGTATGCACAGAACTACAATAGCTAAAATAAATAAAATAAAATGGCAGCATTGTATTAGAATAAATGTTTATGTTCAAACATGTAAACCTAGATGTCGGTGACATCTATGTATATCTAACTTCTGTCACAGGTTACATCCTAATTTAGGATCCTGTTTTAATCAAAGGATGTCAGGTAAATATTGTTTAGAAAACTACACTGCTGACCACTACACTGCTGTCTGAAAATATGTGTCTGCTTTAGAATAAAATGAATAGCTGTCTGTGTGGACTAAAAGGCTACATTCAGCTGGTCTGCAGAAAGCCTACTTCCATTTTTGATGACTGAGTGTCAGTGATGAGGGCTGGAATATCAGACAAATTTCCTGTGGTAGACTTCTGCCTTCTGGAATAAAGACTGCACATTCAAAAGGATGTTTTAAAACACCATAAGTGTTAATAAATGTTTGTGTGGGAGTAATTAAATTGAGTTCCAGACCACTGCTGCTCATGTTGAATACAAGAGTATGCATGTGTGTGTACGCATGTGACAGAGTGGCAGAAAGAATATGTTTGTAATTAAATGCATTAGCTAGGCTTACGAAGAAAATATTAGGGCTAACACTTGAGACTTTATTTTTTCTTCATCTTTTAAACCTTGTTCTTTTTCTGATGCTATTATAAAATCAAATTTTTTTCAAGAGGTGCAAAATTATTGCATTTCTCACTACAGAATGTTTTAATGCAGAATTATGTGTCTTTACCTCCTTTGATGATAGCATTTCTGTAAATGTTTCTCTGCATATACATTGTGTGATTTTACTTTGAAAAGAACAGGTAGATGTCTATCTCAGTATAAATACAGAATATATTTAAATTCAATTTCCTAATCCATTATACATCTGCATTTGTCATATAATTTCAAAGTAAAAAAAGATTGACTATAAAATGTCTCTAGTCATCTCCAAGTATAAGTACATAATTATGTGAGATTTAAGTGCAGAACAAAAATTGAGACACTACAAATAAAATGTATCTACTATTTCAGAAGATATTATTTTGTTGAGAACTATAGTTTAGACTTAGATAAAGAAATAACAGTGGAGTGATTTTTTTGTAGAAAACAAGGTGCATGAACTATAGACATTTAAGATAAATTTTCAATAAAACTAATCCTTTGGTGAAGCAGATTGCAGTTTTGCAACTTCTTTCAAGCACAGAGGAAGTCAAGGAAAAATTCTTATAGTTAGGAATTTAATTAAAGATACTGCTGGGCAACATAAAAAGAAATCAAAGCATATTTGGATGGCGGGGAAGGGCTGTTGTTTCTCTTTTTTATGCTTTCTTTTGCCATAGTGGATGACTACAAACAATACCACATGTAACGGAACAAATCCTTTGATAGTGTTGCTGACAGGAAAAAAATAGCAGAGACATTTTGCTTAACTAAGCTAAAGGTTGCATATATCAGTTCAGTTAGCTTGTCAGAAGGTTGAAGATAAAAGTAAACTAGCAAAGTAATTTGATATTGGGTAATATTTTGTGTACTGTGTGCGGTGATTACCTGTTGCACCAGAGAAAAACTTAAATAGAAGTAAAAGTTCAGTAGGCATTATTTATAGGTAGGAGTTTTAAAAATATGCTAAGGAACACTGGATGTTTCAAGCTTTCTTTACATTTATGGGAACAACAACAGCATTTTTTCATTATTGTCAAATTCCTTGTTGTATAGTACCTATCCTTATCTTTACATGTAAAAACTCACTTATCCAAGTCATTGTAACCCACAGCTGTTGCCTTATAGGGTGTTTGATTTCAGAATTAGTCAAAGGATTCACCTTGTGATGCAATATCCAAAACAAAGTCAGTATGAAATACTTTCAGTTTTTGACTGTCCATCTCTACTTTTGTCAAGTCCTTGCAGGATAAGGACAGGCACTGAGTGAGGTCACCATAATCACTGTATAGTGAGAGTTTTCTCTGGTGCCTACCATGTTGGATCAAGTAGTGCTATCCTGATAATCACCACTACTTCCAGAGAGAAGCAGTAAGAAGTTTCAAGGTCAGTGCTTTGCCATGACTATAATACCTCAAGGACATAATTTTGAGAGAACATTCTCTAAATTTTACATTAAAGACATCCTTTCATCTTGCTTCTTTTTTTGCATCTGCTAGATTATAACTGCATGACTTAAAGGCCAGTGGTGATGCACGTCAAACCATCGTAACCACATTTGGAATTTGGTAGACATACTGGGCAATTTACTGGGGTCATTCTCAGACATTTTTTACACCAGTGTAAGAGGAACTGATTAAGAGATACTGTTTGTTGTCAAAGGTCTCCCTGCTGCTCTTTCCCAAATGGCACAGAACAGCTTACATCCCCCCACATGAGACGTATGTCTAAAGGCGTGATATTGACCCTCATTTTCCCCAGGGCTCCACGTGAGATGCCTCAGATGGGAACATAGTTTTATTCAAAACCAAAGGTTCAGAAATATTATGAGGGATGAAATGAAGTGGTGTTTTTTAAAGTATGAGTACACTGTTTTTTGTTTTATTCTCCAATGCATTGCCTCAGGGCTTCTTGCAGTTTTTGAGACTGCAAAGGCTACTGGGACAGCAATGAAGGATTATGTAAAATGTAAAGAGACAAAACTGTTACACTCCTGTCTGTGTATGGGCTTTTGACAACCAGACTTTCTTGAAGGGAGCTATGTAGAATGACTGAAAATAGAGTTAGGGGAGATACCTAACCATTAAGGATAAAGGATGATCTGGGATTCTGTACTCAAACTCACTGCTGCTTTATATAGCAATGTAGATTTACTCAGGTACTTCTTTCCATAATATGTTGTGATCAAACAGCTTTCATATTTTGACATTAAGATATGATACCAAGAAAAAGTATTAAGTTTTAAAGACAAAGAAACTCCAGGGACTAGTCCATAAAATATCAACAGCACTCTATAAGGACACCATGTTTGAAGTAAGAATTACTGCAAAGGTTGACCAGGGTGAATAGAGAGCTCGGTAACTTTATTTATTTACATAAGGGAGACTCCAAGGACAGAGTCCCCCATGAGCACTGCATGAATAAGAGCACAAACAGACTGAACAAGCAATGTGCCTTCCCAGGACTTTACAGGAGCCTTTCACAGAGATACACATGATGTGAAACACTAGAATTCTGTACTCAAACATCACAATAATATTTACAGACTTAAAACATTCATCTCAGGTTTCAAGGCAGTTAGAAGACTAATAAATCTTACTATAGATTTTAAAGCTATTTAACCTGTTAGTGTAATCACAGCCTTTCTGGATACCAGAGTCTAAAAGTGCTACTAGTAGGCCCTATGGATTTTCTCAGGAATTAGCCAAATGGCCACAGATTAACTTCACACCAGTGGCCAGTGCTCCCAAAGAGTAAAACTGAAGAACACATATCTTTTAAGACATTCTTATGTAGGTATAAACTATTCTTTACCACAATTTCCTGACTAATGGACTATTAAAAATGTTCTGGAAATCTTTTTTTTTTTCTATTCTGATAGCATAGAAATCTACTGGAGTCTTGCTTTACACTGACTGGCCCACTAGACTTCAGCCAGTGGCTATACAAATATAACTAAAAAGTGGAGGACAGTGTAACTGAACAAGGAAAGGAAAAACAGGATATCGGTACCAATGTTTTCATTTTGAGACCATAATTCAGTAAAACCCTTAAGATTTTATGTTATTTATATCCATTCTTTTTTGTGACTCAATTGTCAGTACTGGAGCTTGGATCACAATAATAATATTGTAATTATAATTATAATCTTATAATATAATAATAAAGCAAATATTTTTTTAAAAAAAGTTCAAGACCTGGTCACACGAGACAAATATTATTTTACTTGGAAAGACAAAAAAAAGTGGTTTTAGATGAAACGAATATACAGGAAATTAAATATTTTGTTTATTTTTGTAGTCCTCAGAAAGCAGTAGTTACTCTATTAATTAGTCAAGGCCATAAAGTCTTCTAAATGTAGTGCTTTTCTGTAGGTGCTGAGGTTTCCCACTGGTTTTGAAAAAGGTGAGACATGCTGAGAGGACATTCTCACTGTGTTAGAAGTCAGAGGAGAGATTGGTCTATTTTTAGACTATATTATTAGAGGTTTTCAGAAGAGCTCTAAATTAGTCCAGTGAGTGATCCATTGTGCCTGTCTCATTTATTGTTGCATGTGGTCGATTGTCCTCTGCTGTGCTTATTTCTGTTGACAACTGTATTAGGTTAAAAAGGTTGCATATTTATTCAGTGCTTAAAAGTGGATGAATCAAAGAACATCCTGAGTTGGAAAGGCCCCCAAAGACCATTGTGTTCAGTGAGATGAGCTCAGTATTTTTTATACATGCAGTAAAAAAAAAAAAATTGTTGATGATAGAGAACAATATGATATAAAGCAGGATTCTGCTGCTAAGTGTAGGTGTCTAATGTTATTTTAGATATTGTGGAGTATCCTGTTTGGAAATCAGCGGTTTCTGGTTTTTTTAGGGAAGGATTTTTTCGTTGTTTGGAGTAAGGAATTTTTGTTTGTTTTGTTTTATTTTTTGGGGGTTCTTTTCCAATGACAATTCAGTTATTTAAAAAGTTTGGTGTTATACTTGCAAAACTCACCAGGCGATATTTGTCCTGATTTTAGCTAGAGTTAATTTCTCCTCAGTAGCTGTTACAGTGCTGTATTTTGGATTAGGGATGAGAGTGGTGTTAATAACAAACTGATGTATTGTCTTCTGCTAAATCATGTTTATCCTAAATCAAGGACTTTTTGTTTTTCCCCCCATGTCTCATGCCCTGCCAGTGGGAGAGAGCATAACTGAAACAGGTGGCCCAAGTTGACCAAAGGGATATTTTACACTATAGAATATCATGCCCAGTATATAATCAAGGGGGAGTTACCCAGAAGAGGGGGCCAATCTGGATTCAGAAAGGGGGGTCTGGATTTGGGCACCTGGTGGTGAGCAATTGCCTTGTGCATCACTTGTTTCATTTTTATCAGTATTATTATTTTCAATTATTAAGCTGTTTCTATCTCAACATACAAGTTTTACTTCAATTCTCCTCCCCATTCCACTCAAAATACTCAAGTCATTAAGAAACAACAAAACTCATTAAATTTTATTACTCACGTTTAAATTATTTTCTATTAATACAGATAAAATTACTAATTTCCTTTGTTATATCTTTTTGTGAGTACAATTACAGAGCCTAAACAAAATATTATCATGTGAGAACCACAGAAAAAGCATCAGAGTCTCCTGAAATTAATGTAATTTCTCTTTGATAATGTAACTAATTTTCTCTAGAGGCTATCTGCAATTTGTTAACACACTGATTTATTTTCCTAAAGGAAAGCTCCAGTTTTCATTTCTGGTAATTTGTCACCTAACCACCACAAGAATAACATCTATAAATTTGCTCTGAGACCTTCTCATTCTAAACACAGAAAAGTCATTTAGCAATCATACTCAGAAGAGCTGCTATCTCAAAAAAATGCAACAAATGCTTCTCTAGCATACCCTGCTAACAACTCTCCATAATGGTTACACAGCATGTGAACAAAACTTCTCCTGCATACCACATATTTGTGAAATTATAATGACTGAATGTCATTTGTGATGCTCTTTTTTTTTTTTTTCCAGAAATCCAAAAGCTCCAACTGCATTGCAGAAGTAAAAGGCCTGAGAATATGCGAAATTCTATCTAAAGAAAACTCACTTTTATGCTGTTTGTGGTAATAGGTGCTAAAACAAAATTAGTCTTCTTAATATTGTTGTTCAAATCATTCTTCATAAATTACTACCATTTCAAAATAAAGGTAAAAGCCCCAAAATCATTATACTGAAAGTCATTTATTTCTTTGTTAATCTGCATGCCAAGATAGCTTTTGTTTTACGGTCTTTTTGTTTTAAAGAAGAGGAAAGATGACTATTCTGATAGTAATGTAGGACAATAAAAACTAAATTAATAAAAATGAAAATTTTATTAATTTTATCACTAATGGCTTCCTTATAAAATTAACAAAATGGCAAGTGTCCTGATTCCAGTTGATGATTCCAAATTTCTTGAGTAAAGAATTTCAATAACAACATTTTTAGTAAGTGACAATTTTAATTTTTATTTTAGCTCTAGTCATGATGCTGTCAGCAGGGCTGAAAGCAAAGGGTTCTAGAGTCATCTAAGTCTTCAGCTGCTTGAAGAAATACAATCATAGCAACTGTAACCAGAATAGCTTCTTCCAGTCAGTTCCTAGACTGTTCAGGAAACAAGTTAATCCACACTTAGTGAGAGACTGAATGTACTGCTTCACATTCTGAAAATCTACAAGAAAATACAGGCTTATCTAATCAAAGCTGGAAAAGAAATCCAGAAGTAATAAAATTTCTGAGTCAATAAAAAATATTCTACATATTAGCAGATGTAGATGAAGTAGATATAAATCATGGGTATAGTGGTAACTTGTCTCAAAAACATAACTTAGAACAAAATAAGAGAATGTCAAAATTATTCACTGTGGCCCTGTAGAAGCACAGTCACTGAATTTACTCCCTGAAGTTCTCTGGACACTATAGAGTGATATATGCTGCTAAAAAGTACACCAGAAAGTTCATGCAGTGTCAAGAGCTACCAAAAACACTGAAGTCTCAGACACTTATTCATTTTAGATTAAAAAATAGTGGAAACAGTGGATCAAAAAATGTAGAGTCCTCTAAGCAGACAACACTATAGAAGGTTGTCACTTTCTAATTCTGCACTGCAAATGGCAGATGAAATATTCTCTAGTTTTCTCTCACTTTGGCTTGTTCATCTTCTGTCTCTTTACCATATCTATTTAAAAATAAGTATTTCTCCAGTTTGCTAGCACTTTGATAGTGTTTACATTCCTGGAAGTTAGTTACATTTCTCAGTCCTCTTATGTAGAAGACAGAGCTGAGCCTATCTTCAACAGATCACAGATGAGCACTTCAACTCACACAGTGTTTTCTAAAATAGGTGGGAGGCACTGAACTTCTTTCTTGACCACCTATTTGACAAGCTATACCAACTTCTGAGCTAATATCAGAACATAGGTACTTCTGTCTATCATTTCTGAAAGAGTACTAACCAATCCATAACTAAACAAATGTCCAGACATCAATTTTAAGTTAACCTAGGATTTCCTGTGGTTTTATCTCGTATTAACAAAATATTAATAAAAATTAAGAAAATAAAAATTTTCATTATATACCTGATTGTCTCTTAGGTAATATCTGTAATATTGGTAGACAATTCATAAAAGACAAAGTAAATACTGCAAAGTGAACTTTCAAGTTGAAAAAGGCAAATGAAACAGTGTTTGTGATTTATCCGAGATGACTCCTTGCATGCATGGTAAATTTTTGATCAGAGTTTACTTGTATTATATCAGAGAGGTAGAGTGCTCTCTTGCTTATGAAACATGACAAAAATATTTCATAGAAACAGATAGTCCTGCTGTCTTCATTTCTGATACTTGTCTTTCCCTGTCTCATGTGAGCTAGAAACCAAAATTTAAGGAAAATTCACCCTGCCACTCAGGAGAGTAACATGATTAGTCACCCATAAACAGAGTTCATAAGCAGTTTCATCTTTCATGGAGGGTATAAAATGGTACAACAAAGTAACTTAAGAAAAAGTTTGCCTGTAGGGCCAATATGCTTTACACATAGTTTGTCTCAGGAGCATTGACCACTTTATATTCAAAATATTGCTACAGACAAAACAGAGAATACCACTTCTATGAAATCAAGGACTTGTTGCTACCCTAAATAAATTATTAACAATGTAAGCAACCTATAATTTCTTGTAATTTATTATAATTAATTAGTGCTCCAGTTACACTAGCACTTTACTCGTAAATAATACAGAAAAATCACTGTAATATGCTTAAAATTCATGCACAGGAAAATGTACTACTATCTGCATTTTTACTTCAATTTTATTGTCACTCTTCCAGTGTCCTCTGGTTTGTAAGTCAAATGTTGTAATCTTCCTCGAGCAGAAGGTTGATGGCTTCTGTGTGTTGTGTTCCAAGTCTACACGAGAAGTTTGGTGTTGGAGATTAGGATTACTTCATCCTCATTCATTGAATCTAACTGGGACTATTTTACTCATTTTCTCACTCCAGCCTTCTTCTCGGCCATTGGTATCCAGGTAAAGTTCAAAAGTTGTCCAAAAGCATCCCCCAACCTCAACAAACATCGAGGCTATCACTTGCTACACTTTGACCATTTTACTTGGTCAGGCCTTGATTCTATGTAGTATTCCTTGAACTGAAGGCGAAGCAGGGCAGGAAACAATTATTTCAGTGGCAGACAGTTGTTACAGCAAGGTAAAACATGCCTTGTCCAAAGTGAGCCTGGACTAGTCCTAAGATCTTTCATAGTATAATCAATATGAAGCTTATCTTCTTGAACCAGCAATAAAAAACAAAGAGATAAGTAGTATTTTGCAGGTTATAAACCCATGCACAATAGCTTACATAATTCTTGACTCCCGAACTCAAGTCTGGAATGAGAACAGCAGTTTTCTTGGTGAAGAAACCTCATCTGGAGCAGCACACAGCTTGGATCAGAACCTCTGATATGATGACTACAAGGATCCTAGTCAATTTGAACTGCTTGATTTGTTGACCATTTGTCCTTGACTCATTTTTACAAGAACAGTGTATACATTTGTCTATGACATGAAAAGCATGTCAAAAGCTGCAATCTCACAAGATTTGAGCAGACTTTCAGAGGAGAAGAAAAAGATTTTTTTTTTAATGCAAAAACTGTCCCTTGTTAAATTTCAAGTCCTCTCTTTGCAACATGTGGGAACTAAAGTAGTTGTAGCACGGAAATATCAGAATAAAGAGGGGAAAAAAAAAAAGAAAAAAACCCATTCTGTTCAACATTAATGGCAGAAAAGGCAAAATAATTTGATTGAAAATTATAATAATTAAAATATATATATTAATGACAGGCAGATAGAATCATAATTAAATTCTAACAACTCACAACTGAACCAATTGAGAAGAAATCTGAGAATAAGAACCTCAGATCAAGATTATTAAAAGTCAGAAACATATGTAATTTTTCCAGGTGTTAAAAATAATGTTACAAAACCTCATGCTTTCTTCATCACACTATGTCAAGATTCTTTGGTGTTTTTATGGGCTGAGATTCCTAATACCTATTTTTGGTAATCACTGTCACTTACAGTAGCAGATGTTTGATTTGAGGAGGCAATTTGTTAAATTCTGAGTAGTAAATTACAGCCATACCGTACAGCTTGTTAAATGATTAGTATAATCATATACTTATTCTTAGATGTTTCACTTTTGGAACAGGTGAAATGTTTTGAAAATCTATTTTTTAACATGGACATTAGCAAAGCTGTAACATACCATATTACAATGATAGATCAAACTTATTTTCAAATTATTAATTATCAATTCATTTCCTGGTCAAAATGATCATGCATGCATTTCAGTATTTTACTGTAAAATACTTCAAGAACATATATTTATTGCAGGAAAGTTGTTGAAAATCACAAGCATTTCCAGAAACAAGCTTTATGAAACATATGAATAACTGAATAACTGTTTCTTTTAACTGAATAACTGAAGATAAAAATACATGAGTAAAGTATGAAGTACATCTGCTCAAATATATATGTATTGATTTTTTTTTTTTTTTGCATGTGGTAACAGACAAAAGGGTTAACGTGTCAGTTTTCAAGACACCAATTAATCATCTAGATATTTCCTTGAAAGTGTTTCATAGGCACAATTATGTAATTCTAATAACAAATTCCTAAATGTAGAGTGTATATTTCTCATCCAGAAATGGCATATCTTTGTAGGTAGAACCTGTAGGATTTCAGCCCTTATTAAAACACTACTGACATCAAAATAGGGGAAAAAAAAATTGTTTGAGATCGTAGAGATTGTTTGATTTTCCTGGTAATACTAGCTGTGCTGATTGTATTATTTGTAAAAAGCACAGAGAAAAATAAGTAAAAATGCACTGAAAGAAGCACTATTAATCTTCACTCAATTCAATAAATAAATATGAGAGAATTATTATTTTTATCTTGAAATAATATTTTTTTTAAGTCATAACTTTATATCTTGATGCATTTCCTTTACATGCATGGATATATTAGAAAGAGAGGCATATAAAGAAGTATTAGTGTGAGAACAGAATTCTTAAAAGTAATAACTTATAAAGAAAATTTTAAAAAGCATAAAAATAAGATTTTTTCTT
>JAWWLV010000001.1:73602183-73619348 GCA_035041135.1 Platyrinchus mystaceus
AATTCCTAAATGTAGAGTGTATATTTCTCATCCAGAAATGGCATATCTTTGTAGGTAGAACCTGTAGGATTTCAGCCTTTATTAGAATACTACTGACATCAAAATAGGGGAAAAAAAATTGTTTGAGATCGTAGAGATTGTTTGATTTTCCTGGTAGTACTAGCTGTGCTGATTGTATTATTTGTAAAAAGCACAGAGAAAAATAAGTAAAAATGCACTGAAAGAAGCACTGTTAATCTTCACTCAATTAAATAAATAGAGAGAATTATTACTTTTATCTTGGAATAATATTTTCTTTTTAAGTCATAACTTTATATCTTTATGCATTTCCTTTGCATGCATGGATATATTAGAAAGAGAGGCACATAAAGAATTAATAGTGTGAGAACAGAATTCTTAAAAGTAATAACTTATAAAGAAAATTTTAAAAAGCATAAAAATAAGATTTTTTCTTTGCTTGATTCTTCATCTGGTTCATGTCCCCATGATATGTTCAATCAATTGCTCTGAACATGACAGTACATTTCCTCATGTACCTCTTATTAAAATTACTGTACTCTAACTAAAGCATGACTTAAAATAAAAAGTCTATTTCTAACTTAATTAAAAGAAGAAAAAAAAAACCCACACCCCTTCCCCCTATATAAAATTTCAACACACATATCTGAATTTCAGAAAAGTAAAATTAAAAACAAAGAAAATGAAGAAGAGGAACAAATTCATCTACCAGTTACAAAATCAATTAGTGTTGCCAAGTCAAAGAAATCAAAACCACATTGAAAATAAGAGAATGCTGCATCTTGCAAAGAAATAGAACAAATATTTTTAAAAAAATTGATTACAAGACAAATAAAACAATTTAATTGTATAAAATTCATCCTATAAATAACAAAAACTATTTCAGAAGGCAATTGTGTACCTGTTGAGTTAAATACTAGCTTTGATTTAAGCTTCAAGTCCTGCATTTCTAGTCAGAATTTCACCAGAAAATTCAGAAACAGGAGACTCTGTGAGCCTTCTTTATATCATGATTCTCAAGAAGTTTTGTCTTTGTAACCTGTCCTGGAAGTCTACAGAACTTGTGCAACTGCACCATAGAAAAATTCTACAAAACATTTAATTACCAGACATAAAATAAATTTTAAACAAAAACTGTTTGTTTCATCCTGAACTTACACTCCTCATAAGTAGATAAAGCATTCTCAGCTTTCACAGAAAACTTAAGCAAATCTTTCATGATAAAAGACTTAATCTCACCTCATAAGTTGGTGTAATGAACACAAGCTGTAAAGAACAGGAAAAAAGTCTTAAAAACCGTTTTATCATCTGTTTTTCAAAATTCCAAATATGTTCAAACTATTTTCTTCTATTTTGTTTTGCTATTATGCATTTTATAAGAAAAAAACCTAGCAAAAACTTTGCTATTATTGAAATTTCCTTTTGGACAAATGGCAGAGTGCCCATTGAGAGAATCTGCAAATCCTTACTTTTCCTAAAAGATAAAAATCCAGTTAAAAGGATTTTTCCTTTTGCCCCCACACCCTGGGGATATCATGATTGCCATAATCATGCAGGTTATTTATTTTTCATATTACTATTTTACAGCACAGTTAACTCATTAAAATGTTTAAATATAGACTGAAGCTAAATTAGTAGACCTATTTTGTTCTGTTTGGTTTAATTTTTATGTTAGTGGTGTTCTTGTGCCAGTGTTCTTGCAGGAGCTAATTTGTCTAAACTATTTGGGTTTTGGTGTGGGTTTTTTTTTCAATTTCTGTTTTTCTTTTTCTGATGTTTAAATCTCACCTGCTTCACTTCCTTCCATTATAATTTTTTTTCCCAAAAGTAGTTGAACAAGAAAATCATAATGAATATTTTTAAAAAGGGTTTATTCTTTTAAATATTTCACTGTGCTTAGGATAATATTGAAAGCTTTTTCAAAATATAAATAAGTAAATCAACATAAAATGTGCAATTATACAAAAAGCTCTACACATATACAATGAGGACCCCCATTTCTTAACTATCGCTGACTTATTGTTTTTAATTAAAAGTAATTAAAATAGTCCAGAATTACTTACTGTTTTCTAACACCTTTGGACATTCACAGACATATTTTTCATCACAAACAAATGTGTCTCTACAGGCATAGCACCAACAGTTTGCAGAAGATATCTGGGTACAAACACCTGCCTTTGTGTTCAGGTCTTCCATGCATTGGTCTACCAGCCTGCTACTTCACACGTGAATGTCGGTGAAGACAGATGGATATATGACGGACTATGAGTTAAAAATGCATTTAATCTCATTACTCACCATGAAATACTTAAAACATATTTATTTTAAGAAAGGTACTTCTAAAGAAAAAGATTCACTTCAAATCTTAAAGATTTGTGGTTCTCAAAACGTTTACTAGTGAAGTAGATCTGCCATGATCATGTAGGCCTTTTTCCTATATTTCATATTATTTTCCCTTCCAGCTTGTTTAAAAGTGAAGACTTTCACCTTTTGGGGAGGTTTTTAATTTTATTATTATTATTGTTTCTGTTGCTGCTATTGTTGATTTTTATTTGGCTTATGTTACATACATAAGACCATAAGTAAATAGACATTTTAAAAATCCTTTTAACTTCAGTTTTGCAAATGTAACAAAGTTTAACAAATTACTTTAATTCCTTCTTTTCAGCAGTGCTGTGTGCACATTTCTTTTAGTGAACTTGAAAAACATCATAAGGTACATGCTTAATACATGTAACACATCATCATGGATGTCAGAAGAATGTGGAAGATTATTAAAATGATTTAATGGGAACTCATTAGGGTTTCCAGTAATTTAAAAAGGATGTTGACACAGAAAGACATTAGTGTGGTAGAATTAGGTGTCTGAATATCATGATTTCCTCTATCATTTAATACACCATTTTTGTCCCTGTAGAATAAATATTTATAGCTGATTTCATAAAATTTAAAGTGATAAGAGAGATAAAAATCTTGAGTTAAACTATTAAGAATTTTTTGTGCTGACTTTGGGAACGGGTATATGAGATTTCAGCACTCACAGTGATTCTAAGATCAACGAGAATTTTTAGTTCATCAGCTAGCCATTATACTTTTTGACTGAAGTCATGCTGAGTAATGACAATAAAAAAGATATTCTGGAGAAAATTAAATTATGACCTTCCTAACATTATGTTAGGCAAATGTTATTTTATTTTATAGGGATAAACAAATTTTTTCTTTGCCCTCCTTTTATGTTTGTTGCCCTGGTGCACGTGTACATATTTTGTATATATACATACATATGTACATATTTTTCTAAATATATATGTTTGTGTTTGTGCATATCATATGTGTATGACAAAAAAAAAAAAAAGAAATAGTCTCTATCACTATAGAAAGTTGAGAGAATTTAGAAGATTACACTTTGGGAGAGTATTATTTGCCCAACATAGGTGCAGACCAGTCATTTGTGCATTCTTAAGTTACTAGAAATACCATGAAAATGTAATGAGTATTCCAAACCACTTTTGATATAAACATACTTTTCAGTGATCATTGTTCACCCTATTATGATCTTTTGGAAACCTCTTTCTTTGGTCTTAATGTAGGAACCTTCCAGTTTACAGGGGAGATAAAAGAGATTTAGAAATGGCATTCATACTCCATGTATTCCTTACAGTTTTTCCTAAGTGATTAGCAGTGACTTTGATCACCCTAAAACTTATCAGATATAATATTAATAATTCTGATCTAATTTGGTATTAAAAGCTTCAGTTTAAAAATTCCCATGGTCAGAATACTGAAAATATCAATTTATTGCAGGAAGAAAATTTTCTGATTATATGCTCCTCTTAAGTTCCAAGAATTCAGGCTTAGGGATTTTGTATTGAATAAAATATGGCATGAAAACAGGGAGGTTATTGCAATAAAATAGTCTATACAACAGAGCTAAGTAGATAAATTCTTTATGCACTTATGGAAGGTTATATGGGGAATTAAGGTGTTTTTTCTAGCCATATGCCCCAGAGATATACTATTCGGAAGACACCCTTGCTCACCAGCAACATCAAAGTTCCCCATAACAATTTTAGCAGAATGACTATGAAAGGAAAATTCTTCCCCTAGCTAACTTGATAGTTCACTACCGAGATAAGGAATATAGCAAATGGATGGATCCGATAACATTCCCCATTTACAAAATCCAGTTGAATAGTTAATTTCCCACACAGAAAATTAGTATTCTACCAGCAATAAATATTCAGATATTTGTCACTTCAAGAAAAGATGAGAATCCCAGACATTGGATCTTGAAAGCAGATTCTTAGGGTATCTTATATAGGCCTACCACAGCTGTCTTGGTCAAGAGCCAACTACGACCCGAACAGATGCAGTGGGCTTTGACCAAACATGAAAATGCAGACAGAACCTAAATGATGATCCTTGGCAGGGGAAATGGATCAACAGATGACAGAAGAACATTGTCTACAAATGCTGAAGAGGTGTAGCAGATTAACAATCTATTTGGTTAGAAGTCTGTGCCGATATCTGGCTTTGAAACCCACTCAATCATAGAGACCCAGGGAACACAGTCAAGCTGCTGCACAACGTATGTAGAGGCAGAAAACATGAGGTGTCAGGGCTCAGGCCTGCCCAGAGCTTTACATGGACACCTGGAGTGCTATGTCTCCTCAGGCTATTCTGTTTCAATTCCATGGTGTGGTGATTGGGATGGGTCTCTACTAACTATTTCTGTGCACGTGTGTGTTTGTGTATGCAGGTACTTGTAAAACTTTCACAGCTTGTCTCTTACTTGGCCCACTTCATAAATTGAGTTTAGTAGTATCGCATTATTTGATGTTCCTTTTTCCCCCATGACAACATAACCTATCACTGCTATTCCTGCTGCTCTGTCTTCAGCTTCTGGGAGTTACTGTACAATACTGTGATAAATAGGACAGCACTTCAGTTAATTTAATATGCAACTAGAACTCCTAACAAAATGTTGTTCAATTATCGATTTAATTTAGGCTTAGAGACAGTTTTATACCTGCCATATAAATGAGTTATACAAATTCCTAGGTTTCTCTGGATAGTTTGAAGTGTGGTACATCTTCCATTTCTTCAATATCATTCTAGTAAAGCCAGGAATGCAGCGTCCCTTTGTGTAGGCATTGTTTCACTCCGAAAATCAGAGAAGATAAGAATTAACAGACATCTCCCACAGATGACCTCTATTTTTAATAACAAATTTAAATGGAAGAGAGTATTGGACTTGATCACTGTCAAGCCACTATTGTAAGTCCTCAAATATTCCTGATTAAGAGGAAAAATAGGTTTACATGTGGTAGGATCAACAGGGCACTTTTGGTCATACACTCTGACCAACTGTATGAATTACAGTTACGAAGGCAAATTGTACCAGACCAGCCTGATTGCCTTCTGTGATGAAATGAGTAGTTCAGTGGAGAAGGAAACAAAAGCAGGTATTGTCTACTTTGACTTTAGCCAGACTTTTGATACAAACACCCATCCTTGCATTGTCCCTGGAGACACACTGAAGAGATATGTCCTGGACAGATGGACTAGTAACTTAAGTGTGGAACTGGCTAAATTATTTTGCCCATAGCATTATGATTACTGATATAGAATCTACTTATGACCAGTTATTAACCATCCTCAGGGGCTCATACTGCTTAGCATTTTTTATTCATGACCTGGACAATGGAATGGAGTGTACCCTCAGCAAACCTATGGATCATACTACAGATTGGAAGGGTCGTATCTGTCACAATCAACGTGTTGAGGAAGTTGATTTTCTTTTGATTTAAGGGAATATCTTACTCCTGTCTTCAACTACCTGATGGGAGGTACTTTCCCTGGAGGTGCACAGAGAATGGACTAGAAGCAAGAAATGCACTTTACATAAATCTAATTAGATATGAGGGGGGAAATTATCACAAAATGGGTAATCAGATGTTGCCTGGGGAGGATGTGGAAATTCTTTCAATGGAAATACTTTAAATTTTACTTTAATGAACCTGGTATAACTTCAAAGCCACACCTGCTTTGATCAGAGTACCAGAGTGATGTACTAGACGATCCACAGATTTTTCTATCTACTTAAATTATTTTATGATTCTGTGATGTTTTTGTATAAAACAATTTGGAGAGGCAAGGGAAGTTTCTTTATTTTTTCAACCATTAGTGGTCTACCACAATCTATGGGAAATTATATTACTGAATAAACTGGCCTTTCTTATAACTTTAAGTTATTTAGATTTCTCTTCTTGCTTTCTCTGCTAACAGAAACTAAACCATAGTCAAATTTCTTCTGTCTATACACCACAAACTGTGTTAAGACTTTTCTTTCAAAAGTTAAGGGGTTATGTATAATAAAGTTATACATCATTAATAGTCTATTTCCCTTTTCAGTACTATTCTGGTGGCTTTTGCTCCTGAATTATTCTTAGCATTTTGGAGTGGAGGCACTATGAAGAATAATACAGGAATACAATTGACTTTTATTCAGGACTCTTACCTAATAGGTGGAGAAATCTATCTCAAGAACTTTTGGGGTATTTTAAACCAATTGGAATGTAATTTGATACAGAGTCACTAAGACTGTTCTGTATTGCCTCTACTCACCAAAGCAGGTTATCAATTTGGGATGCTACAGAAACACACTTGGTATTGTTCTCATCCTTCTGTTGGCATTGCAGAATTAGTAGAAAGAAATTTCCTTGTCCTTGTTTTCATGACAGCTTTTGACTGCTGGACTAGAACCAGTCTAATGCTTGGTTAGAGACCAAAATGAATTTTAAACTAAGAACTGATTGAATTTAAGTGGGACTCATTCATTCTATAACTCTCTTTTGACTTATTTTTTAAGCAAAAATAGAGGTCTCAGGTATGTCAGGTTAGTACTGGGACACGTGACAAGGGAATATTTATATCATAGGAGAAGGCCAACAGTATCTATTTTCTGAGTCATAGAGGGGCAAGGCAAATGGGCATGGGAGTTCCTCAGATGACACTAAATTCCTACACTGAGGTGTCATAAAGTGGGAAGACCCATTGAGAGGTCTTCCTTATGCAATTGGAGTGTGTCCCTGAATAAATAAGTTGAACTGCCCTCCAATCCAGTGGGACTGTTCAGGGAAGGGTCCCTGTGTTGGGACACTGACAGACTGGTTGGGCACAAGGATCTTGGCTTTCCTGGGATGATGACAGATGAATCAAACACACAAGGGTGTCCCCACACGAAGTTTGTTAATAGGATTTTATGATTTATTCCTAGGGCTTTAACTCGTATTAAATGTTTATGCAACATTTAGCTAAACTTTGAGTGACTGCTTTACCCATGTATGTGTAATTTCCATAGCATGAAAGAATAAGGAGAAACAAAGGGAAGGAAATGACACCATGCAGGTTGAGAGGGAACGAGGAGCAAACCTAGGAATAAAGCACTGGATTCATGATTTCCATTCCCCAGTTGTATTTATCAGACCCCTTTCTCCCACACTGAGAGCCTCAGAGGTGTTATACTAGATGAAGAGAGAATACAGTTTTTGAAATGATAATCAGTACTGCCAAGACATGACACCATCCTGGAGATAAAAGGAATCAGAATACTGTTTAGCAAAACACCCACTATATCCCTACTGGTCCTGCAGCTGAGCCAACTTTATATAGTCTCCAAAAGCTACCAGGATTTTATCAGGTAACAAGCAGGGGCTTTTTATTGAAACTTCCCTAGTTCTACAAAGCTACTTCTTATGGGGTTTTTTGTATCACTGTTCATCGTTTTTTTCCTCTCATCTTCTGTGCATTTCTTCAGTCAACTAACCTCTTTTCCACCATTCACAATTTTTGAAAACCAATTTTTTTTAGTGTCATATCGAGGAGTTCTGGGAAGCAATAACTAAAAACAATATTAGTTTTAGAACTCTTTTTTGCAGAACTTACTGTGATTTGGCAAGACTGTATGTTTTAGGGTTTCTTAAAGTAATCCACCAAAGTGGATATTGCAGACACCTTGATTCCTAGCTTCCCACTTCTCATGTGTTTTCACACCTAGGACCTGTTTCTAAGATCTGTGTGAGAGCCCACACATCTGAACGCATTAACATCTTTTCTTAGCTGTAACTTTTGGTCTACAGAAAGGCATTGCATCCATTTATTTATGTAATGTTCCACAGTCAGGCTACGGGTGGATAAGATGAATATCCTCAGCATATTTTTTTCCACAAGATATTTTGTTATAAGTATGTTCTTTTATTGACAGTAACAAGTTCTTAAAAGTGTTCTGGAATGCAGTTCCACTTCTTCCTATTGTTTTTCTTTTCAGAATTTAAGGCTGTCAAGTGCTGAATTATAGTATTTCATATATTCAGATATAGTGATATCTGAAACTTCCCCCTCCTGTCAATTTAGACTAATTTACAATAGTTTGTAGAACACTCGTTCTTTAATTACATTTTGGGATATGTCAGTTAACATAATATTATTTTTAATTAAGCAGATGTTATTTCAATACTGTTTCCCATTTTCCTGTCTAACATAAGCTTTCTATTATAAGATTTAGCATTTGCTCACAAGGCGCACGCAGTTCATCCTGAAAGTACTTATGTCTTGTTTTTAATGTGTTCTTGGAAAACTGACTACATCTTGGTAAATTGTCAAAGATTAATCCATAAATAACATCACCTATTGGCTGCTCAAACTGCTGTCATTGTACATCCTCGTATGCCTCTGTGATTTAAAAGTGACTTAATTTTTATCAAAAATGGAGCTTGCCTTCCTGAGGACTTCCTGTGCTGCACGTACTTTTCATTTTCGTAAACAGGCCTGCCTGAACTTTAAGGATGCCTGATTAACTCTGAACTCCATGACATATATAATATTTGAAGCAAGATTCTGTAAGTTATTTTATTGGTCCCCCTCTGGGCCCAATTCTGGGATCAGTTTCATTTACTCTCCCACTTCTGAGATGGTTGTACTCCCTTCTGGTACACTTTCAGAAGTATATCTGCTGTTATATTATCAATAAGTTTAGTTTCACTAGTGATAAATTTGTAACCTGTGATATGTATTTTATAGCTACTATTACTGGGTTTTGTTATTGTAGATTGTTGGCTATAACTGCTTGTTGCTATACTATTGATCACAGCTACTATTGACTGATGATAACAATTTGTAATAGCTTGAGATATATATGCACTTTATTAATCATAGGTATAATTGTTAGTGATTTTTGTGACAATCAGTAGAGAAATTTATATGATAAAGCCCCCAGGTCCTTTTTTCATTATGGAATCTTACTGACCCTTTCTCTCGACCTCTATACAGCCACAGGCCAGGCAACTCTTTAGGTCATGACAAGACCAGATTAAAATCTACAAAACACTGTAATTAATCTTTGAAAATGCAGTGCTGGTTGATCCACCTGAATGACTTCTGGATAATTCTGAATTTTTTTCAAAAGTCATTTCATCTGCAAATATTAATTTATGAAAAATATAAACACAACAACAAAAAAATAAAACAGGGCAAAAAGTTTTGGTGATTCTTCAAAAGATTTTACAGTGTATTTTCTCTTACAAATTCTACTAAAATTAAAAAATTAAGAAAAGAAAAAAAAACCACAGGCAAAGAAATTTTTCTCGTCCTTGTTAATCATGTAACTGGGATTCTGAAAGTTACTTATATCTTAGGAAGAGAGGAAATGAAAAAAGGAAGACAAAGTCTAATTTAAGTTCAGGATTTCCTCTTTGTCTCTGCCAGAAGTATCCAAACCAAAATTCTCCACTTCTTTCCATTTCTCTCCTCAAATGTCCGTTACAAATATAAAAGCTCTGAAAGGCTCATACACAAACCGTTAACAGGTTTATGTTCTTATTTCCACTACCAGTGTTATGAAAACCTTTGGTTCAAATGAGGATAAGACAATCCCCACTTTAAAATTTGTTCTATGTACTAAAATATCATTGTTCCTAAAAATACACAATCCAGAATACTAATTACTCTTGCATATGTGAGTCAAAGGAATTCTAGAGGGTATGAAATTAGCTTATCCTATGAACCTGAACAGTTATTGCAATATGTTTGAATAATAACTGGTTATTAACAGAAAATAGTTTGGTTTTGTTTTGGTTGTTGTGGTTTTGTTTGTTAGGGTTTTTTAATAAGGAATATATTACATTGAATAATTATTTGATTACACATAATATTACAAAAAGTTATCATAATTGCTATCATAATACTTAAGCTACATCATCTGGTACACAAGAGGAATATTCAAATACAAATGAATTGTATCAACCTATATTCTTTTTATAGTATTACTTATCCAGTCAAATCTGTTTTAATGCCTTATTTACTAATCAGAAAATTCTGACTAAAACTTTAAAATGAAAAATTCTGAAGCTTATTGAATCTGAAATTATTTAGGGGTTTTTTTAATTAAGAAAACTGCAATATATGCAACAAAGCAACAAATAAACATATGCATATTCGCATAATGCACCTTAGAAAGTTTAAATTGTAGTTAAGTATATGTATAATAAGATTTTTTTATCATTATTTTGATAAGGGTTGACATCTAAAAGTTCAGTGTAATTGTGTGAAACCATGGAGAAGTTATAGAGAATTGTTTTTGATTTCCACAAACTGCAACAGCAAAAAAAATATTTTCTTATGAACAGGCAAATGTTCACACAGAATTTAGGTTCAGCGGGGTCCTGAACAAACAAAATACTCTTGTGACAAAATAATAAGATTTTGGAGATTTATACATCAATGAAAGTATCCACATTCTTATGGATATTTAATAGGTTCTCCAGAACAATCTTTAGTCATTTTTCTCTTCTGTCATTTTCATGATCTCCCAACTTTCATTCCAAAGCATATTTAGAATGCCTTTTCCTCCTCTCTCTGCTAAGTACTTGTTTCAAGGTCATACAGGAAAAAATTCTTGTTCCTGAACATACCCGTTTATCACTAGTTTAGATACCCTAGACTATCACTAACCATGGCTTTACTAGCAAGTGAAGAGAGGTGATGTTGAGTAATACTCTGCCGTGTCAGATCAGGCCTGGCCAGCACGGAGCTGTGAAAGGCAGATCCTATGTGACCAACCTGATCTTTTACAACAGCATGACCCACCAGCTCTTGCCAAGACTCCTTGTATGAGTTTGAACCATATTCTCCTATGCAGTATTGCCTTTACTGTTCATTTTGAAGTTTTTTTTACAGCTTTGAGATATCTGGAAGGATCACAACACTCTTCAATACAAAATTTCCAAACCTCTTAAGCTTTCTTCTTTGTTTTGTATTAGTATGTAGCCCTTTGGTCTTTACCTTTTCTTTTTTCATGTTGGGATGTGTCGAAAGTCTCATCCTTTTTGGTGTTCCCTGAACAAAAAAGTAAACTACAGAACTTTTTCATATAACCCAAGATGGGATTACTCTGACCAAAGATAAATATGCACATTTGAACTTTTCACTCCAGCTTCCTTTGCAAATAATACAGAAAAAAAGCCCCACAGTCTACCTTATGATAAGACAGAATTAAAAGTAGGTCTAACTCATTTAACAGATTTATTTCTCTTTGCTGAGTATAAACAGAGTATAACCGAGAAACTTGAAGTATATATCAACATTGTGTTGGTACAACACAGTTAATGTAGAAAAACACAATATGAAACATCAGTTTCTGAAAATAGAACTGAAAAAACACAGTAGTGAAAAACACAATGCAATGCACTTTTCTCTGCATTTCACTACATCTACATTACATATTTTATCGAGTGCAAATTTTAAAAACAAAAGAAACCAAATAAACTCACCCCTCCCCCCAAAACAAAACAAAAAAATCAAAATCAAAAATCTGAAAAGCTAGGAAATAGAAAAGAGAAAATGGTAGATTTCATAGGACATATATGAACATTTTTCATGGTATAAACACATGTAAACTAATAATTTTTGGCATTTTAGTATTTTTAGTTAATTTTGAAAATTCCAATACAGTGATTGGTGGGTGATGAATTTATTTTATTTTTCTTTCTGCTTGTCTTTTGTTTGGGAAGAGTTCTTATTTTTTTTCTTTTTTTTTTTTTTTTTCTAAGTCCAAATAAACTGCTAAAGAACTTTTTTAACTTATTAAAGAAAACAGGGTGAAATAAACATACTCATAGATAGCAGTTTGGATAAACACATTAAATGTCTAAGCTTTGAGGGAAAAATAAACAAGCCACCAGTATAAGTTACTTAATCATTTAATATGGCTTTTGCATATTATATTACCATAAGATCATAGAATAGTTTGTGTTGGAAGTGACCTTTAAAGGTCATCTACTTCAAGCCCTTTGCAATGATCAGGGAATTTTTCCCCTAGATCAGGTTATTCAGAGTCCCATCAAACCTGACTTTGAATGTTTCCAGGGTTGGGGCATGTACCACCATTTTGGACAAATTTTTCCCATGTTTCACCACACCCCATGGTTAAAAGAAAATAATTTTTCCTTGTGAACTTGAAAAATTACCTTTAAATTAATTGTAACTTTGACCATAAAATAAGTGAACAGTATGTGATGATAACTTATGTGGTAGATGAGGTTTTATCTTCTGTGACAACATAACATGAATAAGAATGTATTTTACATTACTATTATGTTTTTGAAAGCAGAGATGAATTGATACGAAAATGCCTTACAGAGTATGATTTTTTTCTAATAATTTTACTAATAGCAAAATCTGGGCTTATATTTAAAAAATCTTCTGAAAATATTAGGTCAAATCCAGGGTTCATTATACGTTATGATTCCACAGCAGAACTGTCACCCCCAAATTTCTGCTGCAGCACATTGTTTACCTTGATGTTTTCTTTTGCCCATGTTAGTACAGTTGCAAATCAAAAGAGATCTTAGTGAATAACAAGGGTTGCTGGATCACAAAAATGGTTAATTATAGTAAAATTCTAACCTCATTTCCAGAAAATTCAAAGGCCTAATAAAGTCAAGCATTTTTAAATCTTGCTTTTATTTTCACAGTGTAATTGTACATTATATTACAAAAAATTTTCTGTCTTTATATTTTAGTATAAACAACTAGGATACTGCTGCTTAGTTGGGTTTTTTTAATTATTATTATTTATTTTTGGGGGTTGTTTGGTTTTTGTTTGTTTGCTTTTTGTTTGTTTAGTTTTTGGGGTTTTTTTAATTAGCTCCCTTATTTATATCATTCTCCTCATAATTTTGTTATTTCACTGTGTAAAATAATGTCTCTTAAATATTAAATCAAACTAAAGCTTTCCAAAAGCCTTGCTGCACATGTCACTGATTTACTACGCATGATAAACTTTTAAAAGCTTTCTCATGGCTAAGAGGGTATTATTAGCTTTTTAGAGTCTCAGCATCTGAGGGATTTAAATACTTCTGAGGTTTCAGATTTTCAGATTTAAAAGGCAAAGGAAGAAGTTGCATTTTAATTGTTGTGTAACCTTCCAGGTAGCTTGCAAACCACTTCTTCTGTGCTGGGTGGAGAGGATGTTTATCTGTTACAAAAATGAACTGTAAGGTATACAGTTATTTTTCTTTGTTTCTGAACAAAACTGTCGTAATAGCATGTTGTATGAATTCATTGAGTGAATTGCTACAAATAAAAAGGATGCTGTCCACAACTTGCTCAATACTTCTCATAGTAAGGAATAAATCCTCTCAATAGTGGTCTTATTAGGGAGCTTGGTTATGGATTTGTAAATTTTATTTGAAATCTAGAAAGGTATTCAAACTGTTCATACTTTAAAAATCCTCAAGAAAAAATATAATAAGAAACTTAATTTTAGACAATGTATTGATTGTTTCTTTAAGCTGAAAATTAAATCTCAGCAGGAGGTTGATATTCATTATGTAGTCCCACACTGAGGAAGTGCAGTAAATGTTTCAAAAATGTTTCAAAATGTTCAAAGCTCTCAGGGGCAATAGAATAAAAAATGAAAATGCATATAGGATAACCTATTTTATTGCAAGTTGTCCATGGTATCATAGTTAAAAATACTATTTTATGTTATTAAAACACAACAAAATTGTAAATTTTTTTCAAGAAAAATTTAATACACAACACATTTCAAAAGATAAATCCAAACCGGCTCATCTGTTGTAATCTCACTCAGGTTTTTCAGCTAAGGGTTTTACCAAATAGACATTTTTTTTTTGTTTGTGTGTTTGTTTGTCTATTTTAATTAAGTTAACTAGAACCATGCCGTCTCTCATTTAAAGTGAATGGAGTATAATATAGACACATGAATACACTACTTTCAGCAGAGGATCCTTCAAATTCAAAGGTACAAACACATGACCAACTTGCTTGAGTCAGTTTAATTCTACATAAATTCAGTAATTTTAATTCCCAGATTGATGTTCAATTGTACATGTTTCATTGTACAATTACAATGCTGAGGATATTCAGGATACAGCTTCTAGAGCACGTATCTGAATCTGTCATGCAGGATTCATCATAGACAGTCAAAGTGATGTCAGATGCCTTTTCTAAAGTAGTGTGTGGATTAAAAAATTTGGTCTTTGTGCAGATGTTCCAGATGGTTAATTTCTCCTTATACACAATAAAGTACACTTCAAAGCTCTGTGCACTTCATTTTTGTGCTGTGTTTTCTCCATCTCTCATTTTCATATCTAGACACCCTTGTGCCATGACACTACTAAAGGCATTTCTTAATGCAATTTGAAAGCCAAGGCACATCTACACCCCTGTGAAAGTCAAGTTAAGAACTGCTGAGCTGTAAATACCTTTTCCCCAGGTCCCATTTTTACAGTCAATACCAGGAAAACATAGTCATCAATGCATATTTCCCTCTTCTTGTCACCATTCTAATGTTTTGATTATGCATTTCCATCTGCTCTACCTTGCCCCTACTCTGGACTTCTCTAAAGCTTATAAAAATTCTCTCATTGTTTTTTGTTGTTTGTTTTTTTTTTCCTAAGAGGCTAAATTAAAAATATTTTATGTATTTCTACACATAGTGCAAATCAAAAGTCATCTTAGGACATTCAATTCCAAGATGAAAGACAAAAACCAATGACAGCAGCTGCAGACAACAGTATGCAGATAGCAGAAAAGCTACTACTAAACAATGATCAGTCCTCACAGAGGTTTAGCTGATATAGTTGTCCATATATAAAGAATTTAGCCACTAAGTACACATTTAAACATTTAAAGCTAGCTGCCTCTTGGATTCTAAAACAACACAAATTTCACAAGTGGGTGGTACCTGCATAGACCTTGTCAGAATTTTTCTGCGTCACTGCAAAGGCAGACTAAAAAATTTCTCTTGTTCCTCCTTTACCAATATCATCCACTCTTAAAGAAAAATAATACTGGCAAACTTTTAAACATAAGAAGCATGAGGTTATTTCACATTCAGGAGAAATAGGGGGGAAAAAAACAACCCACCAGAAAACCTCTGTAGAATAAAACTTCTTCTGGAATTCCGAGAGTTTTTAAGTAGAAATCTCTTGGTCAATACAGCCATTTGAGTTACATGCATTCCTGCTTAACTTTCACTCACTGTTAACAAACTAAGAAGATTTTCCAGTACCTGGAAAGGCTCACCTCTTCTTAGATATGACTTAGTTTTAGTGAAACAGATGTTATATCTCATACAGTAAAATTACTCATTTATATTCATAACTTACCTTTTTGAGTTCTTATGTGAATCAGTAAGAATTTACGACTCCAGGCTTCTGCCATATTATTCATACCAGCTTATAAGAAAATCACTGCAACCTATTTAGGCTGTGCTTAGTAAGGGCTTCTTGGGGATCAACATCAGCTGCATGTAGTAGATGATCTTAGCACTTCACCAAATCATCAGCAATCCTCCTCATCCTGTCAGTTTTCATGACAAGAGTTTTGGAAGTATGTGTACCTGTGAACAATCAATGAACTTGCTTTTCCCTTGCTAGAGGGGCAAAATAGCAGACTTCAGCGTGTCCAGGCTTCTGCCTTAACAGTAAATATGTTTATAGATAGTCCCCAAAACTATTTTGTAATTAAATGAAAACATATGATTATCCGAAAGCCAGTAGGATCATTAACTGCTGGAACATAGTTCTGTTTTTCTCTTGTTTGTGTAAAATTCTGAGCTAGATAAGATCAAGAGTTGCCTACATATATAATCAAATAATCTGTGAAAGAGAACATCAGCTCCTGTCAATGTTCTTGAACAATGGAGCCAATCCTTACTGAAACAGGCTGTATTTAAGTGATCACTTTGAAATATACAGTCTAAAAGTACATGTATAACAAAAAGAACAATCCAATCTTGATTTCTCAATGAAAATTTGGTACTGTGAAAACCTTGACAGAATCATATCTGCATTATTTGAGCTTCATCTTGGGAAGGGTTATGTATTATAAACCTTTAGTGAGTTGCAATTTTCTAGCACCCTTCAAAAGCTTGTTCTATGTATGAAAAATACTGTAGTCGTGAATATTAACCAATAATTGATGTGAATATATTTTCAAGAGTAATAAAGGATATGCCGACAGAATAAAATAAGTCATGGAAGAGTTTCTACAAAGTCAACAACATTTTTTTTATTTGCAGTATCAAAGTTTGTCTGTGTTTCATTGAACAACATATAACATCCTTGCTCTGTATATCCTGAGAAAAACTTTGAGGGCAGTACCTGAAAGGCTGTCCTGGTTGCATTCTGATTCTAAGTCACTACAAAGTGTTTGATCTTTGATACTGGTAATTATACAGAATTTGTGTAACTGCAGCTGCTTGTACAATATTTGCTGATGGAATGTTCTACACTACTGGAAGACAGATCTGCACTTCTTCAAATTACTTCTAGTTTTTGTTATTCTAGTTTGGTAGCTGTTACAGTAACCAAATGAGCAAAAATGCAGTGCAAATATAATTTGCATGCTTGTTGCAAACTTGTGGATTCTAGGTTGCTTTTTTCAGCTACTACTAACTACCTTTGCTCAGACTTTTGTCTTACAGGGGTGTCTTTAAAATTTTGGGAATACTCAAGAGTTCTCTCTAGCATGGCCTTATGGTACTGAATAGATTTATATATATATATATATATATATATATATATATACACACACACAAAAATCTAAAAGAAAATGAATTT
>JAWWLV010000001.1:73640457-73665529 GCA_035041135.1 Platyrinchus mystaceus
AGTCTCATAGAACTTTTTTTTTACACGTTTAGTTTAGACATAAAATACTTACAAAAAAAAATAAAGCTTGCAATCTACCACAATAAATAGCAACATTGTACTGACAACTTCATTGTACTTTATTACTATTAATAAATTATTGTGCTAACCATGACAGAAAGGAACAGACATGCATAAATGGACACAGAGAGGCTGCAAGGCTAATGATTTTTATATTCTACCTATAATTTTTAATTGTAATGCAGGAAACTTGTTTTTAAGGATAGATAGATAGATTTGTTTCAAAAAAAATATGCTAGGTCTTAGGTAATAAAAAGCTGCAGGGAAAATTGATTATTTCCAATATTTTTGTAATTCATATCAGGTTAATTTTTAGCAGTACACTATGAGGGTTGAACTTCAACTAGCTTTTGAAACTGTTAAAGGAAGCACACTCATTCACAACAGTCAGTGGATGTTACATCAGAATTAAAATGTCTGCTTATGAGATGTTTTCTATTCATCTAGAACTTGAATTTATTGCATATAATTTATAGGCATTCAAGGTGACACTCTCAGCTTATTTGAGATTCTTAATGACTGTGCCCTTTGTAGCTAATACAGACACATTTCTCTAACCTATTTAAGTATTATTCCTGTGTTCTGACATATATATAAGGATTTTGTCTAATTAATTATACCTTGGAGATTATAACAATGGTCAGTTAAGGTAATACCCTTAGTATACTTTCTTCAATATCCAAATGCTTAGATCTTAGAAGTGGATTCTATTTTAAAGAGCTTATACTAAATAAAAGCAATAGACACATACTTAGAAATTGAAGACAATCAGTGGGAGAATTTAGAAAGGGGGTAAGTAATGTGTAGAAACTGCTAAAGACATATTTTTAGTGTGGGAGCTTTTTCACCTACAGTACACTATTTGCTGTATGTTTAATCCTAATACTTGCAAAGCAAGATTGGCATTAGAAAGTTTTTGGAAAGAAGCAGTTTGTAAAAACATGTCTATGAAATTAAGGTGTTATATTATTGAGTAAAGAGAGATATCCCTTGACTATCCAGTAAACTTGAACAATTGATGAGTACATCAGTTGTTCAGGTCTTATTAGACAAGGCAACAAGCACATCCTGAAAAGTATTGCTACACTTATGTAATGCACAGATAGAAAGAGTTCAGTACCACATCATGGTAACATGAAGTCAGCAGGACCCACGGCCAAGCAGGGCAGGACTGTCAGGAGCTGGAGACTGGCACTGCTGTGGTGTCCTACGGGCAGGGACTGAGGATATTGGACTGAGCTGAAATGGATTCCTGGACCATGAGGAAGGTGATGGCAGGACCTAGGGGAAGCTGTGCAGAGCCAGGAAGATCTGTAGAGGTGTGATAAAAATGTTCTGTGTTAAAGCAGAGAAACACCCTGTGAATTGCCTAATTATTTCTGCTTTTCAGAGTCATAGCCTACAGGGACTGTATTACCTAATAGGGTACCTCCAGTAGATGTCTGTATAGTTATTCGTGAAAAGTTCAGATATTCACTGTCAAATGGGTCTGAAGCCAACAGCCTAATCAGAAAAGGAGATAGTATGACCTTGTAAAAGCCTCATCAACAACATTCCAAAAGTAAGAGGAAAATATTACTATGTAAACAGAAGGCATTGAGAAATGAAGTAAGGAAATTAGAAAAACCAGCATAAACATAATAGGTGTTTTGGCCATGGATTATTAAACTCTTTGACAGGAGAAAATTTCAGGAATCATCACACTAACAAACTGAGAGTGAACTTTCTTTTCTGAACTCCAGTAAATTGCTTGCAGTTGTAATGAACTCAAACCAGGTGCCACCTAAAGTCCCCTAAGATTTAGTCTGCTGCTTTAAAATCCGCTCAAAGGTTTACATTAGCCATTAGAAGTGGAGACACTTAAGAGAATATGTGCTTAAACAAATATGTCTTTTTTTTTTTAAAGACTCATTTCTCTGAGAAGTTGCCTTTTGCTCCTTAACTCTGAGCCCAGATTTGAACACTCCTTTACTGTCACATCCTTTATGTTCACAACAGCATTATGTCTTCTCTGCTCTTTTTTGAAAATTCTTTGTAGAATCTTATCAGTCTTTAGCCACAGAATGAAGATGAGCAAAAATTTATCAATAATTAACTGCAGAACTACCCACACAAGACATGTATTCTTTGCTGCTACATCATTGTTTCTGAATCAGATTTTCATCTTTCTTAATGATATGTTCTTGTCTACTGATATGTGGTGCAACAAGTTTGATTTATTTTATATGAATACAGTTGCAGAATACTGCAGTAGCTTTTGCTGAGTTACTATTCCTTTTCTCTTAATAATTTCTATCTTGAAAACAAATCTTGTTAAGAGCAAGCAAATATATACTGAACAGTTCACAAAATTCTTACTTGTGGCCCTCAGGATTGTTCGTGATGGTATGACATACAAGAACCATCTGCAAAATTGTTCACAAAATTACAGACAGGACATTTGGTTGTTAGAAGAAAATTACTCCTTGTTCAGGAAATCTAAAGCACTATCATTGCCCCTCCGCTAGACAATCTAACAGTGAGACTCAAGTTACAGGAGTTGCAATCATCTTGGTCCTCAGTAGATTATGAACTTGGGGTATCTAGAATTAAAGTAGAAATTACAAAGTTTGACCACTCCTTCTGGTATTTTGTAGAAAGCTTCTTTTGTTTGGTCAGTGAACGATGGCAACAAGTAGAAGACACAAGACTGAAGTAAGGTTTTATCTATTAATTAAATATTTCAATGTTCAAATTTTAGACTTGATTTTAAACTCTGCTCTAAACTAAAAGGGAAATATGTTAGCATTTTTAACCTTAAAACATAGAGCGTTCTGAGGATGAAGATGAAAAAAGTACTTCAAGTCAATATGGTTACCATGCTGGCAAAGTGTATAGGATAGAAAATTAAAATAATAGTTTAAAAAAATAACACAATGTAAACCCAAACTCAAATAAATGTTAATTTAGCTTTTCTAGAAAGAGAGTAACACCAATTACTTTTTACTAATCAATCTATTCTTTGAATATTTGTGTCTTCTTTTAATGTCATTTCTGTTAGAACTGGTTAAGTGTTTTCATTTGTTGGGTGTGGGGGTTTTTTTTGTGGGTTTTTTTTTTTTTTGTTGTTTTTTTTTTTTGTTTAGGGTTTTAGTTAAATCTTTCAATATCATAAAAGTATTAGCCTTCAAATTTGAATATGAGTCATGAAAACTCTGATCCTAAACTCTATATAATAGATTGAGCATCTCAATAGGAATGAAATACTCCCACAAACTCACTGGAAGTAATGCCTCCAGTACGCCTCTGTTACAGTTTGAAAAACAAACTGAAGATTGTTCCACAGCTGACATTTTGAGAAGGGACTGAGTAAATTGTGTGACTAAGGAGTTTTTACAGCGTTCAAAATGAAACAGGCTAAAAGAGCAGCCTTTAACATTGTTTTACACACTTTTCTTTGAATTCCCAACAAGAGACAAGTGCTGCAGGAACAGCTGCTCCTGCTCCCTCTTCCACTCCCCTCGCAGCAATTGCACAACCTGTCACAGCTGCCCTGCATCTTGACATGGTACCCACTGTACATCAGCTGCATAGGAGGCACAGCAGGTTTTCAATTTGAGCTGTCAAAAAAGGCATAAGAGAAGAGGGACAGTGCTGAAAAAAATCCACAAATTTTGTTTGTGTTTCTTCAGTCAATCCATAGAGCTATGAAAATGTTGATAGTAAAGCCAGTCATGTCCATGCATTCAAATCATCCAGCTTAAATAGTGAGCCTCATGGATGAGTCTTTCATATAGAGTGATATTATTTTCCATTCATTTTATTTATTATATTTTTACATTTAATATGCTGGCAGATTTGGTTTTCTTCAGCATGGAATTCAGCCAAGTTGATTTCACTGGCAGAAACAATGCCACTATATGCATTAACTTTCTTGGCACAGACAGGAAATTTACTTTCCCTCCTAATATTTTACATTCTTTATATGTTCAGTCTAAAGTAGCCTTGGGAATAGGAACCAAAAATCTGTTCTTAAATCTAGATTAATTTGTACTGCAAAATGCACTCCTGCTTGTCACAACAAGGCCCAAAGCAGAGATCAGTGATGTTACTATTATCTGTGGTTTTTGGTGAAATGAAAAGTCATTTATGGTATTGATGATCCTGAGCATTACTTTCCTAAATTTCCTAAATCAGTCAGAAAACATGTTAAATATGTCAAAATTCTCTACCCTACTCAGTGTTCCTGCCCCTGGGATCAAGTGAGATTCATTGCCTTACTGTGTTGTCAGTGGACTGTGCAATCATGTTCCACTGGCAGGAATTGTATGGTGAACAGGAACATCTTCTCAGGCCATCACTATATGTCTCTACTTTGTTCTCATCCTCTTCAAGTTTCAAGGAAGGCAACAGAATGGTTGTTTAGTTGGACAGAGCAAGAAACTTCAGATGCGACAAGGAGGGTAAGAGGTAATCCAGATCATTGTTAAGATGTCAGTGAAAGAAGCGGCAGATCTAGACACATACCATTAGCTTCCTTTTTTTGTAAATAAAGTGCCAGTTTAACAGTTTTCTCCCAGCAGCTCAGTCCCCTATTCAAGCCTATTACCTTTGACAAAACTTTGAGCTGTGTCCTGTAGACAGATCTATTAGTGAGATTTCAGAGGCATCAGCTTGAAGTATAGTCAGCTCAAAATACAGGGCAGATGGTCTGCATTAAATGCAGGGGAATTCAGAATTGGGAATTACACTACAGTTTCATGTGTCAATGTCGTACAAATTCCGAAGTTAAAAAAAAATCACATAATGTTAAGTCTTCTATTTTCACTTTTCTGCAGATCTCAATCTATAGTAAAGCCTGCTATAGCCTTGTAATGTGATGTCTTTTAAACAAGCATATCTCTTTGATTAATTCATGACATTATAGTTGGGAAATTATTGAAAATTGATTTTCAGAATGAATTCTAACAATTTTTCTTCTTTAATGGCATTGAAGAAATGCTAGGTTTTTTACAATATATAAAATAAATAACTATACTGAAAGAGTACAAAATCCTACTATCCTGATTGTGTGTAATCATTCTTTTTAACTCACGTAAAGATGCTTGGCATTCAAATTTATTATGAATTGAATTCAATTCATTTATATGTTATATGTAATGCGACAAATCACTATTTTTGGTTTGCTTTTTAACCACCAATCTGATAACCTTACATGGTTCCCTAACACTTATGTTAAAAAAAAATAATGAACAATTTTTTCCCTGCTTACCTTGTTTCTGGTTTACAACCTATAATAATTTTTTATTTCAAGTCTTTCTTATGTTAATTCATATTAGTATCATATCATATGGAAGTCATCACATATATCCAAATATCTTTGTTGTCTTTACCTAATATCTTCAGTTTTACTAATTTACTTTTGAGATAAGTTGCCTTGATTGAAAACTGGAATTAAAGGATGACACATAAAAATAGAGAGTCACATAGCTATGTGTCTGTTACTTAATGAGTAACTCCTGATTCTTACGTCTTTTTTGTTGCTGCTGACAATTAAGCATATGCTTTCACAAAATTATCTAGGATATCTGTAAGATCTCATTCTGAGGAATATGAACCAATTTTGATCATGTCTATGTTGCTAAATAAAGTAGAACAATGTTCCTAGCTTCAAAAATAAGGAATTTAAAACCCAGAACATTCATAATGCTTAGAACTCACTCTTTTTTCTCTACCTCTCTTTTTATGTTGTTTTGTAGGGTTTTTTAGTGTTGTTGCTGTTGTTGTTGTGGTTGTTTTGTTTTTGTTCTTTGGGGTTTTTGTTGTTTTTTGTTGTTGTTCTTTTCTTTAAAAGGTCCAAAATGAACTTGAGGAATAAGCTAACAGTAAGGGTTTTATTACTTCATCTCATTCCTACTTTTTTTTAACCACATCAATATAGATTTTACTGTACAAATGAAGTTTTACATTCCATCACTATAGTAGGAACAGTTAGAAAGGCTTTTCTGCATATGTGCATAATTTGAATTTGAATTTTTTCTTATCAGCTCATTTTATCAGAGTTTATTTTAGTTTTGATTACTTTGAAAATGTTGCAATATTAGAACTCACTGTTGTAATAGTAAACCTGTCTTTGCTACATATCCTGCATTTTACATAATTTTGCAGGTAGTATGAAGAGGACAATTTTCAGCACAGATTACCACTAAAGCTTCTTTCTATCACAAAACTTGTCCGTTCTTTCCCTTTGTTTCCTGTAAATGAGTTACCAATCTGAGAGAAGGTAATACATTTTACATCTAATAATTCTTAAACCAGTTTAATATACTGAAGGGTCTTATGAGAGTAACTTCAAAAGTCAAAAGCTTTTTGAAAATCCAAGCTTATTCTATCAATAATATCAAGTTTACCTGAATACCTAGTGGTTCTTTCACAGCATTCTGAAAGACTATCAAAACATAACTTTGTGATATAAAAATCAGTACTGATTCTTCCTATATTTTCTGTTTCTCCATTTATGCAAAAAATCTGTTTTGCTTTATATTATAAAACAATTTTCTTTTTTTTCCGCATCAGTCCATAACTCACACCCACACTGAAGACTTTTTTTAAAAATTATTTCCTTACATACCTGATTCTTACCATCTGAAAACAAAGCAAATTTAGATGATAGTTAGCATACCAGTTAACAGTTTGCTAATTCCATGTTTGATTTATTTAGAACTTTTGTTTGAAATAATTTAGTGCCTTTTATTGGTATACTCTAAAAGTGTAAAAGTGCACTCTTAACATGTCAGTGTGTGGTATTTTATTAGATTCTGCCCTATAAAGACAGAATTTGGAATAAGAATCTCTCTACACTCATTTGCTGTGAATGTTAATACAAATAATTCATTTTGTGTTTCTACTATGTTTTATCTTTCCTTTAATGTTCTATTATTAGGATGATCATATGTCAATCCTGTCGGCTCTCTGCAAAATCTTCTATAGCTTATGTGCCGGAAGAAGTTTTTAATATTGGTTTTAATGCCTATAGTAAGTTGTTCATGATATATTTTTTGTACAGTCTTATAGCTTTACATTTCTTTGACAGGTTCTATGTTCCATTTATGAAAGAGAATTTTCTAGTTTTCCTAATCTCCTCTGTAAAGCATGCAACCACTTCAACTTTTTCTTTTTTTCTTTCTTTCTTGTCCTTCTAAAGTCATTGTTACTCAGTTACTTTAAACCTCACTAGACACTCTCTTGCAATTGCTTTATTTTATAAATTTATTTTAACAAGGTTCTATTGTTGTCCTTGTCTGTGCTAACTGAATACATTATCAAGAGGATTCTTTTACTAAGCTTGAGGATTTTCTGAAAACAAATGCTTAAATGCTTTGCAAGCAATAAACAGTATTATACTTCAAGAAAATTGTTGAAACATAAAGGAGCATGGATAACAAAGTACTGTGAACTAAGTGTGTCTGAAATGAAACAGCTTTTAAAAAGAGTCAGCAAATAATTTTGAACACAGGTTTCAAATACTAATACCTAAAATACATAAATAGGTTCAAATACCTAAAAATACAGAGTACAAATGTAGTTAGAAATTAATAATGGGAAAAAAAATAAATCTTGGAGTGTGGCAGACAAGAATTTGCACTTTTTTCAAACAATACAATAATATTAGCTATGTATTGGGCAAGCAGAAATACCTTGGCAGCTGGCAACCCCATTGTACATCACAAATACGAAATGCAATAACTAATATTTACATTTCAGTATTTTCTCTCTCACAAATCCTTACTATCTCCTTTAGATAGAGAAAACTGTTAGTCCACATTCTTCCCCTCTGAATTTAGGGTCTTTAGCATTAAACCTTTTTTAAGGAAATTTATCCAATGAAAATTAAACCATTTAAATTTGAGAAAGGTGTCTAGAACAAAGGAGACAGACTTTACACAGACTCCTTATCTAGCATATTTTCCCTAATATTAGTCACTTAAATTGTCCTGATTTTTTGTGTGTGGCTGCCCAAGGGAGGCCCCAAGTATTTCTAGTAACATTGCAGGATCTTACAAGAGCGGTCATAGAGAGCCAAAAAGGATGTGGCACAAAATGCAGCAGCAGAAATTTCTTCCTGACCTATGGAGATCCCTTAACATGTTGTTTGATTAATAAGGGACTAACTTTGTTTCTCATGGAAACTTCTTTTGGGTTCTTACTGAAGTAATGAAGTAAAACAGCTTTTTCTGTAATGCCAACAAAAATGGAACCAGTGAATAACAGTTCCCTCTTAGATATATCAGTACACAAGAGACAAAAGAACATGTGATATTTTTTACTTATTTTATAGAGTAATTATCATGGTTATTGAAAGCTTTGATGATTTTTCTCTTAAGAAAAACGTTATTTTGCAGAAAAAATACTAAATATGCATATAAATAATGCAGTTAAATATTTTCTTTCATAGTCAGTTCTAATATGAGATTTGCATTTGGTTGCAAGTATCTGATAACTTCTTTTTTATTCACAGTTCTGCAAGAGGCATAACACTTTCATTACTCTAAGGTCATGCCATATTTATTACCTAGATTCATGTATGATTTTCACAATATAGCAGAAACAACAACATGATACAACAAAAAAAACGGTGGGACATAAAGTGTCTGTGTTTTAATCTGATATCCAGAAATCTCAAGAACATGGTAAGAGATTAAATACCTTTAATATTCTTTTTATAGATTTTCTTAAAAAAAAAAAAAGAAAAAGAGAAAACTTGTGTTTTACGTGAAGAGGAGTGAAAATATTTTCTACTGAGTTTCTTTTAGAAATATAAATATTAAATATGAAGGAGAAGTTTACCAGGTCTGCTTAGTGAGAAAAGAACATAATTCTCTGCTCTACCAAAATATTATTTTTTAAAAAGAAAAATAAACTATTTAATAAGACTGCTAAGTGCACTAAATGCACTATGAAATTTTAATTCCTTTTTCTCCTTGTTAAGGGTATCTGGAAATATTGCTGTCATCTGAGAATTGTATTCCTGTGAAACATTTCACTCTTGTCAAAAAGATAAAACGTGATAATGTGCACTTGGTGTCTGGGCTAAATGTAAATTCCATTGAGAGTTTTTGTCTTTTTTCAGATCATTGAAATATTCAATATTCCAGGATAAATTTTGATTAGGAATACACTTGGACTAGAAATGATGTGCTAAAACCCTGATTCATGGACTTTTGGCAAAATTCATGAAGCTAATTTTTTAATTGTCTCCTTAATAATTTCAAATATAATCTGGTTCTTTGCAAACTCTCACTTTTTATGCTTAAGAAAATATTTTTTTTTTAGTAACCATATTATCCCTGTATTCCCACTGAATTTGAAACTATGGATATCTGTTATTTCAGAAAATTACAGTGGGATTTGATTCTCCTTTTATATAATTCAAAATACTGATATATAAAAAGACATTTGAAAATTTTGACAGATTGAGAATGCAGATGTTGGGCCTAAATGTGACTTCTGTGACATTTCAGGGCAATTCTGCATGTGTAAGTCCTTGGGGTCCCTTCAGATCATTGAAAAAAATCTATGGGCATAGATTATTCAAAGTAGTAAATTCTAGTGTGAAAGAACCAGTTTCTTTCAGAGACAATCCGACATGAGGGTCCCTATTTGAGTTGCTCTTTGTGTTTACTGACAATCAATATAAGGCCATGGACACTATGTTACGGCATTTTCCTGGAGAGATTATTTTTAGTAGAGATCCTCAAGCTCATGTGATCAGTATTTACTGGAAAGTCAAGGGTAAACCAGCCTTGGAAGCAGGTAGCTTGTCAAATCCTTCAGATCCTATTCTTTCAGGGTTGCTAGTGTGGGTCAAAATGATCCAAAGGGAAAAGTTTTGTAAGAATTGTGGCCTGAATGTGGGAAATGCTTTTTAATACTGTTTCATGGATAAGAAACTTGTGTTGGTTGTAAGGCTTTTTGCTTCTGTGTTTTTCCCCCTCAAGTACTGTAGACAGTTCCAAGTTCCTCACTTTGTATTTTTTCCACTACATAAAGTACAGAGAGTGGAAAATTTTAATACAGCATGAACATCAGTGAATTGATTTGAACAAAATTCCCATAAGGAAAGAACTTACATCAAGCCTGGTCATGTTGATTATTCCAGAATTTGATAGGTGAACCCAGAACACCCCCAATCCAAAATCTGTAGTAAAAAAGGAAAAAGTTAAAAATAAATAAGTTATAATTTAACATTTATCATTAATATATACTTAATTGTCCCATTTTACCACACACAAAATGTTTTTATTATATGAAACATTTCTGGTAGTCATCAAATTTCCTGTCTTGGGACCAGCTTAGAAAAATCAATGCTAATAAATCTTTTTGCTTTCAATGGAATTTGATGCATTCCTGGGCTGAAATTCAGAGTGTAATCTGTAAAATATATGTGGTTTCAAAGGAATGATATTTCAGTTCTCTGATGGTGCAATATGCCATCTTTTGCCAGCTTTCAATTTGTGAAATATCACTAACATGAATCTTAAACCTTCAGAATTTTGTGGGAGTTAGCTGAATAAGAATCTTACAAGGGTATGATGATGCAAGTCAATAAAAGTTTCTCCAGCATTAGGAACGCGTCCAAAGCTGATGTCTGTGTGATTGGAACCATATTACCCATCAGTTTCTGAGTCCAGCACACACTCCAGCAGTAGCTGGACTTCAGGCAGGTTTGACATGGCATTACCTTGAATTCCCTTGTGTCGGAGACAACCTGGAGCCACAGTAGCTGTAAGTCTCAGATTTGGACAGTAAGGCACAAAAAGGGTTGTAACTTAGCACTGCCTGTGAGTTTAGTTTGAGTCAATAGTCAGTGACATTTTTCTTCAGTAAGAAAACGTATTTAAAGTGTGATAAACTGAACAACTTCTAAACCAATACTGAACGACTCTCCTACCTTAAAACTGGGGGGTGTTTACTTCTCCTAAATGAACATACAGGCCTCTGAACATGTCATGTATTTAAGTATGTACAGTGCAACAGATTTCCCACATTTCTTTTTTCATCGGGGAGCATCGACCATGACTTTCTGCTTGCTGTTTATTTATTGCAGGTTCTGAATCATGCTAGAAATTTACTTTTAGGTGCTTTCCTTTATAAATATAATACTTTTTTCCAAGAAGAAATAGCTATAATTTTATTATGATGATTTTTTTTTTTTTTTGCATTTCTAATCTGTGATTCGTATAGTATTAACTGTTATAGCAGGGACATGGAGAGAAGCAGAATATCAGGAAAAAGTTATAGAAAAAGGGAAAGGACAAGGGAAAGGAAAGAAAAAGAGAAGTTACAGATCCTAGTGTTTTAAGGCATTTTTCAGCAAAAGCTGACACATTTTTGTGCTTCCTCCCTTCCTCAGCACTCTTTTCTGTCTCAGTGACACAATTTGCTGTCCCTCAATTCTCAACAACTATATTAACAACACCGTAACATAAGTTACTAAAATTATATGTGCAAAATCCAATTAAAAAAAAGTTTACCATTAAATCACTAAATTAATTCAGTGATTTTATTGAGTGGTCCATAAAAATACATACATTAAAATCACTTAAGTTGCCTTGATAGAGGAGCACTGAAATTGTCTTCTCTGGGCAAGAACTCCTCAGTCTGTTTTCACTGTCAACTCACTCATTTTCCCTCACCTCTCTCCATCCAGTTATTTTACCCTTTCTTAATTTTTTTTTTTTTTTCTCAGAGGCAGCACCAGCTTGTCTGATGGGTTCAGTTATGTTCAGTGCTGTGTCCATTGCTGACACTGACTGTGTCTGGCCTGGGGCAGCCCACAGAAACTACCCCTGTGATACCCCCGCTACCAAACCTGGCCATGTCCATCCACTATAGGCACCTAATAAGTTAATTACTATACATTTATGGTCAGTGATTCTTTCAGGAAATGTTCTGTACCAACAGTTTTCATTTTCAGCTGATTACCAAGAAGTAGCAGGCAAAGGTGTAGGTGTTTGAACTCTTTAATATCAAAGATATGTAGGAATGTATTTAATCATTACATTGTTTCACCTGTAAAGTAAGATTGATCCAACATGAGTAATTAAATTTTTAGGCATCTAATTTCAACTTCTCAAGCTCCCCAGGTGATCCAATGAACAGTAAGAGAGCCATTTGAAAGTATCTACTGACTTGAGCAATCCAAGAATTCTACCAAATATTAGTTCTTTTAGCATGTGGATACTGTTAGGGTAAGTAAATTCCCCCTTCTCCCCTCATGCTAAAATGTCTTCTGTAAATTAAATTATTTCATCATTACAAAGCTCTTTTTCCCCCTATTATCTCAGAATAAGAAAAATGTATCTGAGAGACTATACATATTAATTTGTGAGTTTTGATCACTGCTGGCAATTAATTAATAACAGCAGGAGTTTGTGGGGAGAAACATTTGATAGTTGTTCAATAAAGGCATTACTGACTATACTGACAATCCCTTCTCACCCCTTACTACAGACTTGCTATTGGAACAGAATATCTGCATGTACTCTTGAGTGAATCATTTATTGATGTTTTATTAAGGGGTCTCTTTTCAAAATGTAATCTTTGTGAGTTTTATCTGGGCTTCACAGCTGTCGCTGAAGCCATTAGAATGAAACTGCATTTTTTTTCAAATATAAATATCTGGCAAATTTTACTATACTTGCTTACTTCCTTCCTGCCCACCCTCCTACTCCCAGTAGCTGTAAGGTGTCAAAAAACTAAGGCTCTTGGCTCATTTCATTTCAAAGCAGTGTACATTTTTCTCTTTCATTTCTAATTCTTCAGGGTATAGTATACATTTCTTATCTTTTATTCACCTCAAATAACTTTCTCACATTTACAACTTTGTAATTGGTCACCAAGTAAGATATGCAGGTAGATTTGAAGATTAGTACTGAAACTCAGGAAAGCAATGTATTTAAAAACAACTGAATATCTGGCTTCTGCATTCTCAGTGTTTGGTCTCCTTCTCTGCAAATTATTATGTATTTTTTTCATGACACACTAAGTGGTACAGAGATTAAATCTCAACATTCAAGTCAGCCAAGGAAGACGTATCTTCTTAAGCAACCTTTTGAAAAATAATTAATTTTAAAGAAAAGAATTATTTGTGCACATAAAACCTAATGTCTGAATCTAAACTCATTCACATTTTGTTTTGCTGTAAAGGACAACCTTCTAAAGGAAAACTCATTGATTTTTTGGTCTTGACAATAATATGAAACCAAAAGTGGTGCTGGTATATCTTCAGAGTACCTTGGGAGTCTTGTGTAGTTTATTTGCATCCCTTTTGCAGTACATAGTTCGTTATTGTCAGAATAATTGATCAGGACTCTGGTTTAATTTCTATATGGATCTTTTTGCTTATGTGTACGCTTTACAGAGTCAAAATCAATCTTCTTGTGCTTTCAGCTTTATTCAGACTCTTCAGAAGGGGAAAAAGCTATAATTCATTGTAGATGAACACACAAGTAGAATACTATTAATTTCTTGTAATTTCAGCTATCTTAGAGTTATGCAGATTGTCTAAACTAGCAACATAAACTCCTTCCATGGTCAAATGGGAGAGACAAGTATCTCTGGAGGCTTATTTAATTCATTTTAGCCAATCACCAGAAATACCTAATAAAAAACCTCTTTGTGATGATTCTCCCTTCAGATACACTTAGATTTACACATTATTCTCAAGTATCTGATGATATCTGCCAAAGAGAAACTGTCAGAAAGCAGATCAAGTTGGGTTTATTCCTATCATTGTATTTAAAAGTGTTCTAACTAAAGCAATAAAATTAACTTTTCTTTCTTTCTTTTTTTTTTCTTTTTTCCTGAGAGAACATTTTTCTTAATTAAAGGAAAAACCGAGGTATGGACTGCCTCTACTCTGTGGAAAAAAAAAAGGAAAAGAAAAAGGAAAAGTGAAACTAAACAGGCTACAGATTTTTTTTTTTTTTTTTTTTTTACTTACAAATAGTCAGGTGATTCTTCAATAAACAAGAACATGGGTGTTAAGAAGAAACAACCTGTGTTTCTTTATTCCATCATCCAAAGCATTACATATAGTTTGCCATATCTAGAAAGTATCTATCAACATTCCTTTCAAAGATCACAAGGAATAGAAACTCCCTAAACAATTTACTGAATTATTTACTAGTCTTCACACTTAGATTTTTCATCACACAGTGCCTATCATAAATTTTGGTATCTTCAATTGAAGCATATTTTAATTAACCACTTTATGCAGGCAGTTTAAAATAAGCACTGTACTCTGAACTTAATATATAGTATAGTTTTTCACTTAATGGCTTCTGGGAATGTCATTACTTCCCCAGATGCAACTGAGGTTTATATGTAGTCCAATGAATAGCACAAAATTTTTTTCAGTGAGTTGACTAGACACATTCATCTCATTCTCCTTCTTAATGTAACTTGGCATTTTTCCATATTTTCAATTCTCTAAAGCCAATAAAAATATTTACTTTAAATATCTACCATATACATTCAAAGCAAAATCCTTCCTTTCTTCGTATCTCGAAAAAATGTTAGTTTAGCTTTTTTACCTTGACAGAAATATACCAAACATTTTACCAGGTTTATTTTTGTTACCATTTGGCACTGTTGAATTAATTTAGTAGAGAAAAAAAGACAAACCTAACCATGAAGAGTTGAGAAAGAAGTGTATAAAACAAACCTAAATTATTCTCTTGTCAATGTAAGGCGGTGAATACACAAAGTGACAGGCACAGGCCAATTTGCCAGTTGTGATATGTGATTTCTTGCTGGCAATACATAATTTTTAAAATCCATCAAAGATTCCCCCTAGTTGATTTAAATAGCCTAAAGGCTGTGTAAGGACAAGGAATTCTTTATCTGACTAGCTTGTTTCTTTGTTTGTTTTTTAACCTGTTTCACACCATTCAAATTAAGACCTTACTAACATTTTACACATTGTCTGTTGCGGTCTTTTTTACCAATGTGGTGGGTTAACACTGGTCAGCTGCCAGATCCTCACATCCAGCCTCTCTCTCACTCTTGCTTCTCAACAGGATGGGAGAAGTAGATGAAAAAGTTCCTGGGGTGAGATAAATGTAGAGAGGTCATGTACAAATTACCACCACAGGCAAGACAGACTCGACTTGAGGAAAAAAAAAAAAAAGGAAAGAAAAAAGATTTATTGGCAATTAAAATAGAGTTGGGTGATGAGAAACAAAGACAAAAACTTAAAACACCTTACTGCCACCCTCACCCTTTCTTTGCAGATGGATCTTCACTTGTTTATTCCCAAGTCCTCCATCTCTTTCCCTCAAGTAGCACAAAGAGGATGAGAGATGTTGGATTATGGCCAGTTTCTAACAGTTCCCCTCTCCCACTCCTTCCTCCTCACACTTTTCCCTTGCTGTAGCGTGGGTCCTTCACACAGACTGCAGTCCTTCAGGACAAGCCCACTCCATCATGGGTTCTCCACACGGACTGCAGTTCCTGTCAGAAGTTTGATCCAGAGTGTGCCCTTCACAGGCTGCAGTGTGGTTACTTCTTTCAGTGTGGTCCACTCCATGAGTTGCAGGGAAATACCTGCTCTACTTTGGTCCTCTCCAAGGGCTGCAAGGGTATATCTACACTTCCTGGAGCCCCTCCTCCCCTCCTTCTTCTCTCACCTTGGTGTTCACAGAGCTGTTTTTCAAACTTCCTCTCTGTCGCACTGCCAGGCAGCATTTTTCCTTTTCTTTAATAAATTTTGTGCCACCTGGACTGTGTGGCTCAGTTGTGCCATGCAATGGGGCCATTGGACCCACCTGGAGCCAGCTGTGTTCAGCATTGGGCAGCTCCTGGATCCTTCTCAGAAACCCCACCCCTGCAGCTCTCCCCAGCTACCAAAACCTTGCCATGCAATCCAAACCCAATACGTAAAAATATCGACTCACAATTTTATACTACACAAGAAAATACTCAGTATATGATTGCAAATCTGTACTGGAACAGTGTTCAGTGCTACCAAATAGTGTACTTAGCAAAGCTAATCTTACCTTTCAGTATTGACCACACTCCACAGGGCCTTCTTACCCCAGCCCCATGGCCACTGGGGGGAAGAGAAGACACAGCTGTAACATGGCTGTTACTATGGAACTTCTGGAAGAATCTGTACACTTCCTCTGAAGAGAAGGTAATCTAAGTGGTGCAGGTGGTACACACCATTCAAACACGTATAGAAGAAACATAAACTTTGAATTTCTGAAATTAAAAGATTATTCATAACTTGAAATAATAAAGCTAAATAAATTCTAGTGATGCATTAGACAAAAAAAAATTACATTAATTGTTTTTTTAACACATGTTGCATTCAGGCACATTTATGAAGAGAACATTATAGATTACATGACATCATTAATAATTTCCTAGTATAAGCAAGCAGAGATATCATTTAATCAGTTAATATGAGAAATATGAAGCTTCTGGTTAATGTTACTGCTTAGATAGCTAGATAAATAAGACCATAACAATAACCAAAATTCTTATTTATTATTTTGTTGCAACATTTCCTGTGGTATACTCTCTTCACCTGCATCTGTCACAGATCACAGATTCTTAGTCTTTAAAGTACTACAATTTCTTGTATAAATGTAAAATCTTCATCGGAACATGACTAGCAACCCTCTGATGTTTAACCTTTAATTCTTCCTTCTTTTCAGACCTAGCAAATACAGTAGATAATTTTGTTCTACGGGTGAGTAAAGTGTACTTTCTGACAAATCTAACTTGCTTTTCAAGTTTGTCTATTAGTGGTCTGAATCTAATTAATATGCAACACATGGACATTGCTCTTTTTTAAATATTGGATCTGGCATCCTTATTTGTTGCAAAATATAATTTCTCAAGAAAGAAAACATGACACAAATGCTTGCAGTCTGCAACCCAAATTTCATCACTGTTAAGTAAATGCTTTGCCTTCTAGAGAAGAAAATAATTGTAATTAGTTTTCTTTTTGGGGTAACAAATAATGTAATTGCACTAACTGAAGTAGAATAGGATAAACTGTAAGACCGTATTTCAATGTATTTTGTTCTTATAGATTTTTATGGGAATTATCAATTCTGTCCAACAAAGGACTGAATCAAATGTCCAGAATATTCTCCAAATTTAGAGGTATTGATGCTCCCACTATGTGAGTCACTCCAATTGGCTTAGGGATCCCAGGGGGCGTGGACATGATCCCAGGCTGCCTTTGACTGACAGCTGTTCCAGGATCACCCCAGGAGTCTCACAGGGGCTAAGATATGGGACAAGGCATTACCTCACCTCCATGAGATTTCACCTGTTCCTTGTCTCCCCCTTTCTCCCTTCCCCACTTGAGTTGTCTAAGACAATAATTAGTGTCTCACAGTAGTCTCTTAAGGTCTTAATTTTTATTATATGGACAATTAAACCCCCTTAGAATATTTTTATGGTCAGAACATAATTATGGTTTTCATATATCACAAAAAAAAAAAAATGCTGAAAAAAACAAATAAAGAAGCATTGAATCATAGAATCTTGGAATCTAGTGTACCCTTCCCCTGCATTGGTCAGGAAAATGTTCAACTAGGTTAGGTTGTTCAAACTCCTATCCTTGAAAACTTCCTGTGACAGGGCATCCATAACTTCTCTGGACAACCTGTTCCAGTGTTTCAGCACCCCCATGATAAAAAATTTCTTCCTTGTACCTAGTCTCAATACACTCTCTTTCAGTTTCAATCCATTATGCCTTTTCCTATCTCTAAAGGTCCTACTGAAAAGTCTTTCCTCATCACTCTTATAAGCCCCCTTTAGGCACCAGAAGGCTGCTCTAAGGTCTCCCTGAAGCCTTCTCTTCTCCAGGCTAAACAAGCCCAATTCTCTCAAACTTTCTTCACAGGAGGATGACTAGAGGGTGGGCTAGTACACTGTGTATAGAGGAGTCCAGCTGGTGGAAGCTACCAAAGTAAAGGTCTCTACATGTCTTGAATTCATGCTCTGATTGTTAATATAAACTGAAGTCTGTACCAGTGGGTCTTTCTAGGTTTTTTTTCTCATATTCAGACAGATCAATAAATAGGAACATTATATAATAAAATAATAAGCCCTTCTCCATTTTGCGGTCATCTATGTCTTAAGCGTTATCAAACTGAGTATAAATTCTTAGCCCTGGTTGGTTTGAAGAAAGAGCTTAAAAGCAAACCCAACTTGTAAGAAAAGCAAAGATTTGAGGAATATAGGAAAATAATTTCACACTCTTTGAATGAGATGTATCATTTTCAATAACATATAGTGCTGTCATACAAATGTTTGAGAAGTATAAACTTTTTTATTATAATCAGTGAGAAAAAGAGAAATACCTTCTATTAAAAAGATGCTGCCATTCAAAACCACCATTGATCATCTTTCTCAGATGCATGACATTCTGTCAAAATGTTGCTATTTTTACTGGAAATTTTCCAAAGTTCTTGGTGCTTTTATTCATGTTGCTGCTTAAATCGTCTCCAATCTTTAGTCAAGGGATGACCTGTTGGTGGATAGCTGTGAAAACGTACATGCAACACCAGCTATACTGGGGATTTTTTTTTAACTTGGATTAATTTGGCATGCACAACTGCTATGTCCTTTGGAAGAACTGCAAGCATTGATACATCTAACTCACGCTTTTATAATGGAGAATATTATTGCACTTACTAAGACAAAATGCTCATTTTTATCCTGAAACAAGGGATAGCTGACAAAATATCAGCAAAATTAGGCAATGATAGAATTATAAAAGAAGTATAATTACCTTTGGCAAGACATGAAAGGAAATACAGAATTACAAAATAACTCAGGATGTGTGGAAACACTGGAGTTCATATAGGATGGCAGGAAAAGTGTTTAGTGCTAGATAATGGTTAGTGAATTTAATGATACTGGAAAATAAATGACAGATTTAATTAATTCAGGAATGAATTAACAAGTGCACTTAACTTGAAAAAAAGGAGCATTATTTGTCTGAGTCTATTTTTAGAGAACATTTTAAAAATAATTGGATAAATACAAAAAGAATAAGAGAAAAATTGTTCCATGTGATTTCCTTAGGTTCAGAAAACCTAAAATTAAAGGATCAAGAGATGAAGAAATTCCATGATGATTATCATAAAGAAGTCAATTTTTTCCATTCACTGGAAAGCAATAAGAAAATCACTTAATATGCACCACAGAAGATTCATATGTAAGGACTAGTTCTCTGCTTTCACAACTCTATAGTTAATTAAAGTATTGGAATAGACTAAGGACTAAAAACTTTTGTAAGTTCACTTAAAAGTTAATGCTTCTATTGCCCTATTGAACTAAGAAACAAATTACATGGATTAGGATAAAGAAATTCAATATTGGCTGTTTATAAATGGAAGCATTTATTGTTAAATTCTTTTCCCCAAACTTCGTCTGTCTAACAGGCAATACTTTAAGATTTAGAGAACTACATAAGATTTCTTGGAGAAAAAAAAAAGAGTCTGTGTTAAAATAGGCTAAATTAGTTTCTGGAGTGATCTTTTTGTCTCAATTATCTAAAGATAACTGTTTCCTTTGGGTGCTTTTATGTATCTGTTTTAATTGTATTATTTGTTTTTGTGCAGATTATTAGTATAGAGTGAATGGAAGACAAATTAATTCTAAAATTAGTGTTGTTCCAATTCTCAGACATCTTAAACTAGTATGTTTAGAGATATCTTGATTTGGGCTTGATCACAGGATCCTGCTTTCAGAAGACCTATTGCAAATCTGTGTCCATAAAATAAGACCTGCAGTAATAGCAACATCTTTTCTGGAATTTGTTTTGATTTAAATGAAAATAATTGTCCTGAGTTAAGTTTAAAAAAAAAGAGAGTTGACTTTGTATCAAAGTATTTAATTCATTTTTTTTTATTCCAGTAAGAAAAGGTTAGATGTATACCTGGCAAATTGGTTTTAGCTAATAGTGTGTAGCTAACTGTATGTGTCCATGTCCACTAATGTTAGATTTATTTTTTTTTTAATTTGAAAGCACACATTTAAAGACAGTGTTATTTTAGTTTCTGTTACCATTTTGATATGAAGTAGTTCTCTTAATCAGACATCAGAGCAATTTCACTATGTTTTATTTCTAATAGACTATATTTTCCAAGAAAATGAAAAGAGAGAGTGTTCTGAGTGCATGACTTTTTTATTCAGATTTTCACCCTCCCTAAAAAAATTACCATCAGATCTTGGACAACTAAATTATTAAATAACTTTTAATAAAAGGTAGATTGCTTTGCTCACACTATTTTGGGGAGGGGGGGACTGATTGGCAGGAAGCTGGACATGAGCCAGCAATGTGTCCAGCTGCCAATAGCATCTTGGCCTGTGCCAGGAATAGTGTGTCCAGCAGGACCAGGGAAGTGATTCTTCCCTTGTACTCAGCACTGGTGAGGCCACACCTCGAGTACTGTGTCCAGTTCCAGGCCCATCAATTTAGGAAGGATATTGAGGTGCTGGAGAGTGTCCAGAGAGGGGCAAGGGAGCTGGTGAAGGTTCTGGATCACAAGTTCTATAAGGAGCAGCTGAGGAGCTGGGGTTGTTTAGCCTGGAGAGGAGGATGCTTCAGAGACAACTTATCACTCTCTACAACTACCTGAAAAGAGGTTGTAGACAGGTGGGTATCAGTCTCTAACAATAGGACAGAGAGGGCACAGTCTTAATGTGTGCCAGGAGAGGTTTAGGTTGAACATTAGGAAGAAGTTTTTCACAGACAGAGTGACTGCCCAGAGAGATGGTGGCGTCACAGTCCCTGGAGGTGTTTAAGAAAAGACTGAATCCGGCACTTAGTGCCATGGTTTAGTAGACAAGGTGGTGTTAGGTCATAGGTTGGACTCAGTGATCTGAGAGGTCTTTTCCAACCTAATTGATTCTGAGATTATGTGAAAAGTATTTGTGAAACCTTTGGTTCAATAAATAGTTTTTGGTTTTGAATCACAGCTTCAGAGACTTTCATCTTTTAGGATTGCATAATAAAGCTGATAGATTTCAGCCACTCCTTTTCCAAAGGATGAATAATATATCAAAACATAAAATAACTTGCACAGTTAAAAGCAGAAGAATGGTGAGGAGATAGACAATGGAGGTCAGTACAGTGATAACCCAGATATTGCTTTTAACGAAACCCTTAATGATTTGTTATGATCACTATTTTACTTTGTAGTATATTGTTACTTTTGTTGCCCTTCACTGGATTTTCCCAAAGCCTGTTGTGTACTGTGCTCTCCCATAAATAGCCATGCACTTCTCACGTGATAGCTCACAAAGTTGTTCATGTAGTCATCACACTAAGTGCTCAAGCACCATCCCACAAAAAAAAGCTTCATAGACTCATGCCGATTGTTCTCTGATGTGAGCTCTTGTGTTCTCTGTGATGTGAGTCATGGTGACAGGGGTCTCCCCCCTTGCTGCTTACCTTGCCTGGGAAACTCCTGAGGAACCCCTGAGGGGATGCTGAGGTAATAAATGCCTTCTGCCCACTGCTGTGTGCATTGTTCAAGTCCAAACAGGCATTGCATCTGGCAGAGGCCAGTTGAGTTCCACTTGATCACGTGTTTAATACAGACTTCAGAAACTCATTAAATTCACCATTAAATACACAGCTGCAGTTTGAACTAAAGCATCTATCTCTGTCAAAAATTAAATCTGAATTTAAACTTCAGGTAACAGAGAAACTAACATTCTTTGGGTTTTGTTGTTGTTGTTGTTGTTGTTGTTGTTTTTTGTTTTGTTTTTTGTTGTTGTTGCTGTTGTTTTTAAGTATGCATAACAATCTGTTCTATTTTGATAGAAAGGTAAAATACACTTTTCAGCAAAGCCATGGACATAATTTACAGGAATCAAATCTGCATGAATCCTTGCTTGCTAAAATCCATCTGTCGTTCTTGTAAATAAAATGAGTGCAAGGTGGTTTTGGTGTTTGCTTCCCCTCCCCACCCCCATTTATATGAACATTAAACTATATGAGATTTGGTTTTATTTTTTCAATAAATATGAAAACAAAAGCTTCTAAGATCACAAGCTTGAACATTATGACTTTTAACTTTGGCCTTTTCAAATACTCAGGTGATATTTAAGACATTTACGTAATCAATAACATTTTATAAAGCATTCTGGGATCACCTACTTCTCCAAACCCTATTCTTAAAAATGAATGATCTTATTAATCTGTGCTTGATAAAGTCTTAATATTTCAGAGGATACATGGCAAATGATTGTATTTCATTTCACCTCTTTTTCTGATTGGGTATTACCACAAGTGTACACAAAATTTATCTTCAACAAACTTATCATAATGACATATTTCTGTTCTTAATGGTCAAACAGTTACATATATAAACATGTTCCACTTTAAACATTGTAAATGAAAACCAGAGTTTTCATTCCCAGCATAATGTTTGAGGGGTTTTGTTCCAAACTGGATTAAAATTTGATGTGTATGTTTTCCTATTTTTCTATAGTACAAATTGGCTCATTCAGAGAATAAAGTATATAATGGTACCCTTTACAATTAATTTATTGTTTCAAGTCGTTCAAATTAGTCTGTATCCATTTTCTTTTAAGTCAGTACAAATCTAAACTTCACTTTTGCATTCAGAAATATTACAGTTCTAATCTGATATTCTATTCTCTTTGAGGAGAAGACTTGCTGTCCAAGCATCTGTTACTGATATACACTGCATAAGAGTACAAACATGGAAAATAATGCTGTAGCACTGTTAGATCTTGGAGACTTATGAAATAAAATTTCCACAAGTATATGTTAAAAAAGAGAGGAAGAGTAGGGCAGAAAGAAAGAAAAGTCAGTCTCATATTGAATTTATTTGAAACATGTTTGGTTAAATAAGAAAAGCTTAAATATTTCATTACATGTTAAGTTTTTGCCAAATAGAATATTTTTTTTACTTGAGTAATTTGTAAACTTTTAGTAAAATAATGAAATAAAACCAAACCCAAGTAACTCTAGAAGCTACACTTTCAATTGAAAAATTGCTCTGGTGGCTCTCAATTAGATTACCATTTACTTTTGGATGTGGATTTCTGTTGTGTACACCTTTCTAAGATTGCAAATTGTGCCATTATATACATATTTTTTGCCACTGAAGCCGAAAAGAAAATAGAAGTTTCATGTAATCAAAAACCCAATAGAAAACACATTCTAAAACATGCCATTTTTTTCCTTCTGCAACAGAACTGCAAGCATACCTAAGGCAGAATAAAAAAAAAAGCAGAGAAGCTGTTAATGTAGTCCATAATTCTTTGGCACAATATAAATACTTCCTTTCATAAGCAATGGCTAGCCCTTTTCACAGTAGACTACTATTTTACAGAGGCAATTATAGAGCCACAGGGAGTTACTGGGACTGAAAAGAAAATATTCACACATAAACCCTAAAATACAGCTAATTACCAAAAATTACCAGCCAGAAATTTGAGGTGTCATTACCATTTGTTATATAAAGAGTTGTTAAATCCTAAGTTTACAAAGTTGAGGGTTTTTTTAGACAAATCAATTGCTCACTACATTAATAGAATGACTTTTGGTTTCCTGAAAAGGGAATTCAGAAAAGGGCTTTTATGCTAAATACTTGTTTATTTTAAGACTAAATAGCTCTGATATGCAAATGTAATTCTAAAAAGTGTAAAACAGCTACCTGCACCACCATCCTGCATATTTATTAGTGATACCGTAAAAGAACATACCATAGTAGAATTATATTTGTATAGTACAATTTTAAAGTTTCTATTTGAAATTTAAATTAGCTTATCTGGAGTGTTACAATTGCCTGAATTTAGTTCTTCTTTGATATAATAGTGAATAAAGATTCGTCTATGCTATATGCTTTATGTTGACATCTCAGCTTCTAGTTCAAAGGATAAAGGCCTGAAATACTTTTCTTGAAAAGGTTTTAAATAGGAGCTGCCAACCTATTTCTTGACATCAGCATGTCAATTGTATTTTATTATTCAATTTACCTCAAGATATCATAGACACAGATAAAGGGAACTGCCGGAGTATCCACTAACATTCCTCAACTTTTGCATGTCAGTGAAGATAAAATCTACAATGTACAAAGTGATAAAGCCATTTTCCAAACAAAAAAAAATAAGGGTTTAACTTCATCAGAAAAAATATGAATACATCTAATGTTAACATAGAACAATAAAATAGTTATATTTTCTGGAAGTAAAATTTCCTATTAGCTGTTTCTGTTTAGCTTCTTTAGGCATGGCTTCAGAGAGGAATGAACCATCTGACAATAAAAAGATGTAATAATAAGCTGGGTTGTAATGTTTTGATCTTTTTAGGTTCTTGGTTTAGATTCCTAGGCTACTTTTAGGTTATCAGATTGCTGCTGCAAACAGCCTTAATTCCAGTAGTGCATTGTCTAAAAAAACTGAACACAATGCAAACACACAGAGAAATCCATGTAAGGATAACACTTAGGTTAAATTTACAAAAGCAAGGAAAACCACAGGAGAAAACTATTTCATTAGCAGGCGAAATTTTGAAGCACTTGTGGGCTAAGACATGCCTTTCATTTACTGAAATGACAATAATCAACATAAAACACTTGAGATACACATTACTGGATTTTTCTTTTCTGACTTTGACACCAATTCTTAAATAAATTACAATTCTGTCTTCAATGCTACAACATTTTAAAAAAAACAAACAAAACAAAAAACACAAACAAAACCAAACAAATATAAACAAAAACAAACACAAAACCCACCAATCCCAAAACAAACACAAACACCACTCACCACCCCCCTCCCCCCCAACTTGTCTGATTCTAGTTGCGCTGTAATTAAGTCTCAGGTTGATTTCAGTTATGCCTGCGTAGTTCTCTGGTCTACACATAACAGTTACTTGTAGCAGTGGGATTTTAAGGTTAAAGTGAACATGTGGTAAAAATGGCTTTTTGCATTGTCTGTAAAAGTCCCTGCCTTTCTCCTT
>JAWWLV010000001.1:73685392-73714475 GCA_035041135.1 Platyrinchus mystaceus
TTTAGATAGTTCTTATACTTTTTTTTCTGTAAGAGTCTGTCTAGAATTTTGGCCTTGGAGAAAAGTTTATATGTTCCGCCATTTAAAATGGAGATCCAGATTTTACTTCAAAAGACTGTCTAAATGGAAAAGGGTTTGAGCAAAAAGCAACTGATGCACATTTAGTGTTGCTATATGAATATAACCTTAAAACAGTACATATTAATTTCAATAAATATTCAAAAGTGCATGTGTGCATGTCTGTGTGTGTGTGTATATATGAATATACCAATATTCAAATGTGAATTTTCCAGGAAAGGTCAATATTATTTGATCAGATTTGATAATATCAGTTTTATCTTTAGGATCTAACAGTAAGTTATCTTTCCCTTTTTTTGTTGTTTCATTCCCATTCCTTTTCATGAGTTTATAAAACCTTTTGCAGAATTTATATCACAACGGATTTAGACTTAATTTTCCTGATTCCACAGTTGATGTACAACACAAAGTAAAGTACTGACATTTTAACTTGACACGCTGTTACATGTTTAAAATTATGCCATTATATTAGGTCATCATCTGCAGCTCTATTAGTTCCATATTTCAAATACTCCCAGATAGCTAAAAAATGCATATGTGTCTGTGTGTGCATGTGTGCACACACGTTTGCGAATAAAAGAAAGAGTGTAAGAGAAAACTAATCTACATCTGACACATTTCTTTGCATAATTATTCCTCTATCATAACCTGAGGATAACTTGCAAATTACAAAGAAATTGTTGTGGAAGGAAGATGTGGGTGTGCCTATAAGACCCACCCACAGCAAACAGAACTGTTTGGAGGGAATTTGCCAAAAAGTCATCTTGTTAGAGATGAAGAAAAGCATCAGCCTCAAATGAATCAGGTGGACTCAACTAATTGGAAAATACCAAAGGCTTTTGAAGCAAAGGAGCCGGATGAGAAATAGAAAAGAAACATGAACATTTCTAGCATGGAGATAGAGATGTTGGAAAAGAAGCATCTCAGAGCTCTGCCCCTGCTGTCAGTGTCTGCAGGACAACTCACCAGTACAGTTTTGGAGCACAGCCTCCCCAAGGGTCACCAAGAGCAGCCTGGTCCCAGTTAGCAGAGTGCCAGGACCCAAATGTTTAGTAACATTGTGAAAAACTAATGTTATAGTTTTCATGCTGCATTACTGATACTGATCCTGAATGTATGGTTCACTGACTGTTAGTTAAATAGCCTGCCGTTAATAAATTCATAAATCACTTTGATCAGGCGTTTGACTTAAAGCATTTGAATTGAGTAATTTTTCCTGGGCATATGGGAAAATTTCCGACATTTGGCTTATCAAGTAATATGCAATGTAATTTAAAGTAGGTTGAGAATTGAGATGTAAGAGTAGTCCAACTTAAGTCAAAGCAAAATATGCAAATTAACACTGATTAGCTGAAGTCCTAAGTCTTGATGTCAGGAAGCAATTATTAGGGGAGGAAGGGGATTTAAGAAAATTCCATGACAGACCATAATGGGCTGCTTCAGAGTTATGCGCTAAACAACATATCTATTACTTTAACTCTGGCACATAAAAGTCTAAAGTCTAGCACTTGATAGAGATTTTGCACGGAGACCACAAAAAAGCAGAGGAAAAGATGAGGTTTCCCTCAATATCTACCTGATATATATTCTGTGTGTGAGCAAGGAGACTGCACAGGGCTGTTCAGGGAAGTGGTAGAATCACCAACCCTGGACACATTCAAAAAATGCCCGGATGTGGCACTTTTTGCTATGGTCTAGTTGAAAAGGTGGAGATTGGTCAAAGGTTGCACTGGATGATCTTGAAGGTCTTCTCCAACCTAAATGATTCTGTGAATCTGTGATATCAGGAGGTACATGCAGCAAAAATCCTTTACTTTATCCTTTAACTAATTCTGCTGTACACAAGACCATCCTGCCCTATACCTTTACAGGAAAACACACTTCCAGCAGTACAGATTCAGAGTCTAGTGTCCCCTATAGCCTTGCATTCCCAGTGTCTTCGCAGGCATACTTCTTTCACCTTCCCATATAGTAATTATTTTACTTATTTGATGGGATCTACACCGATGCCTTTTTTCAAGTTAATACCTTGTTAAGGTATGAAAAAAATACAGTAAAAGCATGCAAAGGAGAAGACAGCATATAGAAGAATATAGATTTATTGATTTAACCATCATATCAACTTATTCCTATTGACTGTAAAGACAGCCTTGGTGACCATCTGCCTTTAGTCATACTATTTCTTTTATGAATTCTATTTTGAGAATGCGGGCTGTTTTAACATAGAACTTTTTATCTGTTATCTCCATCAATCCTCATGCCAAAGGCAAGTGTGAGATCAATAAAAATATTACTGGTAATAGTAATGGGAAAAAAATAAAACAAAAGAGAAAACTTTCCTAAGCATCAAAAACATCCATTTAGAATTTGGACAAGCAGCTTGTGTTTGTGCTTATCTCAGCTAATCCGTTCATTCTAAGATTTAGTATAGTTTCACTCATCTTCCTTTGAGTTTTTGTGCTAGTGGATGAAAGTGCAGTTGCATAAAGATTATACTTGTTGACGTGTGAAAACAGAATGTCCCCAGGGCAAGGATCAAAGGATAGAATTATTTCTCTTGTAAGTATATGGATAAATACAGAAATATATAGAATGCACTAAAATGGGGGTATGATTTGAGCAAGAACGTACTCTGAACTTTAAACTCCTGTTCTTCCTGCCTTAAAACATTAAATAAGTGAAATATTTCTTGATACTCATCTGGTATTTTGCCCATATTTTGCTGGAGGCATGTACAGATTTTTTATCAGTCTGCTGTTTTGTGTCAAATAAAGAGAAGGCCTATGGACTTGTATGAAAGATATTGAAAAAAAAAAAAAAGAAAAAAGAAAAAAAAAGAAGCAAGTTTACTGCAATGTATTCACTCCCAAAGATTTAATCAGTAGAAGAATGACAAAGACTAGTCTTGAGTACAATAAGAAGAAAACATCTAGTATACCTAGGTCGCTAGTTCCTGGATTAATGGGGGCATATAAACATCAAAAATGTTCAGTTTACTTTATACTTGAAAATGGTTCACTTTTTAAATTTTATTGCTGAGCTAATTACTAAGTTATAATTAGCTTTGGGTGGGTCTCTGTAGTTTTTTTCTTAATTTTTCTATTACATAAGCACATATCCCATGAAAGGGTGAGCACAATAAAGCTCCAATATTGTGGTGTTGTTATTTCTTGTATATGCATATCAACTCCTAAAAATTTAATGGATCAGTTTATGAAGTAAAATTAAAAAGCCATATTTGACAAAAAATTATTTCATATTATTTGGTTGACTGAAATTCTACTCTTCAGATCATACCGAGGAACAGTTTTACTGTTAACAGTATATGAATAAAAAACTAACTTCTTTAGAAAAGTCAGTTACCACCTCATATCTCAGTAAATGGAATTAATTAGTGTTTTGAAGGTGAACTAATGGAACTATCGTTTTCTTATCCCTCTTCCTTTCTCACTTTTTCTCCGTGATTTTTATGAATAAAACTGTACAGCTGGGATTTTATTTGGGGAAAACCAATGTAAATTGCATATCTTTTCTGATAAGAAGTTTCTTCACAAGGTTAACCCAAATACCTCATATTTTATAATCCAAGACAGTAGGGATGAAGGGGCATACATTTGTGCATTTATGTATATGTATTTTGTATAAACTCTTCAGTGAATAAGCATTTTCAAAAACAATCAATTCATTGGTCAAGAACATTTGGACAAGATTTTAAAATAGTATTTTTAAAAATTATGAATAATTGTTATAAATATTTGAAAATTTGAAATTTTGCATTTGTATGTAAGATTAAAAAACTCATGGATTATCATTGATAACAGATTAAAACTGCAACCTGAAAAAATCTTATTTTAAAAAATGAAGTATTTCATAACAACATAGAGAAAGCTGTAAGATCACAGTAAGGATATTTCAAACTTTAACAAGTAAGGGTCATATACTCAAGAGCAAACTTGTGTCTTCTAATTCCCAAATGGAGGGACATTTTAAATTTAGTCCCATCAACAATTACAAATCTGGTGTTAGTACCCATGAGGGAAAAGCTAACATTTCAATACACTCAGTGTAATTAGACAAAATTGCTTTTTACTGCAATTCATAGGGAGAAATTGTTCCCTCAAATACAGACAATAGTTTGCCAGACTGCTTGATATTACTATCATTGTTAATTTGTTGATATTAAGAGACATATGGAGTGTACTGCTGAGAGAAGGCAGATGAACTTATAGAAGGGATCTGGGGCATATTTAAGGACATTAAAAGGGCAAGATATTGCAAGTAAATTCTGCAATAAAAATTTATTCAGTTATATCTTTATTCTTTGTTCTCCCAGAATGCATATTTTATATTTATTGGGTAGTTGAATATGTAGAAAAATATAAACTATAAAATACCTTGAGAGCTATAGAGCAAAACTTGATTCATTAAAAAATAGACAATAGTTTTTTTCCTCTGATTTTCATGTGTGAGCCAGACTGCAGACACTGCATGAAATTCCAAAAATGACATTTCACTAATGTGAGGAAATGTGCTTTGTTTTCCACCAAGCAAGTAATTGTATTCTCAGACTAAAGATGGGTATCTGAAGAAAGTAGAATTTAATATTAGTTGCTTACAAAATAATGGTGAAGTTTATTTAACCAATGGTCCCAAGCCAACACTTTGGGCTTTGGCTGAAATACTTTCTAAATCCAAATGAGCAGGACAAGCTTCTTTCTCTTCTAAAAGATTTATCTCAGAAAATATTTTGATCATCCTATTTTTGTGGTGTTATGAAGGATCTGTAAATGTATGGTGAAAAATAGCACTACAGTAAAAAGAACTTGTAAGGCCTAGTTCAGATTGTCACCAAAATGAGTTAAAAGACAGCCCTAAAATATCAGCTGGAAAATATGCTTCTAAACAAGACTATAATCAATAGCATTAAATGTTTATAGTAGTTATTCTTAAGGGATTTTTACTAAAAATCTCCAAAACCAGACACGATAGGCAGAATTTTCAATGCTTTTGAGAAGGTATTTCTGCATATTAAGTGTTATGCTTCCTGTACTAGGAAAAATGAATATGCCACATTTCAACTCAAAGAAACTCACAGTTCTGACCTGGAACTTTCATGGATTACCTAGAGACCAAGAATCTGTAATTGGTGTAAGAGCAGAAAAATATCTCACTATTAAAATTAAATATCTACTTTTTACTTAAAAATTTTGGACTAGGTGTCAAAAAATACCTTAACTATTGTATTCATTTTTTTTAACCTGCAGTATAGATTCAGTATAAATGCTAAACTGCAGAGATTACATATACTAGCAATTTCTCATGTTTGTATCAAATTTCTCTTAAATGTGTGTTACAAATAATACCAGAAAAAACCCCAATCCAATACAATCACAAAACAAAGAAATAAAAAAATGAAACAAAGCTCATGTCACCAAGGAAAATAAATGTATAGTATCATTGGAAAACCCCCTGAATGACTGTGAACTAAGTGAAAATTTGCTGCAGTACTCAGAAAATAGATTTTTACAGTTAATAAGTAACTCATCTAAAACTTTAATTAAAGCTTTACCTTAATAAGGAAAGGATATTAACAAGAATTATTGGGAAATGTTCTAAAGGAGTTGTAAAAAGGGACTTAGATAAAATTCTTCTAAAATATTTTACCTGCTACAAGTCACTTTTTTTGAAAAAAAAAACATATAAAGAGTTATAGTCAAATTATACTAATACAATATATTTTAAAAAGGATTTTAGAGTAACAGCTGAAGAACAAGTCTTAAATATATTCAGAAAGAAAAGCTCAACATCAGTTTAATCAAAGTTAATTTAAATTTTATTTTTTAAAATTGAACAATTTATACTTCTATTTTATTTGAAAAAATTGAAGCCAATTTCATTATTCTATACTTCCCTATATTTTTCTATAATTCCTGTTAAAGTCTGACACTGAACAGTGAAAGAGAAAATCTACCAAAAAGTACTCTGGTAAAACCACTATCACTTTATAATTGAAAAAAAAATTGGTAACTGATTTAATTTTTAAGGAACGTAACATTTATGACCATTGAACATTCTATATAATTTAATTACATATAGGAAAAAATTATTCTTGAATATGATGTGATATTTTAAGAAGCATATGTACCTGCTCATTTATCCTAAGAAACTTTAATTTCCTGCAACATATCTGAAGATACATTGAAGTTGCAATTTTTTAATATTTATTAACAATTCCTTTTTCTTTTCTACAGCCAACTATTTTCTCCTGTCAAAAATGATGAAGGTTTAGGGTTTACAAAGGTTACTTTGTAGTATATCCCACAGAGTTCTGACAGTAACCATACCCTTGCTGTTTCACCAGAATATTCTGTTTCCTGAATTCTTATTTTAATGTTGACCTCACTTTCCAGTTGTATTGTTTTCTCATCTTTTATATGGTGAATAATGGCAACCCTTATTAGAATGAGACTTATCAAAATCTTTCCTGTCTCCTTCTCCCTTATAGTACACTCTTCCTGATAGATTGAAGTGACTGGGTTTGTGAATATGAAAGTAAGTGGTCATTATTTCTTAAGAGTGAATAAACAACTGAATAGTGAGTCATGAAGTACTCTCCATTCTCACTATATTTATTTCCAGAATGAAAGCAAGAAATGAGGTATGGCATAAAAAAGTATGATGTGGTCATTATTCCCATTTTATAAGTATGGCTCAGAGGTATTCATGGGATCTAAAAGAATATATATGGTAGTGGTACAAACAGTTTTAGGAGATATTCTGTGACTGGGACTTGAACACGCAAAACAGACCTTGGCCTGATCTTTTTACATTCCTGCTAACACTTTTCCATGCAATTCCTAGGCATGGTTCCATAGTTGCTGTGGATCAGAGACCTTTATCAAAATGTGATATTGATGTATCTACTGATGCTCTTTGTATCAGCATGTTTACCAGTATGGATGGATACCAATTATTATATGACTTCTGTCAGGGAGCAAGCTCAGGACACTTTCGATTTAATGGAGCCAGAATAACTTATGCAACTCTCTTCCTCTTTAGGCTTCTTCAGGCAGAATCTTATCACTTGTTTCACTTTAAAAATGATGCTGTAACACAGAGTAAATAGATGTAATATTTCATTACAGGCAAAAGTTATCTTTAGCTCCACTGTTTCTAATACAACTGATAATGCAATTTCCCTTCACAACATAAGATGCTTAGTAAGAACTATGTAGCAATTCATATTCTCTTCCACTGAGATAAGTCAAATATAGTGGGATTTATCTCATCTACCTTTAAATTTTTATAATGCAGACATCTACATCTGAGTTTGTCAGCTAGACGTTTTATTCCATGAATAAAAATGGGTACTTCTAGAACATGTTTCATTTACTTGTACTATAGATATCTAAAAAGGTTAGAAGAATTTTGTTTTGGAAGTAATATGTATCTCCTTGAATTATACAGAGAATCTAGATAATTAATCAAGTTGAAGATATCTGCACAGCTAAAAATGGGAAAGCCCTAGAAATAACTTCATGTTATATAAAAATACTCTGCCAGAATCCTTACCCCAGATCTCTTATTGAGTCTTTGCACTTAATAAATCTCATTTTTATTTTGCTTTCTCAAAAATAAAAATGAAGCCCCATTATAGCATACTGTCTTTAGCAGAGGAATGTTAGAACTAAGTGTAGCAGCTTTTTAATCATGTCGTCAATTTATAGCAATTCCTGTTGATGCAGAATGCTGGATCAGCAAAAGAATAATTAGTAGAAAATAAAGCTAATATTTATCTTGCTTGTGTCTGTGATATCAAAGGTGCTTCTATTAATAAAGATTTCAATGAACAAAATGAAACACTTTTCCCAGTACTTTTCTTTATTATGTCATATATGCATAAGCAATTTATTATGCACAAATTTATTTTTTGTAGGTATCAAAATGTTTACAGTTCAGACATTTTAATATTTTTTAACTACTGCTTTTCTCAGAGAAGATAGGAACATATTAATATTTCCACTAATTCTTTATTTTTTTTTTTGTTAGACTAGCACTGGAGATTCATAATGTCAGTCATTGATATTTTTTTGGAGTCTTTACCTGTATGTCAATTTGAAAATGCTTCTTTTTTTAATTGATTGGGGCTCTTTTAATCCATTAATCTTACAGCGTCTTATTACACTTAGATGTCATAAATGTGTAAAAACTGTCTGCAAAGAAAGGACCATATATATATACTCATGTATACATGTAAATCACTGCTATGTTTGCCAGGAAAAAAAAAAAAAAAGAAAAAAATAAGGTCCATTACTGTTTCTCTGTATCCTTACATCATCTTGATCTGATTTGCTTTTTTGATAGTGCTCATCAGAATCCTCTGGTTTGTGTTAAATAAGATTGAAATGGCAGAGAAGTCGAGAGTTGGCACTTGAAATGACAGTCAGGCCTTCTCTATCCATGTCATTGTGACAAATCTTTATAGGAACGTTATAGATACAGAACTAGTGATTAGCTCCATTACTATGCACTCCTGTATCTCTGCTCCAGAGAGCGATCATCAAATTCACATTATCTGGGAACTTGGGAGTTAGCAGGAGCTGACCATGCCAGCTGGAAGAGGCTTAAAACATGTGTTATGCTATTAAGTGATATTACAATGTACCAATAATGGATTACAAAAAAACGGTTACAGACCTTGTTACTCGGAAGTATAGATGTACTGTGCGTGTTGCGCAGCCATCGTAATGCAGTTTGCTAAAAGAAAAATGATGAATTGTTATACAGTTTAGCATAGGATTATGCAGAGGTGAAACTGGATTAAAATAATTTACATGACAAAAATAAATGCATAAAAAATAAAATATGAACATGAGTGTTAGCAACAGCATCATTTTAAAATGTCTGGGGGATTTTTGCCTCGTTTTTACTTAAAATGTGTTTTCCCTTTGGCATTGATATGGGCCCCGCAATTATCCCTGTTGCACTGTGGCTGCAATTAAGACAATTTACTTAAGGACACTCCAATGTGTAATGGGCAGTATGAAAAAGAATCATCATCAACTCCCATAATAAAATCCTCCAGTCTAACAAAGGACATTCAGGACTGAAAAAAGAGTGAAAGATTCACTGCAAAATGCTTAAAGTTTATATCCACTCGAGGCTTAACAAGAAGAAAAGGAATCCACATGGAATAATTGTATTCATAAGTAAATCCATAGAGGGAACAAAAGTGAAAATAACTCAGGTCTAGAAGAGTAATTAACGAAATCATTGTGTTTGTATGTCATGTTTGTGTGGTTCCTCTCACAGCAAGACAAAACAAAGCTGACTTCCTAGTCTAATACAACAGAGAAGCCCTTGTACTTATCTGCATTCAGACAGCTCATTCAAAAAAAAAAATGGAGGAAGAAATATTCTACAAAGATGAAGTCACCGCCTCTGAATCACTAAGTGTCTGAAGCACAATTTACACCATGTTGTGAGAGAATGTTGTTAAATACTGTTCCATATGTGCTCTGTCCTGGTGATCTTTCCTGCACTTTGTACTCCTCACCCTCCTAGTCAGAGTTCTGGTCATTGTGTGTCTTCCATTTGAAAGGTCAATATAACTATTTTTATGTTTGTAAGAAATGACAAAAATTTGAGATAGTGGGGCAAAAAATGGAAGAATAAATCACATTTTACATAGGTTCACAAATTCAAGAGTTTAGAAGACTGATCACTACTCCTGGCAGAGAGCAATTTATTGCAGTCAATGAAGAATTTTATATCCTCTATGTTTTGAACAGTGTGTTCTTTGAATAATCTTATTTAATGAGTAGTCATTGTGATATTCCTGCACTTCCAGACAGTCAGTGGAAATCTTCCTCCAAAAAGTTTCTATTTAAAAAAAAGGAGAGATTCTAGAGACTTCTTTATTCACCTCATTTTGTCCTCCAAAACTGCTGTTCAGTTTTTTGTTCAGTTTATTGTAGCCATGAAATTTTGGGGACTAAAAATACAGAGAACAGTTATTTCAAGGTGGGAAAAAGGATGTCACTGGTCACATTCAAAGTATTTATCCTGTGGCAATGGTAGTTTAAACTTTACTTTAGAATTGCACACACACATACATATATAAAAGAAAAATGGAATAAGAAATTACTATATTTTTCATAGAATGATATAACGAGTAAGGTTGAAAGGGATTTTAAAGATCACCTAGATCCAATGCCCCTGACATGGACAGGGATCCTTCCACTAAACCAGGATACTCAGAGCCCCATCCAGCCTGACCTTGAACATTTCCAGAGGTGGGGAGTACACAGCCTCTATGGGCAACCTGTTGCAGTGCCTCATCACCTTCACAGTAGAGATCTTCTTCCTAATATCTAATTTAAATCTACCTTCCTTCAGGTTATGGCCATTCCCCCTTGTCCTATTATTACATGTCTTTGTAAAAAGCCCCATTCCAACCTTCTTGTAAGCCCTTTTTAGGTACTGGAAGGCTGCTACAAGGTCTCCCTGAAGCCTTCTCTTTTCCATGATTTTTGTTCCTGATGAGTATCTGAGAAGTTTCTACGGGCAGATTTCAAACATTTATCTTTCAGAAACATTTACTCTTTAGTTGTATCTTCATTTATTCTTTAGTTATACCTTACCTTATGTAGTTGTAAAAAAAAATATTTAGGCAACAATACTGTATATGTGCATGTTTTAATCAGTAAGGCAGATTCCTTCAGAGACTGACTCTAAGATAAGGCACCTGAAGTAAGTGTCAAAATAGTTTTGCATGGTTTCTACTGGCAATGAAGAAAGTACTGATAGCTAAGGTGTGAAAGAGATGCTCAGCATGTAGACAGTTAAAGTTAAGTAGACTTAAAAATCTTCCAGAAAATCCAGACAAAAATTTCTTTGTTAATTTTTGAAGTTTACTGCTACTTTAAAATCAGAACCATATGAATCTTTCTGACATAAATTGTTAGCTTTTTATTCAATCACAAACATGCTTCACTTGACAAATATGAGCCTTAAAATAATTCTCTTTCTGGTTTAGTCCTGTTTCAGAATCAGAATCACAGAATATGCTTAGTTAGAAGGGACCCATAAAGGTCATCAAGACCAATGCTTAGCCCTGCACAGGACCATCCCCAAGAATCCCTCTAGTAACAGGTCACTAGTCTGATATCTCCCCATTCACTATTACCCTCTGTGCTCGACCCATGAGCCAATTGCTCACCCACTACATGATGTGTTTATCCAGCTGTGTGCTGGACATTTTATCCAGAAGGCTCTTGTGAGAGACAGTATCATAAGTTTTACTGAAATCTGGAAAGATTACCTCAACTGGCTTTCCTTGATCATCTAGGTGGGTTAACTTGTTATAAAAGGAAATCAGGTTTGATAAGCAAGATTTTCTTCTCATGAAGCCATGCTGGCTGTGACCAATGACAGTGTTGTCTTTCAGGTTTCTTTCAATACTTCCCAGAATAATCTTCTTTATAACTTTATGAGGCACCAAAGTGAGACTGACAAGCCTGTAATTTCCAGTGTTGTCTTTCTTGCTCCCATTTGAGAATTGGGGCAATATTTGCCAGCTTCCGGTCAACTGGGATGTCTCCAAAGTTCCAAGACCATTCAAAAATAATTGAGAGAAGCCTCATGATGACATCAGCTACCTCCTTGAGGATTCTTGGACTCTTCCTCCTCTTGGATTCTTCCTCCTCGGGACTCATAGATTTATAGGGATCCAGCTGAAGCAGCAATTCCTGTACAACTTCAAGGTCAACTGGAAATTTATTCTCAGTGCACTGAGACCCCCTTAATCTATCATCTGTGTTGAAGACAGAAGCAAGGAGAGCATTAAACATCTCTGCTTCATCTCTGTCCCTGTTTGTGAGGTGATAATCCTCATCCTGTAACTGGCAGATGTCATTTCTACACTGCCTATTGCCACTAATGAATTTAAGAGAACTCTTTTATGTTGTCTTCCACATTTCTGATCTGCTTTAACTCCATTTGAGCTTTGGCCATATGAATTTTCTTACCACAGTAGCAAGCAGCATCTCTGAATTCTTCCCATGTCACCTGGCCTTGCTTCCACTGAGCATACATCTTCATTTTTTCCTTTATTTCCAAAAGAAGATCCCTACTTAGCCAAAAAAGCCTTCCACCTCATCTGCTTGCCCTCTGACATTTTGGAATTGCCTCTATGTGAGCCCCTATGAGGTGGTGCTTAAAAAGTGACCAGTACTGATGGATCGCAGCACCATCGAAGTCGTTTTCCCAGGGATCTTACTCTTAGTTTCCAGAGTAATCTGAAGTCCAATGATGAAGTTTTGCTGACACTTTTCATCCAGTAAATAGAGATTTTAAACTCAGTTGCTTCACGGACACTATGGCGAAAATGGCCACCAAACTCCACGTCACTCACAAGAGCCTCTCTGTTTACAAGCAACAAATCAAGTAGCAGTGATAGAGATGACAGACACAATCTATGAATCAGTCTTCAATGGTAAGTGCTCTAGCCACATCACTCAAGCTGAAAAAGGCAAAAGCAGGTATTTGGAGAATCAAGCCCCTAAGCTCCCTGGACGAGAAGATTGGGTTTGAGATCATCTGAGGAACCTGAATGTGCACAAGTCCGTGGGACCCAATGAGATTCATCCACTGAGGGAGATGGCAGACGAAGTTGCTGAGCTACTGTCCATCATTTTTTTAAAATCTTGGCAGTCAGGAGAAGTCTGAATGAATCTTCATTTGCAAAGTAAGTCATGTTTAACCAGTTTCTTTTTCAAAGTAAAATTGATTTTTATTTATTTATTTATTTATGTAATTCTACATCATAGCACATGGTCTTTCTCAATTGGGTAACTATTTCTGTATGCTGACTCTAAATGAGATCTCACTGATGTCTTACAAAAAGGTAGTAATATTTCTGCTTAGCTGGAAGTGTTTTGCTTGATGATTTGGGAGACCATAGTTGCTCTTTTTAAAGCTTTGTTCTATTATTGATTTACTATCTTCTTTAAAAGACATATATCTGGGGTTTTTTAAATTGTTTTTTGTTCCAGCTTGTTTCCAGGCCTCAGACTGCACTACAGATTCTTGTTCTGAGTCTCTAAATGAATGGATTTTTATTTTGTTCTCATAAATTCCCCCTCATCCTATTACTTCACTCCTTAAGGCTATTAATTTATTTATGTGTAATATTTCACTGCTCCCCTCTATTCAAAATGACTGCCAACTTGGTGATATCATCTAATTTCATTACCTCACTTCAACTTTCAAGCCAAGGGCAGAATCCAAGACTGAGATACTGTGAGAGCTTCCAATACTCAATAAATTCCAAATAGGATTTCTCCACAGTCTAATATTTTCTCTTCAATACAACAAAACAGCTGTTGTCATCTGATAGTATTTTCCACAGAAGCTCTCGTCATATGTGTATTTGATTCCTCAAGGCTTTAATATTTTTCTTAAATCTTTGTTCTAAAAACTTACATTATTTAAGGACAAACAAATTCAGAGGTGTGTATATATAGATCAATTTTTATTCTGTTTATAAATATCAATATTTACCAAATTGTTTTTCATATTTATTCATATAGCATGTTGCATTTATTCTACTGGTTCTCCAGAGTTCTCTAAGGCAGATTATTCTGCTATTCTGTCATAAACACATTTTCATTTTAGACACAGTGATTTCATTTTGCATTTCATCGTAGTATATCACCAGTCCAGGTGGCTATCCTGTCCATTTTCCTTGTCCAATATGACAAAAATATTAAGAAATCTTTCTATATATTTTGAGTAATAGTCAAAGTATGTTTATTCAACATTTTACTCACTAAGTATAGTACTTGATCTTCTCTATGCCCATTTTTTCAAACAAAACCTCAACAGCTTATTCTGTAAATGTATACCTTGTGGAACATTCTTTAGCCTTCAGCGAAGTTTTATGACCAGCTTAGAAACTCCAGAAAACAGATACCTATAACTGAGAACACAAGTTGCATATCAGTGTATGATTGCACTATCTTAATTTAAGTCTATGTTCTTTCACTGTGCCCTAACTATTTGTCCTTAAGGGGAAATGGTTATGGTTCTCAGACACCTTCTCCACACAGTTAGAGTAACTGAATGGCAATGCATTTTCCACTAGAAGTTAGCCTTCTTCTACATTTTAACTTCCAGTATCTGAAGGAAGTTAACTCTTTTGATGTAGTTCTAGGTTGCTTAGTCAGATGCAAAAACAAAACCCCTCAGTTCTCTAATATAAATGCTGAGAACCTAATAAGTTAGCAAGAAACATCAAGAGATATCAAGTGAGGGATCTATTTTTAAAGTCACATGCAAATAGTACTTATTCCTTCCAAATCCTTATTTCAAAATTGCATATAAGACTTTTAAATTTATATCTTGAGCAGCCTTTGTTAAAGAGTACAACACTGGACAACCAAGTTTCAGGATGCTATATTTTCAGTACTGGATGCTGATCAGATAAAACCATGGTACTAGAAGCACAACACTTTTTGCCTATCACTCCCCAATAAGGATGCTTGTGTTTTATAAAAAATATTCTCTTTACCATGTTCTCTATAGGAAGATAAAACTCTTTACTTCCCATTTTTATTATATATCAGAATTCTGCTTTTCATACATTAATAAAATTATGCTGCACTCTATTATATAAGATCTAATAATAATATATGCAGATTAATGTAAAAATGTCTGTGCTAATGCTGATGGTGAATTTTATGAGAAAATATTAAAACTAGTAAAATATACTAAACCAAACTAAGCAAAATGTTCATAAGCATAGCAAATTCAGTGATTAATAGTCAGCAGGATTCTAGCTTTCTATGTCACCACTTGGATTTTATGTGGTGTTACTAAGCAACAAAGGTTACTCTTCAGCAACACTTAGATGCAGTATTTTGCAGCTTTAATCAAATCAGCTGCTAAGTGAACAGTATTTTTGTGTAATCTGTTTGTCAGTGATAGATAAGCAGTACAAGCAAATCAAATATGTGCTAATTTATATAGCATAATTACAACAAGTCCCCTTTTAGTTAGTTAATGGGCTTTTCTAATGTATGGCTCTGGTTATGTAATTTATTTTGTTGTGAACTTTCTTGGTAACAGGAATAATTCAGACAATATTTTAGTCCTCTCTCCAAGCTCCAAATGATATTTACTGAAATGTACTAAAAATGGTCATTAAAACTGCTATATTGACATCAAGATAAGAATAACCCACATAAAAAAATTAGAGTCAGAACTATTTTTATTGCTGTTACCTAATAATTTTAAAAAAACCAGAATCTCATAAGATGTTGTACATAATTTTTTAATTTTATCTTCTACTTCTTCCCATGGTACTAACAGAGAAGACTAGACAAAGTAACATGACAGGTTGTCGAAAGATCCCTCAGTTCTGCTGCTTTTGAAATTCTGGTTGTTTTAAAAGCAAAAACAGCTACTCAAAGAAAGCTTCTGTATTCCAGGAAGCATAGACTGTAAAACAACAATTTGTATCAGCTACTTGCTAGTACAGAAACGTTTGCTTCAGAAGAAGCATGATGCCTTTAAAGTTGAAAGGTCATAGAAGTGCAGTTTCTTTTAATCTGTGTGCCACCAGATGGATGGTTTTGCTCTCATATTATGATTTTGCACAGATAATTGCAGAATTCCAATTAAAAAAAAAAGATCCCTATATACAGAATTTAAAGCCATACCAATTTAAGTTCTTGTCTATGGTTGATTCTATGAAATGCCTAATAGCAGAAAAAACTGGACAAGAACAGGATGACACGAAAAACAAAGAAGTTATGCACGCCATGCTGATATGTATAAAGTAGTGAAGATGGTAAATTATTTTTGTCTGTTTTTTGAAATTAATTATTTTCATAGGTCGTGTGGGAACAATAGTAATGGTATCACTGATCTTACTGTTATGCTAATTTTTTAAAAAATTCTCATTAAAAAATTACAAATAAAATTCCTGTAAGTCTTTGCCTTCCTAATGTAATTTAAATAACATACATTGTTTCAGAGAGGGGGAAGAAGGGAGAGATGAGAGAGAATAAATACAGTTCTAGTGTATTTGCATAATGATTTCATTTGAAATGTATGTCAGTCCATGCAGCCCGCAATCTAAGCCTTTAAAATATTGTCCCACAAGAATATTGATGTAGCCCTTTAAACACGATAGGCAGTAAGATAGCACTTGAACATGTTAGTGAAGGTAATATATTTTATACTTAAGGGATATGTTGCTGGTTTGTATTTTTATGGCAGTACTTAGTGATGTCATTTGTGTCCTCATTGCTCCTGAGGTTGTATGATATAATTTATCGCAGGAGAGAGAGAGACTATTGCAGAGATGTACCAACCTTAAATAAAGAAAGATGAGGAGGGAAATGAACAGCAATACTAATAGCCACAATTTTTTAGATTACAGACGTACTCTAAATTAGGAACCAAGAAACTGTGTAACTGCCTAAAGCTTCTGGGAAAGGTAGCTTACCTGGAGTTTTGGGGTAGTGTGAACTTGATGGCTTTTTTTTTTTTTTGGACAGCCCTATCTTACTTGATTGAAAGGCAGAGCCTCTGCTTACAGAGTAAAAGCTACAAATAGCCTAATGTAATCTTCTAAGTGCAGTGGAAATAAGGCTAGTATGATTTTACTGGAATAAAAAGGTTTTGAGCTCATATTCTGAAACAATATGGACTCCTTTACATGACTTGTGTATTCACTACTTGCTAATTCAATGTATGCAGGAAATCAGTGACAAAGGATCTAATCTTGATTCCAGTGGATCTGACGAAATTTTTGTTATTATGACAATCTCAGTTAGTCTCCAGGAAATATCTTGGGCTTTAAATATTTCATTAACTTTGCCATTTGGATGCTTATGTTTTTGCAGCCCTGGAAATATTTGTCTAGCTGTGGTCAATTAACACAAAGAAATCCTAATAAAATTTTTTTTCCTCCAGCATGTAATAAATCATATAAAAGAAAAATATTTTGCTAGTATTACATCTCCCTCTACTGGTAAAATATTATTTTCCTCATGATTAATTGCAAAAGGAGACTATAATTTAAAAAAGAATGTAACATGGTAGTTCCTTTCAAAAATATGGTCCTATGATGAATATTTTAGAGATAAACAAGAGTTAGATCTGAATATTGTTTTCAAAATTTGTTTCTGCAATTGGTATTGCAGAAAGTTCAGAAAAGTGTTACTGATTTATTTGAGGGAGATTGATTAACGGGGAAAGTAGAATAATGTTTTCAGTATGGTGGTCTACTGGAGTTCTCACAGTAATTTCCCTTAAAAACAGAATAGAAAATATGTAAATAGGTTAGCAGCCTAAAAAGGTTAATATTCTATCACAATAAAGAAAAATAGCAGGAAGCACAGGTTATCCCCTTTTCCCCTATAGTTTTTCTACAATTCCCCAAATATACACAGTGGAAAAAACGACAGTGCAGGCCTCTTCTGCTTCTTTAGATCAAGGATGAGCACATTTTCTGTATAAATTTTCCAGCTAAAGCACTGGAAACTAAGCACCTGGTATACTGACTGAGGTTTTACTTGGATTTGCAGCCTAGAGCCTGCTATAGGCAATAAATTCTGCCCTTGTTTTAAAGCACAGCTAGAGGAGTTAGTTGGGTCACCATCTAGCTTATATATAACATCTTTAAGATGACAGTACTCACTCTGAAGCCAGAAAGTTTTGTTTCTTCAACACAAATAAATCTTTTCTCTCTCCCAGGAGAGTGCTGTGAAAAGCCGAAACCATACACAAAAATGGCCTAAGTTACATTTTAGGTGAATGTGTGATTTTGCAATTTTGAGTAAAGTATTTTGGTCATCACAGTGCATGAACTAAATATTTTGTGACAGAATGCTCTCATTCTTTAGCATCTACTTTCTGTCATGGTGAAGAAGATGCAATGGAGATGATGGCACTGATCAGGAATACATTTTCAGTGTGTATTTTTCTAGAAAGTTATCAAAATAAAATAAAAGCTTTAATAATTATCCAAAGAGAGTGAAAATATTCTAAAAAAAACCCAAAACAAAACAAACAAACAAAACCAAAAAAAAACCAATCAAAACAAAAAAAAAACAATCAAAAAAACTTAAAAAAACAGGAAACCCAAATAAGCAAGAGTGAGAAAGATTAAGAATAAATGAAAGGAAGGAGGAAGGAGAGAAAGAGGGAGCCAGAGGCAATTGGCACAAACAAAAACACATGAATATCAGGAAACTCTTTTTTTCAGTGAAGGTGACCAACACTGGCACAGGTTGTCCAGAAAGTTGTCGAGTCTCCATCCTCGGAGATCTTCAAAAGCTGTTTGCACACTCTGCCTGCTCACAACCCTGAGCAGCTGACTCTAGATGACCCTGCTTTGAGCTTGTTGATGGACCAAGAGGACTTCTGAAGGTCTCTTATAGCCTCAGCTATTCTATATTTCTGTGAAAAGGAAGAAAAAGGAAGGGGGAGGATGACAAGGGGGAAGGGGAGTTGAGAGTAAAGAAGGGAGGAAGGGTGGAAGGGAGAAGCGAGGAAGGAGTAGGGTTTTCACATAAAAAAAAAAAAAAAAAGAGAAAAACTGTGTTGCTCCACTTTTGTATGCAGATAATGGTGGTATTTAACCATGTGATCAGAGTGAATGTCCTTTCTAAACTATCAGTGTCAAGGTAAATTGATTCATTGCTCCTTGTGTGCACTGTCAGCATCTATTGTTATCTTTTCTTTTCTTACTTGTCACTTAGATTAATAACATTAGTGATGCTATACACTCGCAGCTTTCTTCCCTGTGTCAGTCACATAGGAAGTTACTCTGCACAGGTAATTTCTCTTCTGTGGATTTCTTTGTATTACTTTCATTAGTTTAAATTGGCAGCAAGAGCACATTGTATCTCCTTCTGAATGCTTGTATAAGTTAATATTTCTAAAAGCATGGTGGTGTATTTACTGAATACATGTCGTTGCTTTCATTTTCACTGATTTTTTTGTTTATATGCTTTTTTCCCTCAAACTTGAAAGAATGCAGTTGGCAGTTAATTGAAAACCACAAAAAAAGACAGAATACTTTTGCATGTACAACAAAGAATCTTTCTTTTACTTCAATAATAAAATGTAATTAATCCAACATAATTAGAGAAAATAAAGCTTACAGTTACAGGAAATAAAGCCTACGTATTATAAATCATGAAATCCTACTAAATATTGTGCTGGAAAAGATGACAACTGATTTTGATGAAAGGAGAATCAGGTTGGAGACACTGAGAGTAGACTCCAGTTCTTAATATTTTATTCATTATACTGAAATCTAGAACTTGCTAACAAAATGTCATGATGATGCAAATCTTTGAGACATTGATGAAACATAAGAGGACTGGAATCCTATGGAGGATGAACTATATAACCCTGTATGAACAGTGATCTAAACCAAATGGGGAAAATATCATATTAGAAACTGCAAGATCATGAATTGACTAAGAAACAGAATTTCTCCCGTGAGATAGGAGCTCAGCAGCTGCAGATATCATTGAAGCAGAAACCAGCATGTGTGAGCTTATTCACAAAGGAGAAGAATAATATGACCTCAGATAACAAGTTGTTTCCATCTAAGAGAGAAAAATAAAGCCTTACTACAAAGGACCAGTGAGCATGTATCTGTGATACTCTGTGAAGTACTGTGTTTAATTCTAGTAGTAAATGTTTAAAGAAAATAATAACTAGAAAATAGCAGGCAGCGATGCAAAGGAAATTATTTGTAATGTTCTGAAAATAATAGCTATGTTAATATATTTTGGATTTGCTTACCTTTTTCAACCCAGCGAGACTAATCAGTTAAATGTCTGTATTGCCAGTGAGACAAAAGAGTGAAGGCAGAATTTGATTAATTACCCAGATCAACACCTTGTGGTTGCCAAGGCTTTGGTTTCTACAGTCATGGGACATTTTTTGATACATTCAGCCTAGTGGGGAGAGATGGGATCCACCTATCTAAGAAAAGGCCAACTTGTAAGTTGGCCAACATAGTAAATTGTTCTTTAAATCTTTCCAAAGGCAAGAAAACTAAGTCCAGCCACCTCAAGTGCATATATACTAATGAAGTTAGTCTGGACTACAAATAGGAGGAAATGGATGCCTCTCTATGTCCTTTCTAAGAATTATGATGTTATAGGAATTCACTTGTTGGGAAAGCTTATATCTGGAAGAACACAACAAATGGCTACTAAGTGTTTCATAACGATAGGAAATGAAGAAGAGGAGATGGAGTTGCACTTTATGTAAAAGAGAAAATTGAGTGTGTGGAGTTGAGCTATGGAGACCTAGGAAATTCTATTAAATTTCTGTCAAGATTAGAGGAATCATTACCAAGGTAGACTCTTATGACCTTCCAGTCAGGATAATGAGGCCGATGAAACCTTAGTTTGGCTGCTGAATGAAGTTTTGGGTCAATAGAACCTGCTCCTCATGGATGAGGAACTTTCATTACCCAGACATTTGTTGGGAAAATGGTGGTGCACAACTTGCCCATCAGGTTTCTGCAACTCACTGCAGACTGCTTCCTTCTCCAGAGGCAGGGCACACCAACTAGAAACAGCTCATTACTAGATTTACTATTCACAAACTGAGAAAACTTCCTTGACAATAAAATGACAATGGTAGTCTCAAATGCAGCAATCATAATATTGTGGAGTTTAAGATCCTGTTGCTGTGGATCCTGTTAAGTTCCACAGCAAACATCAGTAATAGGACAAAGGTTTTGAATTTTGGAAGAGCCAAAATTTAATATGCTCAGAGCCCAGTCACAAGGAATTCCATGAGAAGCATCCATGTAGGACAAACTAGCATGTGATTACTGGGAATTATTCAAGAATGACCTTCTGGAAGGTTGAAGAGGGACAAGAACAATCCATACCCCACAAAGGGAAATGAAATGAAGAAAGCAGAACAAAAGACTACAGGGGTTTAACAATATGCTTTGGGATCTGTTTAAAAGCAAAAAAAAAAAAAAAAAAAAAAAAGCATTGTAGCTGTGGAAAGGCAACTAAATAGGCAAAAAGGAATATAAGAACCTTTACAGAACATGTAATGATGCAGTTGGGAAGGCAAAGGTTCAGCTAGAACTGAAATTAGCCAATAGTGATGTCAAGAAGAAGAAAAGGTTCCTCAGATACGTGAGCAATAAGCAGAAGCACAAGGAAGATGTAGGCCCACTGCTATACAGAGTGGAAAACTAGTTGTTAATGCTGATGAGTCACAAGTTCTCTACGCCTTATTTGCCTCTGTTGGATGGGTGGACTGAGAGTTGGGTAGAAAATTAGCTAAGAGACAGCACTCAGAGAGTGGCAGCCTGTCACAAACGCATTCTCACAGAAATAGATACTGGGCCTCACACTGTTCAACATCTTCATAAATGATCTGGATGATAGAATTGAAAGCACCTTCATCAGCTTTGCTGCCAACACTAAACTGGGTAATGATGTGGACAAGTTTTAAGAAAGAGCTATCTTACATAGGGACCTCGACAGGCTGGAAGAGTGGGCTAGCAAGAATTGTAGGAAGCTTAATGAAGACAAGTCCTTGCACTAAAAACTAGAATCCACGTAGCTTGGGAGCAGTTACATTAAAAGAACCTTGGGGTCCTGATGGACAACAAGCTTGATGCAACTGGACAGGATGACAGATATTCTCATCTAACCTTCCTTTCCTGCGGAAATTTGGATTAGATATTGTTCTGAGGTCCACTCCAGCCTGGGCTTTTCTATGATTCTTTGCCTTATATTCTGTAAGGTAGGTCCATAGTAAGACAGATAAGAAATAACTTCTGAGAAATTTAGAATTACTTGGGATTTAGGGAATAAATTGATCTAAATTATATCCGTGGAATACTTCAGGAGACACTGCATAAAAGCAACTATTTTTCAAATGAAAATGGATCAGTGAAATAAGTATAAGACATTACACATGTAGTTTTGTTGTGTGGAATTTATTTGTCAGAAATGTCTACAGTACAGATACATTAATTTGATTCAGTTTTTCTAGGATGTCTTTGTAGTCAATGAAAAACAGGGGGAAAAAAAACAAAAAAAAAACCCACTAAAACAAACAAAAAACCTCGTCAGATTACAAGGATAACATTTATCTGCATGTTTTAGATTTCTATTTTAAGACAAGATTCTAGAAGTGACTATTTCTCACTCATGACAATGAAGATCACATAAAGTGACAAGCTTAAACAACAAGCTTACACTGTAGAAAATCAGTTTTGGCAAAGTGAATCATCATTAAGTCTTTACTTGTTTGTACCACATGCACATCTTTCTCGAGAGAAATAAATGCAGTGAGAAGAATAGCAGCCTTTCGGACTTCAGTTTGCCATAAGAAGAGTAACTAATAGGTTGTGTCTTTTCCCTGACCTCAGTCCTTTCTAAAAGATTTATCATCATACTTTTTGATTTGGAAAGCTGTATACAAATATTTGAATTTCCTCTTGCCATATCTTGGGTTTTGTTAAGTGCGATTTCCAAGTAAATGTTTCATTTCATGTTATGTCAATCCCAAAGAAGCGTCATCCTTGCACTATCCTACTAGGCCATCCCAGGCAAGTGTTAAGGTGCCAACAGAAAGCTCTAGAACATCTGAAAGCTAGAACAGTATTTCTGCAGAACCTTCATATCCTAGACTTAGAGATAGTAGTGCAGGCAGTCAGGAGAGAAAAGGTATTTTCCAGTGGCAAGCAGGAATCAGGAAAGATCTAGTGGAATTGACAAACAAACTGGGAATGATTAAGTCCAAAGTGCCTTGAAAGAATTATTTTAAAAATACCTTTACAGTCTGGGCAACCTGTTACATACATGTAAAAAACCTTAAAATAAATTTAAAAGACTAGTGTGTCTCTGGGGTGAGAATTAATCAAGATAAAATAAAAGTAATAAATGTTTAATTACATTATCTGCAATATCCTGTTGCCTACTACAAGGTGCAAATGTATTACAAGATAGGCTTTATCTTGTTTACTCTGAAGTCAGTGAGCAAACTGCCACACAAACAAGTGGAACTTATGTCATTGATGATCACTTCCATTTGAAAGAAAAACCCACTAGAGAATCTTTAAGTCATAAATTTAGTATAGACTGAACTGAATTACATGAAAATTCACTGTAAATAAAATGGGGTTATATAGTCAGTATGGTCTACTATCGGTGAAAATGATTATTGCAAAACATAAAAAATAATGAAGATCTAACTAGATTAAAACTAGAATGTAATTTTTAATATAATATCACATTACTCACAGAAGAAAAGCCCTAAAATATTTGTGCTTCTCAAATGGAGTTGCACAGTAAAAATACAAATTGATATATGAATATAGACTTTTTTTTTCTCCTTATTGAAGGACTATTTAAATTGAAATAGTCTTGAATAGTAATAAATATGGTGAATAATTTCTGTTAATAGGTTCTGTTCGGTTTCTAGACCTTTCATATCTACCACAGACAAAAATTCTTTCATATTTCAAAGCCATAATTTGATTTAAATTGAAGCAGTGAAAGAAAACAGCAAAAGTATGAACTCCCATATTTTCTAGCAACATATATTTGTGTGTTCGTACAAGTATACATACACATATTTATACATACATATTTGCAGAGATTATATGTATATACATATAAATAAACTTTTGCTCATAGTTAGCCAGAAAACTTCATTAGCATGCTGTTTATTTTCAAAGACTCCTATTTTGTTATTTCAAGAAGCTTTCAATCAGAATCCTAGAAATCTACATACATTAATGCTTATAATTGAGTAATGTTTAGTGGAGATTTTTTCATACAAAGCATTCTTATTTCTAAACTTTCATTTACTAATGGACCACCATTAACATGGTTGTATCAAGATCAGAGTTGTTGTCAAGCACTGTTCTTCACAGTAGGTCATTTATTGAAACCAGTATTACAACATATATATCTAAAACCTGTGTAATCTGAAAAAAAACCCCTATATTGTTGACCTTTACAATGCTGCTCATTGCTTTCTCACAACTGTGTTGAAATTAATTGTAATGCATCACTGTTTAAGGCGATATTTCAATTAAATATTTCAAGTTCAGAGTGGTATATTTTGGGGGTGTGTGCATCCACATTTGAATGTGTGTGAAAAAAAACATGCAAAATTAGGCTGAGGTTAACACTGTATCATTAATTCAAATCAGGCCTAGATATAAGCAGATATACAGGGACACAAGTTTCCCTAATTGGACAGACTCTATGACTTCTATTTTTAAGAGATCTAATGAATAGGTTGGACAGATAAACATCATAAGTTGAAGGCGATAAAATTACATATTTCTTGAAATCCAGGACCTAGGAGGTGCTAGAGAAGTAGAATTTGATCCGTCATCCTTGTTCAAAGAAATAATCTGTACTCAATTGAACAGTTGCAACAGTTTTAAAGGAATTCTGAAGAGAAGGGGGTGTTTTTATAATTTCTTTATATCAACTTGAAGATATGCAATTGCTTTCAAAAATTATGATTTTATACCAATTATAGTGGCACATGTTTGAACTTGTTGTTTTTAGAATTACAGCTTCATAGAGTAAAACTTCTCCTGTACAAGCTGAATAAAAACTAATAGATATGTATAACCAACTTATTATAGAATATATTAAAATCAATAAGAGAGAAAGCATAAGAGGTACAGTTTTGCTGGACTCATAATTATGGTAATTTCATTTTCAGTCTAACAGTTTTGAAAAGAAGTTGAAGACAGAGACCTATAGACTCAGTTAACTAATATCTCTTTTGCATTGACTGCCAAAATTAGTAATGAAACACTCACAAAACCACCACAGATTCCTTAATTGCTGCAAAAATAAGCATTGAAAGTTATGAATCTGATGTTAAAACATTCAATATGAAAATTAAAAAGTACATAGTTTGATATTCTTACTTAAAACTCACCATACTGCAATAAGCTTTTTAAATTTTACATTACTAAACTATAATATTATATCATATCAGATTATGTTGTATGATATTATATTATTACATAACCTAATTATAATGTAATGCTGTAACACTATTAGCATATTAAAAAGCTCATAGGCTTGTCACATAAGATTAAAATTTTTTAAAAAGTACTTATGCACTTAGAAGCAAGGCAAGCTCCACTCCATAAAGTAAACATTAATTCTTTATTACACACCTTAGCTCTACGTGCAGAGCATAGGTAAAATTGGGCCTTTAAGAATGGCATCACACTAATGCTAAACAAAGATATGGCTAAATCAAACCAACAGAAAAATGTTTAGATTAGAAGATGTTTATCTCAGGCTTAGTTACATTTGAAATAAATAATCCTGAATGTTCCATGATGAAGTAATTTGTGTAGAAAAGTTTCCCCCATCAATGTGTTTTCAGCCTAGCTGATCAAGTTACTCAAGGGATTGGATGAGATTTCAAATCCTCATCAGGCTTAATTATCAGTTGTTAATTGAATTTCTCAATGCTTCCAAACGAAATTTTATTGTACACAAGTAAATATAAAAATGTAAGGCATTTTAAAGTTATGTAATTCATTGTCTCTATGATTATTTATTTATATAAGAAATACACAATTATGTATGGGCAAAATTAATTGTAACATTAATTGATTGTTTCATTCCTTTCTACTTTGATCAGAGGGAATGAAGAAATCAAGTGATGCTATGCAGTGAGGATAACATTAGACACATTTAATATACTGTCTCAGTTTAATGAGATACAAGTGTTTTGCTGAGGAAGACCCAAACTCCACCCTCTAAGCAATTGTAAATCCAAAATTAAAAGGCTCCAATTGAGAAAGTGTGGAAAAAGGAAAAATAACAGCCCTTTATTAAAAGATATATGTGTATTGGCAGAACAACAAAAGAAGACAAATAAAACAACCAAACAATAATCTTATACCCAAAAATAATCCTCTTCAAAACAAACAAAAAAAAAGGGAAACAGTTCAGTTTACACCCTTTGGCGCAATTCTAACCACAGTCAGCAGGGGGCGCTGTTGGATCACTAGTGGTCGCCACATGGGGGGCTCCCGGGTGTGCTGGAGAAGCCAAAAATGGAGATCTTCCGTCCCCCTCACCGGGAAAGGGGGAAAAGGAGAGAAAGAAAAAAAAAGAGTTCTTCCCAATGGACACTTAAGCTTTCTGCAGCTGGACCGTATGGCTTCCCCTCTCCTTTGATATGCACAAGAACTGCTGCCAAAAGAAAACCATGGGAACAGAGGAGGGGAAGAAGGTGATCTCCTTCCCGAATAGTTCCTCTCTGATGAAAGTCCAAGCAGGTTCTGAGCTGATTAGTCAGCAGGGCACAGGCAGACCAGGGCCAGGAGAGGAAAAAAACTCAAAACCTGCCAGGCAGCCAGGCTGAGAACAAAGCAACCTCACAGCTCCTGTCACCCAGACCTTGTCCCAGCTCAGGCAACAACAATGAAGTGAGTGCCATTTCCCAGGAGAAGGAAAAAAAAGTAAACTCTTCACCCCTCTCCACAGACTCTTGAGGGTCATCAACTTGGAATGTGACTCTGCTAGCCACTTTTTTGTGTTAGTCCATTGCCTAAGGCACAGCCAACCTGCCCATTCAACATCCCTTTCACACAGTGGGCAGGGGGAAGGGAAAATTCCCACTTAGTTTCCCAAAACAAGCAGAACCGTGACATATATATATATATAAAAGAAACGCAAGTAATACATTTTATAAGTTTGAACTTATGTAAAAAACATTTCCATGAATCCCAAACTTTGTGTAATTCCACTGAGATTAATTGGTACAATAATAAGTATTTTAAATAATCTTCTTGGTGTTTTGATGATTGCATCCAAATCCATTCTCCAAGCTATAGAAAAGATAATTCTTTCTGTTAAAAATTAAAGATAATGATGTTCTCATTCCGTCATACAATTCTTGTGGTATCAAAAACTGTGTTGACTTTTAATGAGCAAATCACCAAAGACCTTGCATTATTTTATTGGATTTTAAATGACTAAACCTGCATAGGTATTGGCTAATTAATGTCTGATCAGTCATCAGGGTTAGTGAGCATCAGTCTAGATTCAGATTTCATAGAGCAACATAGTGCTTAAATTTAACTCAGCTAAAGAAGTTATACTTAGCTCAGTGTTAAGGGTAGCAAATGTCCATTGACTTTACTCCAGGATAATGCATTTCACAGATATAGCGTGTCTACATAGCAGTATAACTATAAACATTCACTAGATATGAGAAAAATATGCCCAGAAGTTATTATAATTTAGGAGGTTTGCAATGTTTTAGGTGTGTTGAAGGTGCTAAATGAAGATAAAGTTTGCTCATTGTCACTCAGAATATTCTGTACCTATTTCTGAATTATTACAGAGATTTTTATTCATTATAATTGCAGAATGCCTAAAGATTAAATTCTGAATTTCTTCCAGTGACATGCGCATTTGATAGCATTATGAGTTTGAGATTTAATGGTCTTGGGAAGCTTAAGTATTATTAAACTTTTATTAACTAAGGATTTTCTCAGTGTAATTAAATAATGAAAAACACTCAAAGCTCACTTGAATTAACAGAGATTAAAACCATGCAATAAATTGAAAAATAAATCTTAGATTTCACAGCAAAATAATTTAACTTGAAATAAAGCAAAATCAGTGTTATCAGCTCATATTTACTTGTCCAACAGCATGTTCTTTCCACATTCATCTCAGATTTTTTTCTGCACAGACATTTGTAGGAGATATGAGGATTAAACCATAGAGCTTTTATTCTTTATGCTATGGTTTTGTTTCCAGTCTCCAAGAAATATCACCTTTTTTAATAAGGTGACTTCTAAATCATCATACAAATTAATGTATTTTAATACTACTAAGTTTTTCAACTCTTTTTTACCTGTTATTGTAAAAATAGAAAATCAGGTTCTATCAGAAAGTTTGTTAAGATCTATTTCTAAGAATTCTTTTTCACAAGGAAGTATTATTGTTTGACCCCAGCTGGTAACTAAGCACCACAAAGCCACTTGCTCACTCTCCTCTGGTGAGATGGGAGAGAGAATCAAAAGGGTAGAAGTGAGAAAACTCATGGATTAAGATAAAGATATTTTAAAAGGTAAATCAAAAGCCATGCACTCAAGCAAATCAGAACATGGATTTCACTCAGCACTTCCCATGGGCAGGCAGGTGTTCAGCCATCTCCGGAACAGCCATGCCTCATCACACATAATGGTGACTTGGGAAGACAAATGCCATCACTTCTTCTTCCCTCAACTTTATCTACTGAACATGACACCATATGTTATGGAATATCCCTTTGATCAGCTGGGATCAGCTCTCCTTGCTGTGTCCCTTCCCATCTTCTTGTGCACCCCCAGCCTACTCACTGGTGGGATGTTGTGAGAGGCAGAAATGGCCTTGACACTGTGTAAGCACTGCTCAGCAACAGCTAAAACATCCCTGTGTGATCAACAGTGTTTCCAGCACAAATCCAAACCCTAGCCGCATACTAGCAGTTATGAGGAAAATCAATTCTGCCCTCCCCAAACAAATATATTAGTAAAGTTGAAGATGAGAATGATTTGCAAAAATACTACCAAAGTTTTGAGAAAGTAAAGTAACTCTATAATACCAGAAATCATGCATAAAAAGAAAATAACTGACTAATTTAAGAAAATAGTGGAAGAATATATATATAAGAAATATGTAATTCTGTATAATTGAAAATTTAATAACACAAAATTAAAAATAAAAAATCTTACATTTTTTAACATTTGTGTAACACACATATATATGTAAAGTGGCCAGTCTTCGCGAACGAAGATCTGGGAAAGGTGTGTTTACCTTTCAAGCCTGCACAATGGATTTTTTTTTTTTAGGTGAGACACAGCCTGTGCTGAACTGAGCCCACCCTTTAATCCTAAGGTTCATTTGCCGGGCCAAGCAGGCTTGGACAATGGCAGTGAGGTCCT
>JAWWLV010000001.1:73719056-73729846 GCA_035041135.1 Platyrinchus mystaceus
AAACATGCCCCCCCCCCCCTTAAATTGTCTTTATGGGTAATGTAAAGTTGAGTGTGATTAAATTAAATTTTACAGATCCAAGAAGCATGTGTTTTTGGCAATTTTTCATAATTTACACCTCTGTTTCTTTAGTTCTTAATCCACCAGTATTTAGATGTTTAAGCATAGTTTGACCTTAATATCATGAAAAACTAAAAGTGTGACTGAGCTAACTGGCAACACCTGGTATCAGCCTATACAGGTATAAACTGAGAGCCATTTTGATATAGTTCTACACTGAAAAAAATCCACTCCCCCAGCACCCTGAAAACACAACTCCACTAAGATCAATTTGCTGTCAGCTGCAGACAAGAAGTGGAGGAGGAAGAATATTGAACTGAAGAATTTAGAAATTTCATTATACCAACGCACAAAACCACCATACAAATGTATTTATTAGGCATTACATCAACTTTTGTCACAGAACTGTGATAAGCCCTTGTCTAATCTTTAGAATATTTCTGTGGAATATCAAAATTGTTTTGTTTGACTGAACAAATTAAAAAATCTAAACTTATAGCATGATAACAGTCTGTCTGGTTGTGTAATTATTTATACAGTGTCATATGCATTTTATGTCCTTCAATAGCCATATGCTTGAACTAGTTTGTAAACATGAAAGAGGAATCATATTTGAACCACATGTGAAAGCTTTGATTGCAGAAATTCTTACTTAATTAACATATGAATTTTTCTCTGGGGTGCATTTCAAGTCTTATGCAGATACTATGAATACATTGTGAGTTTTAGAGTTTCAAAATATTTGCAAAATGGACTATAAGGTTAACTGTAAGGCATATTGGAAACAGTTGTCGATACACACACAAATCAGTCAACTCAATATTTAAGAAACAAGGTGTTGAGTTTATCACTAGCAGATTTATTTGACAAGAAACTTGGAAAGCTTAGTAAAAATAATAATTTAACTGTCAGAAATCAACCACAACCTTACTCCAATGAATTTTCCTTCAATCAATCATCACATGGCTACAATTTTAATATGTGTACAGACACCCCCCTATATTTGTGCTCTTCGTGTATTAATGTATTGTGCTTAGCAATAACAGAAACACTGCAACAGGTTCTAAAGGAAGAGGACATGTCAAAATTATGACTGAAAATAACTAACTGAATGGAAAAGAAATAAAATTTATTGCATTGCACAAGTGTTCCTCTGCTTTTCTCTTTCTCCTTTTATCAGTTGCCCCTTCAAGCTGTTCCAGCGGTGCGAACTGCTGGCAAGTTGTTCGTCATATTACCTAACCTAGAAATTAAAGCACTTCATAATACTAGAAAAACCCCAACAGGAGCAATCTTATAAATATTTTGTAAAGCCCGAGCAATTTTTATTACCATAAATGCCACAGCGGAGTCACTAAGAAATCCTGGTGATGAGCACAGGATAAAAGAAAAACTATCTGTTTTTACAGCTTGTTTGTAGGAATTGGAACACAACTGAATTGTAAGTTCCCTTAGGTTATGAATAAATCTATTTAGCAATTTTAGTGAAGATCATTGGTATTTTCTAGTAATATTTTTTTAATGAAAATGAGAGTTTTGGCAAAAATAATAAGAACAAAATAATAATTCTGATTATAATTTAACAAATAATTTTTTGCACAAATGAAAGACCCAAAGAGATACGCAGATGCTAAATTTACAAGGAAATATGAGAACTAAGTAAATAACAGACTGAATTGCTTGCAAACATCTAAAAGTAATATGCAGCTATTTTAGAATTTCCACAGTTACTTATTGAAGTTTCAGATACCACTTTAAATTTCAGCATTTGAAAATATTACCTCAATTTTACAAATGTTAGTATATCAAAATTTTTCCAACTTGAAAAAGGAGTTCAGTTTTTAATGCACTCTAATGGCATGATATGTACGTACTAATAAGGTATGAACTGCCTTCAGAAATATGCAGCAAGATCCACTTTAACGAAGCTTTTGTCTATAATGAAGGTAGATGAGTAGCATGACTGTATTTTTCAGTCCACAACAGTTCTGTAATTCATTTAAAATTAAATGCTTCTACTGTGCATATTTGTAACAAATTCCTCAATCCACAAAAAATACTTTCTTTGACATCCTCAATAGTTTACAAATTTCCATTGAATCTAACATATGTAAAATTAAGATTCTGCATTATGAAGCCAGAAGCTTGTCTGTTTCCGTCAAATAACTCTGTGAGGAATATATGGCTATTTAATTTGTTTGTTCACAACTTACATGAAACTCAAGTGTATTGTGTTTGAAAGAACAGCTCAGGATGATGTTTGCCGTATCCAATCCACACCAAAGTAAATTTTCTGGAAATGTTTACAAGGATGATATTGCCTCTTCCTTTGAGCAACTGTAGCTGTTCAGCAGAGAGAAATCCATGGAACAAGAGGGCTGAGATGGGGCAAGCAGGAAGTGGCAGTGTGCACAGACTTTTGAAGGTTCCTACAGAACTGCAGGTCTGTCTGTGGTAAGGAGTGGTTCTGAAGTCAAGCCTCAAAAGTGACGGTAGTGCTGTGCTGCAATGCAGGAAAGCACTAAACCTGCTGAGCGAGAAACTAGGCTACAATGAAGAACCCACAGTGTGTATCAATTACAGCAAAGGAAAGACATGAGTCGTGATATCTTTCAGTATAAGCTGTCTCGTCCAGATCTGAAACTTCCTTATATAAATACGTAAGGCTTTCCATAAGGAAATGTATTACATATACCTGTCTGCTCCGTTTACTCAGCCATCATCTTCAAACTTCCAGGGAAAGATAGAAGGGCAGATCTTTTCAGTTCTCTGGATATCTCTGAATAGCTTTTAACTGAACTTCCTTGAAATCTCCACAGATCTATCCTTTCCTCTGGCAGGGGAGGAATACTGAGCTCTTTAAGAGATATGTGGCATCAGGTCCCCACATACTTTAGCTCATACTGAACTTCTTCTTAACTCTTCCTCTCTGCCTCTCTTTTGTCTAACACTTTTCCCCTGCCTCAACACAGATTTCTCTACGTCCTTCAGGAAGAGCCTACTCCAGCATAGCTGCTCCATGGTCCACAGTTACTACTAGAAAAGCTGCTCCTGTATGTGTTTCACTCTGTGGGTCACAGTTCCTGACAGGTATTTGCTCCAGCACGGGCTGGAACATGGGCTGCAGGATGGATATCAGCTCCATTGTGGGCACTCCAAGAGCTGCAGAGGAATCATTGTCTCAGTGCCTGGAGCAGCTCCTTCCTCTCCTCATTCTCCCTTGGTGTTCACAGGTCTGTATCTCACATGTTCTTTCCCCCTCACTCCTCACACAAACGCCAGGCAGCATTTTTGCCCTTTCTTAAATACGCTTTCCCAGAGGTGTCACCACCTTGACTGAGGGGCTCAGCTGTGCCCTGAGATGGGTCCATTGAAGCCAGTTGGAACCGTCTGTGTCCAGCTCAGGGCAGGTCCTGTCCTCTCCTCACAAAGGCCACCCTGCAGCCCCTACTGCCAGCGCCTCACTAACTACACCCAGTACAACTTTTTCTCCCCCACATAATCCTTCTGATTTGCCTCTAGAGTGTGATTTAAATCTTTATAAAAACCTAAGAATTTTTTATTTATTCCTTTTTTCTTCGCTGTTTTCTTCTTAACCTTTGTGTGAACTTACTGTTATTGAAATTCATTTTTTCCTTTATATGCACAGGTATTTAACATTTATGATTGTCTCATTAACTCAGGAATTGTGGGATTGCTAGAAAAAAACCACACACTTTGTATGAAGAGGACACACAAATCCCTCTTCAAAAGCTGAAATCTTCTATTAAAGTATACAATTTATTGGGGTTTAACTTAATTATGTAAATCAGTTACATAATGTAGCAAATCAAAGGCTGGAAAATGGGGACCAGAAAATTATGTCTGCAACAGGAAATGTAATGAATCCATTAGCCTTCACAGAGAAAGGCAGATGAATATCACCTGTGGAAAACTGAGAAGCTCCTTGGAGCAAGATACGGAGAAAATTATCTGCAGTAAACTTAGGATCTCTGCTGAGCCTATAAATGTTACTAACTTTTTCGTATGGTAAAACTTTATTTTAAATAAGCAGGCACTTGTAAAAAGAGAGAATGTTTTTCTAGCTCCTATATTGAACAAAGTGGTCTTGATGCTGACATTTAAAGCATATTAAAATAAAGTGACATATAATACTGGATTTCCTTTAACAATGAATATTTCTACTTTTTGTTCCCTCAAATCCTCTTTGCTCTAATCTCTAATAATCCAAATTTCATTGTTCCATTCTTTTCAGACACTTTAATATAAGAAGCAGACTTGTCAGTAGTTAGTGCAGTTTCTATGTATAAGAGAATGTCTGTATAGTAAACTATAACATACAATAATGTACAAAAATCAATAAACTAAATATGTTCCAAGGTGTCCATCTGTCTATTAAATGCTATCAGAGTGACAGATTGACACTTGTTAAAACATATTCAATTCATGCTCTAAGATCTCAAAGAGTGCTGAGCAGGGAAAACGCCAAGTAGAAATACCCAAGTCAGCATAAAAGATTTTCAGAAAGTTTTCAAAAAGAAATATCAGTCAGCAGAATAAAAACTACATTTATGTATGATTCAACAATTTTAAACTAAGAATATTAGTGAAATTTAATAGGACATTGTATAAAATATCATCACAATGTTAATCTCTCTACCAAAGCCCCATCCAAACAGGGTTTTAAAATCAATTAAACTTTTTAATTTTAAAATTCTTCTTTCTTCAAATATAATGGAACACCTCTTTTTCGTTAAGAACCACAATGTTCTTTATTATTGCTCTTACTAAGACAAATGTGAGTCTAGATATAAAAGAATTAATTAAGAGGAAACACTTGAAAACATTTGAAAAAATGTCGCTTTAGATTAGTTTTAAAGAAATGTGATAGCATGTAATTTTGAAGCTTTATAGTCAATGGTTCAGGTCCCACTTCCTCGTTTATTGTATATGCCCAAATATTCCTTCCTTTATTTAACACTATTATATTGGTTTTAACTTAATTTCATTTAAAAAGCATTCTGCTTTTGATATTTTCTTCTATGAGAGTAAATGAATGAATAAATAAGGAATGGTAAAAAAATTTAGTGATATCTATACTTCATCTTTTTTGAATATATGTTTCTTTTATGATGGACCAGACTAATGCATCACCAGACTGACAGCTCTTATCACAGCTACTCTGCTGATGTATTAGTGTAGCATATCATCATAGTGCTGTCACTGTGATAATTTATTGGTGTGGTACATCATCAGATTGATGATGAAAACAAACTGTGCTTGAGACAGAAATCACTAAGTTTTGTTGAGTTCTCCTAGACTCTGTGTGTATAAGTCTACAGAGAAAAAACTGTTATACTAGTTTAATGCTCCCATACTTTACCTGCTTTTTATTTCTATCTCTTGTTTTATTTTCTTTCCTTTCCACTCAATTTATTCTTTCAGGTTATCTTTTATTTTGCCGTTTTCAGCTCCAGTTGCTTCCACCTACAGCTCTTTCTCTCTTTATCTTGAAATTTGATAACACAGGTCTAGGCTAGGCTACAGTCTTCCTTGCTATTCACCTTCCTTCTGTCCTTTCCTGTTCTGCTTTTCCACCATTACTTACACTGTTTCTATATTTATTACTTAAACTCTTATCCTTCTGTCATTTTAGGTGTTCTTGGTGACTGCAGCTACACCACAGTTAAAACAAAAGGAAAAGTGTGATTTTCATGACTATCAGTCAAGTATAACTTAAGTTCTATAGTTCTTGCCGGTCTTATTGGACTGTAGGAAATATGAAATCTCTTCTTTCAAATCAAACTGGAGTAAGTGATTTTTAGTCTCAGTAGTAGCAGGGAAATTCTGAATATCCAGACATAGTGGTATGATGCCAAAAGACTGAAATAAATGTCATTATTAGTTATAACTGTACCAAAACCATGACACAAAACTGGAAGAGAATGTATTTTCTTTCCATTTTTAAAATACATATTTTAAGAGACATGGCACAGCAATATGAGTCTTTTTCATAAGATCTGTTGTAAGGTGCGTAGATATGTAAAACTTGATCCTAATCTCCTGACAGTCCTTTTTGAACAGCAATTTTTTCATGTTTAGAGAGAATGTTAATTCAGAGACTAAAAAACCTGTATTTTTTATGGATTCAGTGTCAATTCATAGAATCTCAAAGTGATCACACATATAAAATATAAAAATGTCCTTCCTTTCTCTAAGATATCTGCCTATTCCCTACTAAAGGCAAAATTTTCTGTCTGTCTTCTTTTCTCTCACTCTCTCCCTCAGTGATATGACAAGTGATTTTCACTGCAAAGTCAAACCAGTAGAATAACTTTACACAAATATTGAAATACAGCTCAAATCACAGAACTGAGATACATCTAAATTTAACTTAAATTGTGTTTGAACACAGCTTTGTGATGAGAAGTAAGAAGGTTCAAGATAGAATCAGCCATTCAGCTCAATAAGGCAGAGATATCTTTTCCTTATGGTACTATTTCTTAACTGTTTAATTACAGCCTGAACTAAATCTTGCTGCAGCCAATGAAAATTCTTAGTGGGCTTGCAATAAAACCATAAGCCAGCAGAGGAATGTTTTCCTAACTGCTTTTCCTAACTAGTTTTTGTGCTTCCTTGTATTTTTGTTTTCTTATTTGTCGAATATTTTCAAATGTGGTCCAGCTATATTTTCATTTGTATTTCAAATGTGGGAGGGGGAGAAACAGTATCACAGAAAATGTAAGTATACCACATTTCACCTATAAAACCAAAAATTAAATGAGAAAAAACCCATACAAAACCTATAAGCAATCTGTTGGGTGTTGTCTGATATGGTATGGACAATTCACTGATATCAAAAAATTTAATTAGGAAAGCTGTAAATAACAATTTAGTACAATTTGATGGCTTGCTCTAATGTTTTATTTTTTACTAGCACTCAGTCTGTGCATTCTTTTTCCAAACTGACTGTTTAGGGAAGTTAAAACCTCACAAAATACACTCAAGTGGCTATGGTTCAGGGCACAGCAAATGTTCCCTTTTGTTTCCTTTTAACAGGTTCCAATAAAATGGAGTATTAATTCTCAGAAGATTTTAAACCCGTTGGTTCTGCACCAGACATTTTTAGGAACACAAAGTAGAAAGATTTTTCTTTGCCTTGAAATACTTTTCCTAAAGATAGCATAACATATTTTTTTGCATTGCCAGAAATTCAAAACTTAAATATATTCTTTGCATCCTTTCATTTTCTGGGGCATCTTTGCTGAAATGAGTCTTCTGAATATTTTAGCTGTTTCCCCTCTCATTATCACCTGACATATTACTCAATATTATCCAGATAGCTCAGAAATGGTCAGAAGTAAAAATACATTTTAACCTTCAAGTCGTGAAAGTGCATAACTGTGTTTTTTTTGAATGGCAATGTTTAGCCACACACTCATTACATTTTTCCCTAGAAATTAAAATGTGCAAGAGTTAAGGTATCGTATTATCTATTATGCCTACATGCCTATATTTTATTTTGGTCCTCTCTTTCCTTTTCTCTTGGTAATGTGGGCAAATGTACAGAGATTATAGAAGGCTAAGTGAATCCATTTTATTGTTTCTTCTAACTGTAATAAAGGAAACCCTAATAATAGTCTATTATTTTTACATTATTCCAATTATTCTTTTAGAAATACTGTACTATTCTTGGAAATGGGGTTTTTTTTAGTTTTTTATTTCATTTATGAAATTAGATGTGCAAGCCTTTTTTATTTCAGTGTTCAGCAACATATTAGTCATAAACAGTCAACATGAAGACTTCAAACAAGCACACATTAGTAGATTCAAAATTAAACCTAGGCTCTCTGTAGGGGGAAAAAATCAATAAACGTTAATGTTCACAGTATTAGAAAAAAAAAACTGTAAGAAACTCACTTTAGATTATACTTCCATTTGAAATGGTATCAATTAAAATGTAAGTCACTATGCAGAATATACAAACAGGAGCAAATTCTGGTCATGGTACTTTTCCTGACAGTCCTATGTCCAAACTGCATTGATGTGAAACATCATGGGGCACATCTTAACAGAAAATATAATATATCCTGAGATGGTACAACCTTAACATACGTAGCCAAGCAAAAAGTAGGGAATTCAATGTAATTAGACTACTTCCACTGCAAAGCTGAGAATACAGACAGGAAGACTTGGGCTAACTGCATTTTTTAGGATTTTGAAATCTCAAATGGCAGTTCAGAGCACTCAACCTGCTGAACCCCTCAGTGGTCAGTCAGCAAATTTAGTACATGGCTGAATGGAGACACTAATTTGAAAGTGCTGAGGAGAAAGGCACAATGCAAATTATGCTTCGTTAGTACAATCTACAGAACTGCAGAGACATACTTTTTGGGGGTTTGTGTTACAAGTCTAAGAGTAGACCTACACTTTCTTAGAATTTTATTTTACAGATATATTCACTGGGTATTTGCAGCAGCTAGAAGAAGTAAGGTTGTGTTTATGTATCATATAATATCCAACTAGTGAGAAGAGGATTGTACATAGCCAGTTACTTTCTTTTAGAGAATTTAAAACTTCTCTTTAACCCTGGTTAAAAACCAAACCAAACCAAACCAGTTATTCTAGGGATCAGGACCACAACCACAATCTCGCTTTTCACTGAGATGTGTTCTTCCGAACTAAGTTTGCTATCTTTGAAACAAATTATGCCTTCATTATTTCTTTCTTAGGAAAATAGAAAACAATAAAAATGTAGAAAAAGTGCTCTGAGTGACTCCAGGCTTATACACCATGCCCAAACCATGCCAAAGGGAGCCTACGAGAAGGCTGGAGAGGGGTTTTTCACAAGGTCATGACAAAGACAAGGGGGAACGGCTTAAATTGAAAGAGGACAGGTTAAATGGACCTAAGGATGGAATTCTTTCCTGTGAGGATGGTAAAAAGTTGCCCAGAGAAGCCATGGATGCCATATTCCTGGCACTGTTTAGGGCAAGGCCAGGTTGAGTGGGGCTTTGAGAAAACTGGTCCGGTGGAAGGTGTCCCTGCCCATGGCAGGGGTTGAACCAGATGACCTTTAAGTTCCCTTCCAACTCAAACCATTCTATAATTCTATGGCCTACTTTGATCCCTTCCAACCTTACCTATTCTTTGATTCTGTTCAGTGTGATCACCCATTACTGCCCAGACTGAGTGGCAAAGTTAAACCTTGGCCTCGAGAAGATCAGGAAAATCCATATTTTTTGCTCAAGGACTGTAAATACACATAAAGGTTTGCAGTGCTGCTCTTCCCGCTAAACATCTGTCTGCTGAAAGATGTAAATCGCACCACGATGAGGCTTATATGATTGGATGAGTTCTTAATTCAGATAAGCATCAAGATCCTGGATCACCATCTGATGGGAAGCAGAGAATAAATTTCTTTTTTTTGTTTTTTCTTCTTCATGCAGCCTTTCCTTCTCTTTATTAAACTCTCTTTATCTAAACTGAGGATTTTTTGATCTTATTTTCTCCACAAGTCCTGACGAGGTCAAGGTCAATCCACTACACCGTCTGAAGGTGAGATGAAACTCATATTTTCTACTCTCTCTACTAGACATGAGAGGGAAGCTAGGATGATATGGTTGGCTATGATTGATATATATATATACATATGTATATGTATATATATACATATACATATGTATATATATATACACATATATATATAGAAAATATTTCACCAGATTTTTAAAAATATGAACAATAACTTGATCCTTCTTGTTTTCTTTTTTTAAATAAATGAAAAAGAAAAAAAAAAAAAACAAATAAACAACAAGAACCAATTTAAGAAAAAGCAGTCATTAGGATAACTATTTTTAAATTCAATGAAATTCTTACATCAAACAGTACTGATTCTTGCTATTTTCATTAAGACAGCTCTACTTTTGTATCTCATGGGGACTGATGCAATTTTTCAGTAACTGAGGATCCTACTACTTCTATATATACAATAACAAAATTCTCTTAGGAAAGAGTTAAGAAGTAAATATTCCCAATATAATTTTCCATAGATCATTATGCAAGGTTTTTCTCAAAAATGTTATCATCTACAGAAAAGTCATTATATTGTCCATGTAACTAAGTCATTCCTCCATGGCAGGACTTGGTTCACATTTGCATTTGTTTCACTATTTTTTTTTTCCATGCAAGAAGTTTTCAAACAAGAACAGTGCCTATCACATTTGATCTGAAATAATAAAACAACTGAGAAGAAAATGAAGAAATATTAATGTCAAGTTGATGTTTTAGATTTGCTCTTTTATTTTATGTTTTAATTATTTGTGAATAAAGTGTCTAAAGTCTTATAGCAGTCAATGTAGTTATAAGACTAGCTCTTCATTTCATATTCAGCTGAATTTACTGGCTGCAACACATGGTCTTATGGCATTTAAGATGTCCTAGCACATAGGCTGCCTCTGTCTGAGTTGGCAAAAAAAGCACCTATAAAACAATCATGCCTTTCTGTAGCAATAGGTAGAGGTCAGGCATGTTACAACTGAGCCTTTCTAATTATACTATGACATCAAGATTTAAGCATCTAGATTTTACTGCTATTATATTTAGACATGGGGTCCCCTGGTGGCCTAGCGGTTAAGGTGTGGCACTTTCACTGCCGAGGACGCAGGTTCGATTCCCGGTCCTGCTTCAGGGACACCCCCGGGTAGATGGAGCTCGTCAGCCCCTAAGGC
>JAWWLV010000001.1:73729946-73745917 GCA_035041135.1 Platyrinchus mystaceus
AAAAAATCCATTGCGCAGGCTTGAAAGGTAAAAACACCTTTCCCAGATCTTCGTTCACGAAGACTGGCCACGTACGTATATTTAGACATTAAATTAGAAAAATCTGGAACTGAATTCTACAATTAGTATTCAGTTTCTTTTTCTGAAAGATAATAATTAGGTCGTTCTTCTTACTGGTATCTCCCAGAAATAATTTGAATTAATATGTATGCATGAAAGTATTCCCCTTTGAGATCTTCAGAATTCAGCAATAAATAAATATTCATGGTGCTGCCCTCTCTATTCTAAAGGATGACACCTGGAATTAAAACACATTCATTTTTAATGGAATAGATGCTCTAAATTACTCTTTTAGAAACAGAACTTTCACAACACAGTTGCTATCCTTAAAGCTACAAATTGCTCGAGGTTACGACATGATAGTACTTATTTAGTAATTATCTTTTTTTCCCAGTATTACAGACACTGCCATCGAAAAACTGCTTGTTTTCTTGTTTTCACAAATAAAATACTCATTCAGATAGATATTTATGTGAATCATTTTAATTAAAAATAAATTTTATTTAGAAAATATTTGCTCAGGAAGAGGAAACCACATAGTTGTGTGTTAATGCTTTGTTGATTAATGTCTGTAATAAATGAATGATAGCTCTTCCATAGGAAAAAAAAAAAGTAAATAATTTTGATGTAAATCCATAGTTATTTCTCATGGTAATATGATAACATAATTTTATACTTCTCTTCATTGTTGAGAGGTTTTAAGATCTTCTCTGTTTTAAAAACATTATTTGGCAGCAGTTGGCCTTCTTAAGATAGTTTTAAAATTAGTTTATTATTTTGTTTGATGTTTAGCTGTTTAGAAAAAAAATGTTTTCTATGATGTGATTATTAAAAGTTTAACTATGTTGTCTCACATTTCTGCTCATGTTTGAGGGTACTGAAAAGTTACTCATTTACATACAAAACATTCAAAGACATAATTAAAAATACTTTTTTCTTTTTTTAAAATTTGGAATACTCTAATATTTATAAATTTAATTTTAGTCAGAAAAGTGTATATAAATAATATACGAGCTCTGGTTTCTTAATTACATTGCTGTGAATCCTGAACATTTCACACGACATACAGTGTTCACTTTTGTTGTTCTCTTAGGATGCTTTGTGTTTCTCTCCAGGCAAGATAACAATATATTTAAGTTTTAAAAAATGGTTATTCAAAATGCTTATGTGACATGGAAGTAGAAAATTATCTCAAGCAAATTGGTTGCTAAGTTATGATTCTCAAATGTTTTTCAAAATCCATTAAGACTCCCAATTTTTATAAAAAAATGTAACATCAATGCTACTATCAAATTCTATAAAAATAACAATGTCACTTCCAAGCACTTTGAGGAGAGCTGTGAAAGTGAAAACAAAATGAAAGAAGAGCTACTTTATCTACCATTTATTCCTTTTCAAAAATTTACAGTTTTTTGTGCTACATCTGTAACAAAATGACTTACCAGGACTGTAAGGGTAATTCTTTACATCTTGTTCAAATAAGTGGAAATACATTTTGCAAATACAAGAAGTCAGTTAATACTGGTAAGATTGCAGAACAAGTCTGTGACTAGAACTCTTGTATTTATGTATGTTTCTTGACTTTAGATTGTCTGTGCCTTCACTTCTCTTAGAACAGGTGTTTTGTTTTTTTTTTAAATGTCTATATACTTTCACATTATTTGTTTAACATAATACTTTCTTAAAGAAATTTAAACCTTTCGTCTTTTCGTAGCAGAAAACTTAAATTGGATTCAAGATCAGGTTCCCTTCTTTCATTTTACATAGCACAGATGAATTGTCCCTTTGTGACTCATACTTTTCATATAAATTCAGGATTAAAGCTGAAAAACTGAATAGAGATTAATTTTGTAAATATTTTTGCTTACATTATTATGTGCTTAAAAATATTATAAATCAGTGGTAACATAACCCTTACAGATTGAAATAGGAAAAAACCAAAATTAAGAGGATGAATGCAATTAATACTATTTTATGAAAAAGAGTTCCGTGAATTCTTTTTTTCCTACATTTTAATTTTTAAAATACATTTTGTATTTACTTTTATTTTAATGTTGTTACACATTATTTTACAAAAATGCAGTATTGTTATTAGATTCTGTAGTTTTGTTATTTGTTACTGTCAAAGTATTACAAAGTGCTTTCACATTATATTTCTTTTAGTATATCTATTAGAATATTTTGAGTAGCCAACAGTCAGAGATTCTATCAAAGTAGGAGATTAAATGTTTAAATTACAGCAATATTAATGTCTAGAATAAGAAAATAAAATGTCAGTAGTAGGACAGATGAAATATTTCTTACAGATGATGAAATACAGGAAAATAAAATACTAAATATAATAAATAAAATAAAATAATACATAAAATAAAATTTTAAAAATTAAAATAATTTATTGAAATCCAATATTTAATACTTAATGTTGTAAGAGAAAAATACACCACTCAGGATTTGACAGCCCAAGAGAGATGAGATTGCATACTCACAGGTCCAGGTCATAGAGAGGCTTAAAATTCCAGCAGACACAAAATGTGCACACACACCACCCCCCATGTCTATACATGCACACATACATACATACATACATTCATATATACATTCATACACACAAACATACAGGGGCAACAGCCTCAAATCCCACACAATCACTCAGATCACTCACATAAAGACAAACAGCACCAATGGTCTCATCCATTCAACCTGATCTTCTCATCAGATCAGAGTCTCCCGCTTTCCTGCACTCTCTCCAGTTCCTGGTGACACAGACTCCCATATATGTGCATATAGATGAGAGACCCTTACTGGAAAATAGGTGAAGGTAAACTCATACCTTCATAGACATGGGACCAAGTGTCCTCACCCTGGTTGTAGTTAGAACAGAATTTAACAGAAAGACAGGACAGATGTCTCTGATCAGTCACAAAGCATAGCCAGACAAGCACTCCTCCTTGCACAACTACAAATTCATTTATTCCCTTATCCTTCTCTTTCCTTCAATTTTCAATCCCCAAATCATCTAAAGCCCCCTCTTTTCCTGTCTTCAGAACCTCCCCTAAACATCCCAAAATGAGTCCTGTGCAATCACAAAATGTTCTTCCTCTGTATCTTATAATAGTCCACACATCCCTAGGCAGCAACCCTCATAGCAATGCTCATTAATCTGAAAAGTGTTCTGGAGCACCTCTCCTCTGACTACTGATGGGTTTCACACTTGGATACTTAGGCTGAGGCTATTCTGGTAAAAGCCTAGGAGGTGCTTCTTCTGACTCCTCAGTTTGGGCTCTTGTTTATCATTGTGCTTCCCTGTGCTCCTCTGGGCTTGCAAAGATGGACTTTTGATGGCCTCATGACTCCTGTGATGGGCCTGGGACTAGCCAAGCAGAATATTTTTGTGGCTCCTCTCTGCCATGGTCTCCATTTTCCATAAAATCTCTGTCTTTTGACCAGATCTGGATATTAATGGTTATTTTTGGATATTATACAGAAGTTGAATTTATTCTGAAGACTCCTTTGGGCCCTGAAGCTAATGACAGCAGAGATAGTAATTAGTGGGAAGTGTACTACCACTTTTGACAATCTGAAACACGAGTCAAACATTCTAAAAGCCTCCAGGACTGGGAGGAATAAATCACATCAAATACAAGAAAAGCCAGTGTAGATAGCAGCTGTGCAAACATATATATATATATATATATATATATACGTTTAAAGGCTTATTTCAATTAGAGTCACAGAGATGAAAGTGAGAAAGGTTGGATGTCTTGGAATTCAAAAAGAATATGTGGAGTTTGAAGGAACCCAACCCCTAGCCCTGCACAAAACCATCCCCAAGAGTCACACCATGTGACTGAAAGTATTGTACAAACACTTTTTGAACTCTGTCAGGCCACAGTGCTGTGATCACTTCCCTGGGGAGCCTATTCCAGCATCCAACCACCCTCTGGGTGAAGAACCTTTTCCTAATATCCAACCTAAACCTCCCCTGACACAACTTCAGGCCATTCCCTCGGGTCCTGTCACTGGTCACCACAGAGAAGAGATCAGTGCCTGCCCCGCCTCTTCCCCTCACAAGGAAGTTGTAACTGCAATGAGGTCTCCCCTCAGTCTCCTCTTCTCCAGGCTGAACAAACCAAGTGCCCTCAGCTGCTCCTCACACGGCTTCCCCTCAAGGCCCTTCACCATCCTCATCGCCCTCCTTTGGACACTCTCTAAGAGTTTAATATCTTTCTTACATTGCAGTGCCCAAAACTGCACACAGTATTGCAGGTGAGGCCACACCAGTGCAGAGCAGAGCAGGACAATCCTCTCCCTCAACCAGCTGGCGATGTTTTGCCTGATGCCTCCCAGGACATGGTTGGCCCTCCTGGCTGCCAGGACACTGCTGACTCGTATTAACTTGTCATCAACCAGGTCCCTTTCTGTGGCGCTGCTTTCCAGCATCGCATTCCCCAGTCTGTACAAACATCCAAGATTGCCCCATCCCAGGTGCAGAATCCAGCACTTCCCCTTGTTGAACTTCCTATGGTTGCTGACTTTGGTGTCCTGTGAAGCATTAAAAGATATCTGAAAAGTAAATTTCCAAAGAAAAGTCTGTGATAGAATCAACATGGATTCAATTTCAGGACTACAGGACTTTAGCCCATATTTCTAAAATGGTAAAATGAATATAAACTTAAAAAACACAACAAACAAACAAACAACAAAACACAAACAAGCAAGCAAACAAACAAACAAAAAGGCAAAAAAACCAGAGACTAAAACCAGGAAATATGTAAGACATATGTTGACATAGATTGATCTCATAGGTGAAGGATGATTGTAGTTCCAGTTTGCTGTGCTCATTGGGAGATAATTGCATCAAAAGTGGATGCCAAACAGCAGCTTTTATCTGATGCATTTTGCAGACCTATAACATCAGTAATAATTTATTTTATTGAGTCACATTTGAGAAAGTAATGATGTCAATAGAAAAAAAAATAATTAAAAAAATAGTTAAGATCAATGTGTTAGTACTAGTCAAGGACATTTTATGATCATGAATAGAAAGCACTATTTTTTGGCATTTCATTACTTAGACACATATGTTAGAAGTCAAGACGATGAACAGATTTGAACTTACACTCTGTTTTATTCTGTTTATAAAAAAATACTTAACCTATCTACATATTGAAGGAAGGCTTCTACATATGAGAGTTTCTTTTTGTTAGGAAAAAAAAAAAGAATGTCAAAGAAAGAAGGAAGAAGTCTGTCCAAAGACATCAAAAATATAAAACATACTTAGTAGGTCTGCAGTTATGTATAAATTTATATGAGATGTTGAAGAAAAATAGCAGCATAAAATTGTTGTGAGACAATACTAAATTTTATTCACTACCCAAACTGATCTGAAATATTTAAAAAGTGTGTATATATTTTTTAGGCAAGAATATATTATATATATTATTTAGGCAAGCATATATATATGAATATATTATTTCTTCTTAAAAAGGGATATAACATTATGTGGATAATGTCAGTAACACAGAAGGAATTATACCCTACTTATAGTCACCTTAACCCATACTGATGCTACACATCAGGTCTGACACCCTGAGTGTGCTCAGAACACACTAACCAGCATGGGAAAACTGAAAACGTAGAGCTAAGGAGGTCGCATGTGCAGGAGACAATGGAACTGATTGTACTAATTTTGGTCTATATCTATAAAAGGTGTATTTAGAATTCTTCACTAGACAATGCTGTCAAGAAGTCAGCTCAGAAAGTTGTTCACCTGCACTTTCAGCTGTTAGTCATACCTTTCACCTGAGACTGGTGATTGACCATGTCAGTACTTCAATATATTTCAAATTAAATAAGATTCATTGACACTAGCATAGAAATGAGTTGCAACTCTGCCTGCAGGAATACAAACCCATATATGTGTATGCCTTGAAGCCAAGCATCAGATAGGGTAAGATATTAATGGAAAGTATTTTTCTTTAATGTTCCACTTGTCCTAATTTGTTTGTCTAGTGCTTAAGGTGCTTACTAGAGGGGAAGGAAACCTGTGCAATGTGTATTTCATTCAATGTCTGACAAGAACAAAAAATAAACAAAGAAGCAAAAAATTGGTAGAAAGAAGGAATTGTTTGAGCCATTGTTTGTTTAAGAGTAGTCCAGGAGGACAGACTTCTTTGCCTAGTGAATATCCTGAACATGAGACAGGAGAGTCTCACTCTCACTTTCTTTCCAGGGACTTTTTTTTTAAATCTTTGCCATAGGTGTGAAGCATAAACACTTTGATGGGAGAGCGTGAGACTCTTTGTCCCATCTTATTTACTGAGAGTGGCCTGTGGACTAATATTTAAAGCATGGTGCTAAGGGGAGCTTGGAGATGTGAAAAGATTTAGCAGATCTCTTTTTTTTTTTTTTTTTTTTTTTTTTTTTAGTGAGCTATCTAACCTCTGAGGTATTTCATGAAAGAAATAAATATTACTATTTGTTTGTTTTGTTTGTTTGTTGAAAAAAAAAAAAAAAAGGTCTTCCTTTGGGAGAAGGAAATTAAGAAGTAAATTAAAAAAAGAAAATAAGGTACAAGCTGGCCAGATTTGTGAGTTTTTTAACTGGACTTAGCAGGGGGGTAAGGTTTGGGGGTGGAGTTTCAAGTAATAAACACCCAAGGCCCCTTGATGTGTTAGGAATAAACAGAGAAAAACTATTGAGAAATGCCTCAAAGAATTAGGACATGCTCCTCTAAAAAGATTATACAGGTGATAGCCCAACTGAAGTACTTCTACATCAATGGTTGCATCATAGGTAACAACCACAATGAGTTGGTAGCCACTGTACATCTAGAAACAAGATCTACTTGCTATCACTGAAAAAGTGCTAGAATTAATTGAATTGCTGAAGCACTGCAATGGGCAGCTTTAAACTATTCAGAATGGATAGGGAAGGAGAGGTAGTGGGGTTGTCCTCTTTGTGAAAAAAAATGGACTGACTTCACACAGTAAGTTGTCTTTCAAAACCAGTAAAAACCAGTAAAAAACACTAACCTCATGGTTAGTGTTTGCTTCGGGTCACCCAGCCAAGGGGATCCCATATGAAGTTTTCTTACTTCAGCTACTAGAACAGAACAATTACATTACCTTCATGTTGTAATATTTTGTGTTACCGAAAAGCAAACTGTCAGTACCTGTCAATATAATATCAAGTTTATGATCTTGAACATAAATGAAAGCTATACATCTTAGTACTACATGCCTAGTGTTTAAAATACCAGCAAGTGTTCCTTGATCTGCAATTCATCCTAAGCATACACAGAGTTTTTGTAGAAGTAACATGAAAACTTAAAAGATTTAAAAAAAAATATTATTTAGATATAAGTAAACTATGCACAGGACACTCAGTGCTTTGGAACAAAAATTTTTAAGGGGAAAGTATATGGCTTCTTATCCTTTTCTTTAAAAGTAGCTTTTAATATTTGTTTTCAGAACTAACAGGAGTTTAATTAGTAATGTAATGGCAAATCAGAAAAACTATATCTGACAAACAAGAATAGATCTTCTAAGTAGAATCTAGTTTTGTTGCTTGTGATAGAGAAATAAAAAAACAAAAATCCTAAACATTTATTTTGGATGATGACCTAAATATGTAAGGGATACACATCAGACTGACTGTTACCATCCTCCATATATATTAAGTAGATAAGGTTTTTACAATATGAGATTGGAAAGTGGCCTTATGGGGCTTTCCAGGAGCAGTTAGCAAAGATATATGAGAGTAAAATGATATGATAAAATGTTACAGCTTTTCCTAGCATCTTGTCTACTGATTCATTCTTTCACACTAAGGGAAATAAATCACCCCAGTGCATGGTATTTCTGATTCTGTAGAAGGCAACAGCAGTATCTCAAGAGGACATGGTAAAAATGGGGGTTAGATAGATAGCAGAGAGCTGCTTTATGATGATCTATATAAAGCCCCTATTTAGTCACATTTATTCATTGTTTTATATAGTTCTGACAGTAAATACACTTTAGAGATTCATGATATTTTAAAGTCATGGTTTGTGGTTTTTTCTTTTTTTTTTTTTTTTCTTTTTCCTGAGCATCAGCTGGACTTCATTCTGTGAGGCTCAGAAGCATGAAAAATCATGCAAAGGCATGCTACAGTGCAGTGTCATGCAGCAGTACAAAAAATATTTCACCAACAGAGGCTAGAATCATGTAAAATGCTAAATATAGTTTCTGGGACTTTCAGCACAATTCATCAGGACTGCTATCACTAGATACTGGGTTTTGGTAAATGTAGTAATGATAGAAAACATTTTAACACAACACATGGAACACTGTAAATGACATATAAAAGAGGATTCACAAGCAGGAAAATATCTTGCTACAGCTTAAATTACTACATTAGTCTATTCGGAGATAATTGAACACATGTTTACCACAAGAGTCTTTTCTTAATTTTCTTGGCAAAAAAAAAATACATCTGAACTCACACTGTGTGACTGCCAGCAGTTTCAAGAAGATATATTCATTCATCTGTAACATTCATGTCAACATCTGCAGAACCATCACTTCTGTTCATTTCCACAGAATAAGCACTTACAGTGTGGGCATAAATACCAGCATCAAGTGCTGGATGTTGAGTTAAAGCCTCTAGCCAACCTGTACACCTATAAATGAAGAGGAAAGTTTTTGCTGACATAAAAGAATCCCTTATTTATCAGTATCATTCAACTAATTGAGCAAGAGCAGTAGTAATTTTTAATTCGATTGCTTTGACTCCTATTTTTTCTCCACTTATTTCTGTATTACATATTTTGATGTGGGTCTGTGCATTCAAGCTATCTTAAATGTCCCTATTTTGATATCCTAAATATCTATGCTGTGGGGAATTTGCAGTATTTCTTCATGAACTTCAAGTTGAGAAATCACTCTTTATAGTCAGCTGAATGCCTGCTGACTGATGAAGTGGACATTAGACTTACTTGACATGTTGGATTCCTCTAGGCTATAACGCTCATTTTTCACTTGTAATAGATATCCTTACAATATGATCCTTACTATACTGTCCTTTGCATCCTTACTTCTATGATGCTGGGAAGCAAGCATACAGCCCAGGGAATCATCAAATATCACCATGAACCACTGTGCCATGAGACTGTCCTGTAAGGGCAAGTATTTAATTCCTCGTAGAATTCCATTCCTTTTCATAGTAATAGCTACTGTGTGGATTTGTAAAATGTATTTACAGGAGCAAAGAATATCAATTCTTAAACTTCTAAATTTTGCAAGAATTAGTAAAAATTTAAATGTTCCATTCAAATATTGCACTGAATAATCAGTTGTACACTCAAACATATTCTACATTTTGTTGCCACCATAATCTTATATACTTAGAATATAATATTATAAATAAGTTAAATGCAATATGAATTATGTTTTATGATTTTTTTGGCATTTTATTTCTTCACGTTCTTTGTGTTATTAGTCTCGGTTTTTTTCAAAAACTTAGCAACAACAAATCCCAAACAATGATTGTTTAATAGATCTCACTGTTTACATGCATAGACCCAAAGTAATTATTCTGTACTCTTATCCGACATAATAGTATTTATATTAGGAATGCTTCTTCAGAAGTTATTTTTGTAGCCTAATTATTTCAATTTCTCAGAGGAAAAGTTCATCTGCCAATGCAGTTGCTCAAACTGACTTTTAAATCAGAGGTTGTCATACATGTAAAATCTCCTTTCCACATTTAATTTGGAGTTCTTAAGTTTATACTTTTATTGTTTGGGGGAAAAAAATCTGCTGTCTTCTTCTATATTCTGAAGAAATATCTGCCTATATATTTCAAGACTAATCTTTTCATGTTATAAATAACAACTCTACCTCTCTTTCACAATACCACCTGTCAAAAATGAATGCTTTTGTAATCAGTTATAGGCACAACAAATTTATTGAGAAATATTTTTTTTAAATTTCTCTTTTCTGTTTTTAATTACATTTAATACATTTTAATATCAATTCTAATTTATCAGTGAAAAATGCTGAGAGTAATCAGATTATTTAGAATCATTAACAAATTTTTTAAGGCGTTTATAATCCTTCCTTTATTAATGTTTGAAAACCTTCTTCAATTTTATCATTTTATATCTGAGTTTCTCAGATATTGAATTTTTTTCAAAATTTTTCATCTTCTGTGTGCTGTCTGGAAATCCATATATGCTCTTTCAGTTTTATTTTTTGCATGAGGGTCCTTGAAATTGCTAAGAATTGAAAATACTTGTTCTGTCTCCTCAGTTAGCTGAGCCTTCTTACATGCTGAAGATGACTCACAGAAGGCACTATATTTTAATACCCGGAATAAATCTTAGTTATTGACTTATAGCCTGAAGAAATCATTAGATGTTCCTTCAGATTTTGAAAATAAATTCAGCTAAAAGCTTGTTATAACCAAGGTAACAAACAAAACAAAACAAAACAAAACCACTCAAATGCCCATAAAACCTAGACAGATGTACTAATTTTAAAAGACTGGTGGGGGAGGAATCTTCCATGTTTCTGGGGTCTGGAGAGGAACTCGTCTAAATGCCTGTAATGTAGACACATACTTTTAAGGTCAATATCTAGTCTTTATTTAGAGTTAGAAGGGAACAAACAAGTATTTTTAGGCACATTCAATCTTTTCTTTTTAAAGTAGACCTTGAAATAAGGTCAGATGACTCATGGTTTAAAGGGTCTATTTTTTCCTGTTGACTAGAAGGAAAGTCTTTTCCAGAACATTTAGTTGACATTTTCACTTCTTGCAATTGCTCTGTGAGGACACACTTTTTGTCTGTGTGTGTGGTCTGGTTAATTTATAATAATAAAATATTTAACGTAATTTAATTTTATGCTATACTGAAGTGCATGTCTTGGTCAGTTGCTTTGGACTGATTGCGTGATTTTGAAAAGAAATGAAAGAGAAAACCCAAACTAAAAAAGGCTCATCTTTTTAGGCTTTAGGTGAGCTCTCATGAAAACCAACAGCTGGCTTGAACATGCTACAGTAGCTCTGCTTTTTTATGACATGAAATCATACCATATGCCCCATTAGAGAGGTATGTGAAAGGCATGCTAAAATGCTGTGAGATTTCTCTTCATAAAGACATAAACGTACAACTGACTTTTCTCCCATTTGGCTAACTTTAGGCTTATATTTATTAGATAACAGGAATTTATGTCTTGATTGCTAGGTTTAATGTTTTATGTAGGGCATCTCTATTAGTATCTTAATCTTTTTCCACCGCCATTGCAGACAAAAAAACAGAACAAGTATGCGTTGTGATCATATACCTTACTACAATGGAAAAGATGTAGCATGCAAAATATAAACTGAATTCATGAAGGATGAAGATTGAGATGTTAATGTGATGTTTATCTCTTATGTTTTGTTTAGCTAGCTGTAATAAAATAAATAAAATATTTTCTGGAAGATTCAAGGCTGTAAAATTAATGAACTGCTTGTAACTGGAAAAGTTAGTTGAGAAAATTTTAAATGTGAACTAAAGTATATAAACAATTAAAAAAAACAGGGTTGTGAAATGCATGTAGATATATCAATATGGAAGTAAACAACTAGTTTTTCTCATGTAATTAGAATATATACAAAAATAAAGGAACTTGGAAGCTCTCAGTATCAATTACTGTTCGATAGATTTTGGTTCTTGGATGTGAAGCTAGTGATCTATTTTCCAAAAGTATTTAAAAATAAAATAAAATATTGGTATTATATTATTATAAATTGCATGCTTTCATGGTCATTAATCTTTTCCTATATATTTACCTTAAAAACTAGTGCATAATGCCAAAATTTAAGGTCTTAGAATCAAATGCAAATACCCCAAAAATTATTCATAAGAATATCTTAAATAAAATTCTATGATCAACTAAATTGTTGATCTATATCTAAATTGGATGATGTAATGTACCTGTGCAAGTATTTCTCATAGCCCCAGTCAAAAAAGCCCTCAAACACCATAAGGTATTTAATTAAGACATCATTTATAAGTGGTAACATGTTAGTAAACAAACAAACAATGAAAAAGGGTAGACAACTCTAGATCTCTTCCATAACCTCCTGTGTTGTGCTGAATTGGAAAGACCTCCAATTTGGGGAAAATACATGACACAGATCATGTCCATGAAGAGGTTCCCTAGTTTTTTGGTCTTTACAGTTTTGATAGCATGGTGTTAGAAGGGAACAACTCTATTTGTCAATTCTACTAAGAAGCACAAGGATGTTCCCAAAAGAACATGCCACTTTACTTTAACAAAAAGAAAAGGAAATGCAGGTGGGGTAACGTCATTGCCAAGTGGGAGCTGCCTACAAGTCCATCTGTTACAAATAGCTGTCTAAGTTTATCCTGTGGCCAAGGAGTCTGCTTGGAACAACACAGGCCTGAAGGCAAAGTGCTATTCACAGCATTGCACAGGCCTGAACATACTCACTTGACTGTTTGGTGGATCAGTAACTCCCTCATGTGCAATACTCTCCCAGTTAGAATCACTACTGACCATTTTCATTACAAGAAAATTACAGAAGAAACACAATCTTTTCAGAAGTACACATATAGAAAAAAAATGGTTATTTTCCTGACTGTTTCTTTTTAATTAAATAGGTTTTTTCTTCTTTTCTTTCTTCTCTAAAGGGTCTCTGTGGAAATTTTCTGTAGAAAGTCTATTAGAAGGATTACAAAAGGGCAAAATATTTTTGCAGAAACAGTTAAAGTAATATCATTTTAATTTTTATTTTTGTGTGTTACTTCCTGAATCTATGCAACAGATCCCTGTTTTCAAGGAAAAAGAAACTACAGGAAGTAACAAATTCCAATGCACGGATGAAAGGGAAAATGTTTCCAAATGATTACTGCGATTTTTTTTCATTTAGCCTGAAAAAATCAAAATCTGCATAGATTAACAATATTCATGAATTTTCATTTGCTCTACCTGATATGAAGGTTTTGATATGCTTGGTTTGATAAAAACCATCTCACTAGCTTAGGTTTAAACAAGGTTTAAGTTCAGTAAAGTAGTGATTAATTCATCTTTGTTAATAATGCTAATAGTGTTCATTGTAATATATTTTATAACAGTCTTGATTCACTTGTATGACTCTAGCTTTTATATCAACATAACTGAAACCAGGGCAGTACCTTGGGCAAGAGTCACTGCTTCATTATTAAGCCTAAAAAAGACAATAAAAAATCTTCCGATTTTGCATCCTTGTGGTAGCAGACCAGTTTTATTTAATAAAACCGGAGTTTTCTTTATGCAGTCACCGATGTGTCTAGCTTTTTTTTCAAATGCAAGCAAGCTCTTTCCCAAGGAAATTCTTGAATTACAACATTGTTTCCATCTGGAAATTCCTAACTTGTGGCAGTAAACATTGTAACACAGATGTTACAGCTCAGGGCCAATAATACTATGTATCTATCTACACTTATCTTTATGAACATTTTATCTCAGCTTCTGTGCAACATGAAAGATGCTGAACTTCACTTACTTTTATAGCAATACAATAGAAAGAAACAATAACTATAAAACATTCCACTATTTCAAATCTCAAACTGAAGTCCTCCAGTAGTAAATTTTAGGGGTGAAAAAAGATTACTCATCAAATAAATCTTCACTGCAATTACTTTAAAATATATATATATGTTCTCATGCTCCACTGATTCCTGGTGGGTACGTGTGAACAGTTCCATTAGATGTCATCTGCTCAAACAAAGAATAATTATTATATCATGTTGTGAGGACAAAAGATGAATCTTAGGGATATAGTAATACATTGGATAATATGACTTGGATTATTATTTCCAAGATTGACCTGTAAAGTTCTCCCTGGTGGGGCTTTTATAGCAGCATACTAGCATTGCTACTGATGAAAAACATCAAATATACCATTGAAATGTAAACAAATAAACTTAACATAAAAAAAATTACATTTCCAGATTCCATCAACCCTATTGAGTAGGGGTGAAACATAACCGCTTAAAAGTATGTCTAGTGGCTAGGTATGTGAAGCACTCTTAGAAGGTTGAAGAGTCTGATACAGATCTTAAGGGAGTATTTCTGCATCATTAGCTTACAAGCAGGTGGCTTATTCTAATGAGCCTCAAGTGGCATGAGATACCTATGATGAGACCAATGAATTGTGGTGTTTTGTTGTTTGTTTTTTTTTTCCTTTAAATATCTTAGCAGTGTGAATTTCTAACCAACAGACAGCATATCTAGACACCTTAATGTAGGATTAAATGATTTGGATTTTAATTCCACCCTTGATTTCTGTAATCTTACTCTATTTTTTTCCCACCCTTGTATGTTTAAAAGTATTTTATATTATTCATTTGCTTGTATCCAAAGTAGCCTCCAAGGATGTTCTAATTAACTGGTCTTATGTCATTGACTTTGCATCTTAATCCATTTATTAAAATTGTTAGAGACATGCCTCTGCCTGAATTAAGGTGCAAATGAGACCATATGCCAAAGTCAATGGATTTAACTGTAAATGTGACATAAAGAGAGATAGAAATAAATAGAAAACGGGGGGTGGAGGGAAGGAAGGCAGGAGACAGGAGAAAGACGGTGACAGAGAGACAGATTAAGTAGAAAAATATCACCACTCTGTGGATTCCGAAAGCATCCCATTGGTACTCTTCTTGTGGTCTTCTCACTGGTGACAGTCCCAGTCTTGTCAAAGTCATGGTTGCAGTCTGAATTCACCAAGGGAAGCCCAGGGTGGTGAGGGAAGCCAACAAAGCACAGAGCCCATCAGATTTTATGTTAAGCTTAGGCTAGGTGGAAATTCCCCAGTACCTCTCCTCGGGCAGGGACTTTTACACTGCATGATGTAATACTAGATCATGGGACATTTCAAGAGTCTTTGACACCTTCTAAGACATTACAGCTGCCTGTTACGTCAGCACAGTTGAGTCAGTTATTGAACATTATGGCCCATCAGCAGAAATTAGTATCTTCAGGCTTCCTATGAATGTACCAGTACTTCCCCAGCAGGAAGTTATAGCACTTGAGTCATTTCTGTAAGGATAAAGAAACACTACCCCACCTCACAGGATGTGCTTCTTTCTTTATCTTCTTCCTACAGTGAGATGGCATTTAGAAGTAATAATCACACCCACCAAGTAAATCTCATCCACAAAGTAATTCTAGTTCTTCTAATTCGGTAACATAAGCAGAATTACCAACTGAAGATACACTACGTTACTTCCATGCACACAAGCTTTTAAAAAATGGTTTCATCTAAACACTTTGATAAAATACCTTTCCCTGGGACATGTAGACCCTGATCTATCATGATTAAGCATTTCCTTGAGATTTTTAGTGAAGTTTAATAAGCTTTCATCACTTTGATGCTACAAATGTTTCATGGACATGAGGAGAAAAAGCATAGTTCAAAATGTGTCTAGACAGAATATTCAGTCCTTGTTTGTTTCATTGAGACGGCAAGCAATATAATCAAATCTGCTATGCCTTGCTGGCACTTGAACCTACTGTTTTTATTTGGAAATGCACCTGTGATTTAAAGTTAACCATAAACAATATTCATCCCTTTCTTCTCTAAGTGCCAACTTATTAGTTAAAAGACTGCTGCCATATGGTGAGGCAGTACTGACTGAGAAAGAAGACAAAAAAAGCAATTAAAGTAAGCTTCTAAAGAAAGATCTTTCAGAAGAAAAGTTTATGTGATATTCAGTAACAAATACTGACATCAGAGTCTGGTATTTAAGTTGAAAAAAAGAAGACACTATTGTGTAGGGAAAAAAGAGATTAATAAACAGACAAAGTGGCCAGTCTTCGCGAATGAAGATCTGGGAAAGGTCTTTTTACCTTTCAAGCCTGCGCAATGGATTTTTTAGG
>JAWWLV010000001.1:73746017-73800907 GCA_035041135.1 Platyrinchus mystaceus
TCCTCAGGACGTAGGTTTGTTTTGAGTGACCTTCTCTTAGATGGATGGCCTTAGGGGCTGACGAGCTCCATCTACCCAGGGGACCCTGAAGCAGGGCCAGGATTTGAACCTGCGGCCTCGGTGCTGAGAGACCAGCATCTTAACCACTAGGCCACCAGGGGTCCCCTAAACAGACAAAACCAAGGAATAATTATATGCTTTTCATGATACCCCAGTCTTGCAGTTTGAAATATACTGACAAAGTTTTTCCCCCATAAGTTGAATTCCAGAAACATTGTATTTGAATGAGATAAAACAGCCGGCAGGACTAGCCTGTCCAGCTTGATCAAACCGTTATGGTAACTTTCAAATTAATCTCTACTCAGGTGTCATGGCTTAAACTGAAGATGTTTGCAGCTGTCTTCTGGAAGAATTAATCATTGGAAGTTATTTTATTTTATTGGAGTTGCAAATGTATTGATTCATTAGCTCACTTGTACCTGTACAGAGATTATTCATGATAACTACCTGTTTAATCTCAGTCAAGTGGAAAATCTAAAATTGAACTGCACAGTGAACTGTGAGTGGCCTCAAGTTACACACTCAAGCTACTAACTTTGATTGAAGCTACTGACCCTCTTATGGCAGCAGTATCATATGCTACAAGGCTCCTCAGTTTGAAAATACCTATCTGTCTATTCCAAAATGGATAGTTGAGCAATCACACACTTTCCTAATATATTCAATGCCATCATATGGTGAGCTGGGAAAATAACTAATGTAGCTTGGCCTACCAAATATCAAAAATCAGGAGGAAATCAGTTTTATTATTGTCAAGAGAAAAAGTCACAGCAGCTGCTCAATTTGGAGGAAAATACATTACTTCTATTTAATTGATTAAGTGGATTCTATATTTTTTGCATACGTTTAATTTGCCTTATTTTTTTTAAGTTGTATAGGTCTTAATTCTAAACTAAAGTTAATAAAACATTTAAAAAAGACACTACTGAGCTAGTTTCTTTTGTTTGCTAGCAGTCATAGGTAGGCTTGAGTTGGAAGGGACCTTAAAGATCATCTAGTTTAGAACCTACCACCTTCAGCAGGGATTCTCCCCACTATAGCAGGTTGTGGTCCTCCTTGCACAACAGCGCAATCCTCTGGCATACCACCTACTCTTCTCAGTTTGGTGTCATCTGCAAACTTGCTAAGGTCACAGTGTCCCACCATCCAGATTATTAATGGAAATGTTGAACAGGACTGTATCCAGTATTGACCTCTGGTGTACAGTGCTACTTACTGACCTTCAGCTGCACTTTTTATTGCTGATCACCACTCTCTGAGACCAGCCATTCAGCCACTTTTAAATCTACCTCACAGTCTGCTCATCCAGTCCTAATATCAAAGCTTGTCTATGAGAATCTTATGAGAGACAGTGTCAAAGGCCTTACTGAGGTCTGGGAAGACATTACTCTACCCTCATCTGTTAGGACAGTCATTTCATTATGTAAGTTTATCAAGTTGGTCAAGACTGAATTCCCCTCGGTGAATACATGGTAACTATTCCTGATTATTTACTTGGTATTCATATGCCTGGAAACGGTTTCCAGGAATAGCTGCTCCATTAACTGCTCAGCTTCCTAGGGGTCAAGGTGAAATTAACTGACCTGTATTTCTCCAGTTCTTCTTTCTTCACTTTCTTGAAGATAAGAGTGAAACTTCCTTTCCTCCAGTTCACAGGCACTTCTCCCAGTCAATATGATTATTCAAAGATTATTGAAAATGGCCTTGCAATGACATCAGCTGCCTTCCTTAGCTCCTGTGTGCTTCCAATAAGGGTCTGTGGATTTATATATGTCTAGTTTGTTTAGATTAAAAAATATTCCATTTTAAATATGAATCCATTCTAATTTTTCAGTCTCTCTGCTGACAGGAAATCTGAAAGGACTGACACAGAGACAATAATGGATTTTTATTAAACCTTAAAAGTTCTTTCTCTTAAGGGAGGAAAATTTAGAAAGCATCTCTTTTAAAAAAGGATTAGTTTGCTAGACAACCTGTAAATTAACCCATGGACTCTTCCAGTGATAAGTATATTTCCCTGCATAATGAGAGTATTCATAAGTTAAAAAAAGTTATAAAATTAATATTATCTAAATTGTAATATTAGAAAGAGGAGAAAAAAGAGAATTATAAAAGTTGGTGTTCAGATCAAGAAGTTTCTTTTAAATTTCTGTGGCTCTGTGTACTTGGAGAAAAAATTAGAAAATTCAGAAGAGAGGGATGAAAGAAGTATCTCAATTCTTTCTGATCTGAATGAAAATGAAGGCAATACTGGGTTGAAAGAGGAAACTATTTATCAGTTGTGGATGCGTCAGCTATTCTCTCCTGGATCTCTGTACAGTCAGTGGAAAGAAACAAATATTTTAAGGGCATAAGTGTTCTAACCTACTTTTAGATATATCCCTCAAGATAAATTATGACCTTGGAGCACTTTTTTCTCTCAATTGATTATAAAAAGATCCAAAGATGACTAGCTTAGATGTGGAGACATTTTTCTCATACTTTTAAAGTTAGATAACGAATCCATCTATTTTTTTTCTTTCCAGTAAGAAACTCCTGAGTTTAAATAAAGACAGCTTAATAGATAAATCAAAAGTCTTGCATGCAAGCAAAGCACAAGAAGGAATTAATTTGTCACTTCCCATCTGCAGGCAGGTGTTCAGCCACCTCCAAGAAAGCATGTGAATAAGAAGGTTTTGGTGGGACCTCATTACAGCCTTCCACTGCTTAGCAGGGGCTTATAAAAAAAGGGACAGTGACTTTTTACATGGACAGATAGTGACAGGGTAAGGGGGAACAGTTTTAAACTAAAAGAGGGTAGATTTAGATTAGAGATTAGGAAGAAATTGTTTACTCAGAGGGTAGTGAGGCACTGAAACAGGTTATCCAGAGAAGTAGGGGATACACCATCCCTGGAAGTGTTTAGGGCCAAGTTAGATGGATCTAGTGAGTGGTATCTCTGCCCATGGCAAGTGGGTTGGAACTAAATGACTTCCGAGCATCACTGAATTGATTTTTGTTTAAGCTTACTAATGGAAAACATTGGATACGGAGGCAGATTTAAATACTATAATTTCTCTTAGTCTCTTTCTATAAGTCATATCTGCAAATAAGCACTGCTACTAACCTGAAATTCATTATTCAAGACTTCCTTTCAGAATCAGTGAAAATAGACTCCTGCTGACCCATTGCATATTTTATTTTGATTTCATTCTTGCCTCCAAAATGCTTAAGCAGTCTGATTAAAAACAAAACAAAGAAACAAACTCTTCCTTTAAATTTCTTCGTTCAATCGACAAATCAAGAACAGCACCTTGTTTGTTAAAAAAAAAAAAAAATACAAATTTAGATTTAATTAAAATAGGGACGGTTACTTTCAGAAATCTAATTTTAGGGTTCTGCAGCATGGAAATCTCAATCTTCCTCCAAATACCAAATAGGTAGTAAAAATGGGGGTAAAGTTTTTTCTAGATGAACCATACTCCTGTTTTGAGATAGAATTTACTGCTTTATCTTTTTGTGAACTGAAGAAAAATTAAAAAAAAAATATTTTAGACTATAAATATGACCTTCAGGAATATACAATTAACATAATTGCAAGTGCCTAAGGAATTTTCACTACAGGATTTATTTTTTCCCCCAAACTCAGGCACTGAACCCTTGATTGTCTATCCTGTTTATCTGTCAGTTCATTCCAGTTTGTGTTCTTTACCATGTAAATTACCTTTTTCCATGACAGTCACTACAAAGGGAGAAGCTCTATCCAATTTAGATAAAAGCTGCTCAGTGTCACCTGGCATCAGATTACAAGCTGGTGCTTTATCAGCATTCATATATAGATGATTCATGTTCCCAAATACTTTAAGACAGGACTTTTTGACACTGATGTCTCGCCTTTATGTATTCATTTCACACGACTTGCCCTTAATGCACAGAAATATTGCTTTATGTTAAGTGTAGATTGCCTCCAATAAGGCCTTTTCTAAGTCTAGACCTGAAAGCCTTATAAACAGATTGGAAAATAGATAGACTGGGAATATCAGAAGAGTTAAAATCAGGTGTGCTAAGCCCCTGGTTAACATCCTAACATTTAATTATTTCTTTTCTTGCTGTGTGTCCTTTTTTCTTATCTTAGTGATCTTATTTTGGCCAATTTGTTCTTTATAATGATGCACAAATTGAGTTTCTTTATGCTTGAATGATGTTATTTCACTTAACAAAAATATATAAAATTTTTTATACAATCAACTGATCCATTTAGATTTGTAATGAAACTTTTGCATTCGTGTGTTATGTTTTTACATTTATTTCAGTTGAGTCATTAAGCCTCTCCTTCAGGAAAGAACCTGAAGATTAATTACCTTCACCTCAAATAACACAGTCAGTTTGATAAGTGCATGAGGAAAGAAAAATTGTCTTGTAACCAAGAAGGCAAGAACAGAGAGTTTTTGTAATTTAAACATACTGATGATCAAATATATAACAAATTGCCTTTAGGTAATCTTTCGGTTTAGGGTTTTTTTTATTTGTTTGTTTCCTTGAATTATCTTCTGCTCCGCTAAAGAAGAACAATGGACAGATTTTATCCCTGGGCTAGTAAAGTTTCATGACTTTTCATTTTCCTGCCTTACACAGTCTGCCAAAGAAAAATGCAGAAATCTAAATCCCACACGAAGCAATAAGCTATCCATCAGATCACTCAGCCTGAGACTAACCTCAATTTTTTTACAGGAGACAATGAATCACTAAAGGGTGACAAGTCTCTGCTGTTCTCCTGTTGTGTGAAACAGTGGGATTATCAGGGACTGTGCAAACAAACCATACTTCTAAACAACAGTCAATCATCATACTATTCCTTCACCATCTTATTTTTCTTTGGAATAGCTTTTAGTTTTATCCCTCACAATCATCCTTATAGTTCATTATTGACTGAAGTGGTATTTGGTTATCAGTAACCCTTATATACTAACACTTTTTTTCACTCATCTGGGCCTATATTTTTAAGTAACCTTTCAGATAAAACCTATACAATATAGCAAAGCCAACTGATAAAAATTACAATAAACAATACATTTAGATGATAAAAAAATATATTCACCAAATGTGTTATGATTACCACAATTATTTTATTTTAAAAATAAAATTTCATAATTGTTTTTACTGGGAATTAAAATTGAATTTTGACCACAGGATGATTCAGTAGTTCAAGCTATTTACTCCAAAACAATTTTATAAAAATAACTTTTTTTTTTTTACATATATTTAACTGGAAAAGAAAATTAGTATCCTATCATCATGGAAATCAGTTAGATTTTTATAAATTTGGCTAACCAAACTGGGCTGATAAGAGCAGGTCATCAAAACTTAAAAAAATAATTTCCAGGATATTAAAAACATTCTACTAAATTCTGTGATACTTAAAAGCCATTAGATTGCTTGACACTGTACCACTGAAAATATAATTTTACTAGGAGTAGGAAAAAAAGGTAGATTAAATCATTAGATCATATGCAAAGAACAACAGAAAAATATGAACACACAGGCCAATAATTTTCTTTAAATACTCTGTGAAACTGATTTCTAAACCCGAAAGAAGAAAAAGTTGTCATTCACCAATCATATGTACTTCTTAGCTTCCACAACTAAATGAAAGATACTGATTATGTTGTATTTTTGCAAGTCAAGGTCTTATAGAAATATTTTCTCATGGAATTAAAATCCTGACAGTTGTATTTCTCCAGTTTGACAATTTTTCTTGCAGGTGCAACATTTTCTAAAAGGTTTATTTAGGAAATAGAACTCGAAAAAAAAAATCTGTGAAAGCTTTGAAATTGTACATTTGTTACTTATTATAAATATTAATATAATATTCATGTGTGCTGAAATGTTTTAAAAAATACAATTTTGGCAGTATTTACTATTCCTCCCAAAAGAATCCTTTAGAGAGTAGTTTCAAAATACCATAAATGGTCTCCAAAATATCTCAGCTAGAGACATAAAGAGAGGAATTATACAATCAAGTTTTATCCACAAAAATTCAAAAAGCTTTTGAAAATAATTTAAGTAGTATACAACAAGAGAGCATTTTAATTGACTGTTTAGTTCAAAACAAAGAAACCCAAAACAATACATCTGAAATCATCTGAAGATACAGTATTTTATTTTCATTCTACTGAACAGGCTTTACTTCCTAGATAACAGTAAATCTGATTTGAAACCTCTATCTTTTTTGTTCTACTCTATAGTCACATACATAGGTAATGTATTAGTAAGGATTTGGGTTAGTGCGTCTTAAACTGTGCTCCGTGGACAACTGGTGGTGCAGAAAACTGTGATATGAGATCTACATATTTCTTAAAACACTTGAGTTTAAAATTTGATGATTAATGGGAATAGTTCTGCGAAAGATATGCTGGGATTTAACAGTGACCTTCATAGCCATTTCTTTTAAGAGCAAGTAGTTCAACCAAAAAGAATATTTTTCTAATATATTTCATGAAATCAGACTGGAGTAAAGATTGCCTTTAAAGTATTCCTACCATAATAGTAGAAAATGGAGTTATTATATTTCCATACAAGAAAAGGTTGCACCCATTAAAACCTTTCCATATCTTCTCCATGGCATCTCTAGGTGACCTTTATTAATTTCTCTTTTTATTCTGCAAAAATATTTACCTCTGGCTTTTTTTCCTCAACACATTTCCAGTTAGTTCACTTCAGTTATACATTTAAGTAAGCCATAAAAATAAGATTATAGGTTCCTGTAATCTTATGTCACATCAGTTGAGGCAGAAGACAACGTGTCCACTTACTTCAGTAAGGCACAAGCTGGAGCTTCCAAGAGTCATTGTCCAACAAGTATAAGTATTTCTAAAGGATACTCAGAGTCTCTGAGGAATCAAACCTTCTTTGATCACTTGAAAAGTTTGGGCTGTGTTTATAAAATACAGTATTCTCTTTATTTCAGCAAATGTGATCTGATTATTGAACATCCAGATGTAGCTGTGAATATTGAACTTAATGGTGCTTGGTTCCCTGCAGTGTAAGCTCTTATGCACTGGAAATTTGCCTTCTCCTTTTTTTGATTTAAAAAAGAAAGGCACACTTATAAGGTGGACAACTATTTTATTAATAGGCAAGAAAACGTCATAGAAAAATTGTAAAATTTTATATCCCTTCTGATGATGAAAACCATAAGATGATACAGTACTAGACAAAAAACTGGTGTATAGGTCTGTCCATGGAGAGATTATCCACATGTAGGGTTCTCCTCCCATATCTCTCTCTCTGTGTACCTTGGCTAATTGTGCAATTACTATGCCTGAATTTATTAAATATAATATTGATTAGATACACCTAGATGGAACAGTAGTCACATGGTATCCATCATACAGAGATATAGACCTGGATTACCCATTATGTACATCATTAACTCAATGCACAACACTCTTTTGGGCTGACAACTATATAGGTTCTGAAGAGTGATTGGTTTTGGTGTCTAAGAAAGTATAAGAAAAACATTTTTCTACTAGCTAAACATTTGTAAGATCTGTTTCCTGTACAGATCATTTAGTTTCTTCTAAGAGGTAAGTTTACATTGTGATTCATTTTCTAAACTGTTAATCAACTACTTAGATAATGACTCTTTCCACAAACTTTTTTTAGCAACACAGTATTAATATTTTTTACATGATGTGTGGTGATCTAAGGACATGGATGGTCACATTTGTAGTTTTTAATTAAGGATATATTTATAAAAAAAACCCCAAACAAACCTGTACAACCTCTCTGAGGTTGCATCGGTTCTCTAAATAATATAATAGAATATCATAATTGCAGCTATCTACACAATTAGACTGGGAACTGGGAACAAATGAAAAGTAAAAACATTTAAGCAGAATTAAAAGAATATCTAACAGTGAACCTAAGCAGGAAAAAAAAAAAAAAAAAAAAAAAAAAAAAAAAAAAAGACATTAACAACATCAGAGACATTATTCCCTTCAGAGAGAAAGAAATCTCCACCATGAATAAAAAAAAATGCAAGAGGTCAAGTAATAAAAAGTAACATCACAAAGATATAAATAAGGAGAAAAGATGTCTGATAAATGCCAAATGATCCTGCAGGGCAGACTCAAAAGAGCGTCCAGTAAAAACATTATACTTCTGCAAAATAAGCAAAACAAGCTTTTGTCCCCAGAATAGGATATGAAGAACAAATGGGACCACCTGCTTTTCTTTTGTGTACTGGCAGTGAAAAATTGAAAGAGCAAGAGAGAGGAAAGGTAGGGAATGATGAGGAAGTGAGGAAGGGAGGCCATCTTTACTTCTCCATCCCCGTGGTGCCAAGCTCCTAAGCCTGACAACCCCTGTGACTAGGAACCATCATGGATCAGAGCCATCACTGCTAAGCCAACATCAGTTCCAAGATGTTGTATACTCACATAGCTATATTAAAATTTAGTATATGTTTCATTGGGACTAATTTTTTGCATATAAAATGGCAAGGTTTAATAGTGGTTAAGAACTAAACACTGGCAATGTGTATTTTTAACGAATGCAGTAAAGAGTTGTTTTGAAAATTGAAAATGTTCTGGTTTTCTATCAAAAATCAAATCAGAAAGAAAACCAAAATTCTTCCCACAAAAGCAAAAATTTTAAAAGATTTTAAGATGGTCTCATGTTAAATTTTTTAGACATTGTCAGGGACTGCTTGTTTGAAATGGCATCATTACTCAAAAAGATACAAACATAACTTGGATATGCCTTCTTCTTCACTGCCAAGCCCAAGAGTGTCTAATGCACAGAGCTTATCTCATATCAAATAAATTCAGTGTGGCACGTAACTATATTTCAGGAAAAAAATGTGATGCCCTATGTCCATCTGCTTTAAAGTCAAACATTCAGTGTGCTTCAATTATTTTGCTGTGCATGTTTTTTTTTCAGTTAAGAGATAACCATGTCATAGGGAAGATTCATCCTTTAATCTTCAAATTGTTCGTCATGATAATTTTCTACTTACACATTTCTAAAGCAGATGGCAGGTTACAACACCCAGTGTTGCTCTTGCATGGTAATTTCGTTCTGTAGAACTTTAAACATAGAAACTATTTGTTCACAATTATAAACATTGTAGAACTCATTGCTTCTGTATACTAAATCACTTTTGAAGATTATGTTGTAACCATTAAATTATGACATATTATTTAGGAAAGAAGAATGAAACATATTTCTAGTATAAATACTGAAATGTAAATGACAACCTTTGTTTAAAATACAGGATGGTTGAGAAAAGGAAAATTTTAAGGGGGTTACATATTTTCTAACAGTTCTATTAATTCTCAACTCAAAGATTTTGTTTTCTAAATCTTTGGTGCATCTGTTAATGCTGCAGGGTTATTCTGGAATAACCACAATAAAAAAAAAACAAAACAAAACAAAAAAACAAACAACTAATTCTTTGCAGTACTATTTCTGAAAGAGATAATATGAACTTTTCAGTACTGTTCCTTCATTTATTTAATTGATTGATATATTTTAGAATAGATAAAATACTGTTTCAATGAATCAAAATGTTATTTTCTTTTTGATATTAAATAACAACAGTTGTATGTTACCTCTATAGTTGCACTCTAAATTGTACATAGAGAAAATGGAACTCATCTTTAGAACTAGACAAGTATTGCTTACTTAAGTAAATTCTGAATTACCAAATGGAAATGCAGCGAAAAGTGGCCATTAGTCCGGTTATAATAACACAAATATTTTAAACTGATGCAGGAAAACTCTCTGATAATAACACATTAGAAAATTAAACTGTATTACCCCTCTGCCACTCTCTGGGATGGTCCTGTGGGTCTTCAGGTCAACAGTGATGATTTCCACTGAGCAAAGGATGTTGGAGCCCTAGTATCGATCACCTTCTTCACATCCTCTTTGCTGGGAAGTGGTCAACAATGTGGACAGAGCACAACAATCATTCCCCAAGTCCTGCAGTCTCTTTGTGACTATTTTTCAGTGTCTTCTTTTTGCAGTGTGTTTCTTTCTCTCTGGTTGTCTCAAGGTCTAGAATTGACTGGCCAGGTCTACTTACCTTGACTGTCTATCATGGTTTAGCCTCAACCAGCGACTATGGACCATATAGCTACTCACTCCCACTCCCACTTCCCCTCCCATCCCTCACCTTCCAGTCTCACTGTGAAAGAAAATCAAGGAAAAAAGAAAAGTAAACCTCATGGGCTGAGATAGCAACAACTTTATAAATTAAAAATATATTATATTTTAATATAATTAATATTACATAATATAATAATAATAACAATGAAAAGAAGTGATACACAATATAATTGCTCACCAGCTGCTGACTGATGCCATGTCTTTTGCAAAGCAGCAAATTGTTTTGCAGATGAGCTCCCCCCAGTTTATATTCTGAGCATGACATTATGTAGCATAGAATATCCCTTTGATCAGTTTGGGTCAACTGTCCTGGCTGTGCTCCCTCCTGGCTTCTCATCCATCTGCTCAGAGCAGAGCATGGGAAACTGAAAAGTTCTTGTTGTAGGGTAAGCTCTACTCAGAAACACATAAAAACATCAGTGTGTTACCAATATTATTCTCATTCTAAATCCAGAAAACAACACTGTATCAGCTACTAGCGAGCAAATTACCTCTATGCCAGGGTTTGTCTGCCCTCAGATCCCCACCACAAGGTCCCTGGACCTGGCCCAGATCCCTCACAGCCACATCTCTGTCCCCATTTGCTCTGCTGGACTAGTTTCCTAGTTGACCTTTATCCTGGCCTCATGCCCATGGCCCTGTCCAGCCATTCTGGGGCTGTCTAACCCTGGTTCCCCTCACCAGCCCTGAGTCCAACCACCTCCCACAGGCTGCTGCCCTGCGTGGTAATTTCCCGACCTCAGCCTGTCCTCATCCCCACAGAGGTGCCTGCTGATGTCCTGGGCTATGGTACCCTGTAACAACAGGCTGCTGTTTGTTAAACAGTGACAGCTGTGGTGTGTCATTAGCCTTATTCACAGTTGTGAAGTCAGAACATGCTAAATCATAATTAACCATCAGATAATTTAAAAGGCATACTAAAACTGGTTTAAATTAAGTCAAGCCCTGATCAAGAAAAGTCCTGAGACTCGGAACACTCAGGCTTATACAAATCCTTTGACCTTTTAATTATAATAACAACAGTAAAATCATATTTATTGGGCTACAGAATTAACACTATTTTAGTAAAGAATCTTGACAGTTTTTATTAAGGTCTAATCTCATTGCATAACATAAAATTAAAGCATTTTTATTGCCTCATGTGAAGACTATGAAAAAGTGAAATTGTAGACAAAGCTACCAAGGGATATATGCAGATTTTTGGGCCAAAGTCAATGAGCAATTACTAATCCTTTTAAATGCTGATTCTTTCACTGGGTCACCTTCATCCCACTTCAACATATCCTTCTATGACATATATTCAGTCCATACATATGTCCAGCATTGAAGAAGAAAACTGGTATCCTGCTTCACTGTCTTCAATTTAGCCTTAGAACTATTAGCTGTAATTCAAGTGTGTAGAGATATTGGATCTACTGTTAACTCTAAACTGTACTTCATACAAAGTAGTTGAGAGAAACTGAGGAATAAACTACCTTTATTCTGTTTTCATGTCTGTACTTTTTATTCCATGCTACATGTACTCCATAACAAATTTTAGAAATTTTTTGAAGTCAAATTCTACTTGACTTGGCCTTAATTCAAAGAACCAATAGTTCCAACAGTAGTTTTTAGAAAAAAAAAAAAAGTCTTATAAAGCACCTGAAATAGCTAACAAAAAATTATCTCCTAATTTCACTATCACATTATTCAGAGGTAAATATATAAAACTTGCAGCCATGTCAAAATCTAGATGATCTATAATTTCAAGGGCTATTTAAAGCTCATAGAACTTTGTCAGAATGGTCACAGTTACTTTTCCTTTTATCTCATACAAGATATAGAGGTTTTACATGACTGAGAAAAATAGATACCTTGAATACCTTCTCAGTTTGGTTTTTTTTCTGTCCCTCACACCTTCACAATCGTGGCAAACAGCTCTCTCAGCATCCTTGAATACAGAATGAAGTCTACCTGGAGACATGGACTCCTGTGGTTCAAGATTCCTCAAGTGTACCCAGAGTCAATCCTCTTCTGTCAACAGCTCCCACTGAATTCCTTGAGTCCTGTCTCTATGCAGAAAGAGCCTGATCTTGTTGGTAAAGACCAACACAAAGAAGGCATCAAGTACAGCAACCTTATCTGTGTCTACCACCACTAAAACACCCACCCTTGTCAGCAGAATTCAGCATCATTTGCACATGTGAATTTGTGAAAGATAAGTTGAAGAAAAACATGAACCATTGTGTTGACGTTCATGATTTTAGGAACACTTTGAAATGCTCTTATGTACTCTTTCATATACACAGCAGAATATTCTTCTCTGATAACATTATTTTATTGTGCAGGACAACATTTTCCTTGAGGGTTTGCTTGGTTTTTTTTTCCCTACTACTGTAGTAGTAGAGGCTTTTTCTGTTGTTGTTGCCCTTGACAAGCCTTGTCATTTTCAATGCAAGGTGATCTTTGGCTTTTCTATCATCTTTTCAACACTGGACAAAGTTTCTATATTCCTCCTTTGAGTCCTTTTTCCATCTCCTGTGTACATACTTGTTGCACTGGAGGTTAACCATGAAATTCCTGTTTAGCCAAGTCAGCCTCTTAATATGCTTACATATTTTCCAGAGTATTGGGATGGACTATTGGGATGGAATTCTTGTGCTCAGAGTCATAAAAATCTGCACTCAATCTAGAGCTTCTCTGTCCCTCAAAGCAGTCTTTCAGTCTTTCAGGATAACATCTGACAGTTCACCAAAGAAGCCAAAGTTTACTCTCCTGATGTCCAGGGTGTGTATGCTGTGCTACTTGCCTTCTTCACTGCACTTGGGATCTATAACTTTACTATTTCATGGTTGCTACAGCCAAGACTATCGTTGATTATAACATCTCCAAAGACTATTTCCTTGCCCGTGATTTGCAGATCCAGGAAAAGGTCTTGTCCAGCATACATGTTCAGAAATTGTCCCAACACCCTCTAAAACTCCCTGGATTGCTTACATTCCATTGTGTTAAACCTCCAGATGTCAGAAAGATTGTGATACCCCTGTTGTCTGGAGACTTTGAGTTTTTTTAAGTCTTCTTCTGTTTCTTAAACCTGATTGGACACTCTGTAAGAAACTCCTGTCACACTGGTACCCTCACTTCTGATCCTGACTCACTTCCTGTTGAACTTTCTGCAGCTAAACTCCAAGCATTTGAACTACTTCTTCATATAAAGGTCAATCTGCCTGGTCTTCTTTCTTGCAAATAGAGTTCTGAGAAGTATTCCCACATCAGTTCAGGGATGATCCAGTCCAACTATAGTAACTAAAATTAATTAATCTTTAGATTGAGTTATCACAGGTGAGGATATATTCTGTATTCTCAGAATTTAAATCCATAAGAAGCCCACAAAAAAAGATATACACCTAATTTCCATCTTCACTATCTTTTGAAACAGTGTTCAGTGGGAAATTAAACTAACATGAATTCAAAAGGCTGCACTTTCAAATCTGGTCTGATCCCACTTACATTAAATATCAAAGCCATCAACTGAACCAATATAAATGATAAAAATTATCTTGATTTAAATTGACTCATTTTCTTGAAAGACTGCACTTCTAAGTTTTTCACACTGCTTAGCTATTATATTTGTGTTATGTGCGGGGAAACTTTGTAAAAAGTAGTAATAATAAGTGTTGTGCTGTAAACAGTATATGTTCAAAGCACCTGTTTTATGAAAAGGTCTTTTTTTCCATTTACATTCAGGAAAATTTGCATTAACTATGACAATTTAGAAAAAGGAAATTTATCTTTTACAATAGTGGAAAGAGTGGGAAGAAAATCTTTATAGCTAATGAGCTAGACTTTTACATGCTATAAATATGCATGGGTCTAATGGCCAATGTTAAACATTGTTAAACAAAAAAATATATAACTGATTTTAATTTAAGAGTCTGAGACAGATTTGCCCCATGGATGACCGGTCAATCTTAATAAAGCAAACCATCTGGCCATCAAGTCAGAAAAGAGAGCATACAGATTAATCATTACCCAGGAAAGTTAATGGAATATGTCATAATATAAACAGAGACAACAATATCTTGACCTTGTATTTAATGAAATAACTCTTCCATTTTTTTTGACAATTTAAAATCTTTAAAAAATGTATGTACAACTAACCTATACACAAAATGCAAATAGCCATATACACAACAATATATCTTTAAATGTATAATGAAACTGGATATTGAAATGTAGCTTATATTGCAATACTTATGGTCAGTGTCGTAAAAAATCAAGATGATATAAATAGCCTCACAGATAAGGATAACTTTTCTTCTCTCTCTAGAGCATGTCAAAACATTCTGTAACCCTCAAATACATTTACAAGCCTCCCCAAACATTGTGTTTGTGAGGTAATATTAGGGAAAAAGTTTTAATTACATCAACTGATTATAGATAGAGGTATTTTGATTCGTAGTCTATACATTCTTGAAAATAAATGAAATCTCCCTTTATCTAGATTCAAAGCAAACTTCAAGATGTTTAATTAGGTGTACTAAGTCTGGAATGGAGTTAATTTTCTTCCCAGCAGAAGACTGGTGATTAAAACACTGATAATAACATGCCAATGTTGTGGTTATTGCTGGACTTTGCTGGCATGGCATGAAGGTATTCTCTGCTTCTCATTCTGCCACTGCCGCGAGCAATAGTGAGGGTATAGGCAAGAGGTTGGGAGTGAACGTAGCAGTGAAAGTAGACAAAAAGGGACCAAAAAAATTGCTCCATAATGTAGAACATAATTTTCAGCAGTAAATTTGAGGGGATAGTATTTAGAAAGCAATTGTTGCTCAGAGACTCTCTGGGCATTGATCTCTTTGTGGGAGGCAGTGCATAACTATATTTAAATTGCTTGGTTTTGGGGTGTGTTGTTTTGTGTTTGGTTTTTGTTAGAGTTTGGGTTTGGTTTTTTCCCTTTTCCCTCACCTATTAAATGTTCTTTATCTCTACCTATGAAATTTCAGCTTTTGCTCTTCTGCTTCACTCTCCCATCTTGCTGGGAGAACAACGATGATAGAGTGACTGTGTGGGTTCTGAGCTGCTGGCTGGACTCAAACCACCGAAATCCTATTTAGAAGCCATTGTAGGTCTTGAGGGGTTTTGGATAATAACAGATTTGATTGGAGTAAGCTATCCTGAATTCATAATTGTTGGAACTGTTTAACTGGTACTTGGCAGGTACTTGTTGTCATTTGTCACAATATTGACTTGTTAGTTTTTGATACTGTTTTCTTTGTTCTTTCACCTGCTCAGTGGTGTCCTCTCTTGCTGTACCCCAAACTCCAACATAGCTGCTTTCATCTTCTTCTGTTTGTTCTGGGGTTTTTATCACTTTGCCTGGGAGTGCTATAATAAAAACACTGGCCTTTAGCCTAATCTGCTATTTAGGCCCTTCATTGCTGCCATCCCCATACTCCAGGGAACAAACTCTAAAGAGATTTTACACTTGGATTTTTCTCCTCTTTCCCTCTGGAACACAATTAATGGGAGAAAATAAGAATGGCACTTCTCCCTTCTCCTCTGGGACATGTTTTCTGCCTTGTTGCTATCATCCTTCAGTTTCTTGAATCTCCCTATGTAACCAGAATGCTTGTACTGGTGTGTGCTATGAATCTGGTTTTGTAGTTTTGTAAGGTTACCAACCACTTGGGAATGTGCTCTGAGACAGGTATGGGTGAAAAGATGTGGGAAAGAATTTATGGAGGTCCTTATAATGTTTTTCAATGGTCTGGGACTTCATGCTGGAACCAGTGTGGTATGCTGTTGAAATGGCAAATCATGAGAAGAGAGATGCCTTGCCTACAGCAAAGAGCTGCAAATTCCAGCACTGTGTTAGAATATATCCTATACTTTCACAGCCTGTGTTCTGCAATCTCAAAGGAGCAAGAGGGTCGCTGGATCCAAGGACATACAAATGAACACTGTGGTTAAACCAGAGACTCAAGCTTCTGCTGCAACAGTCTCTCCTGCAGTCAGGAAGAAACATGTGGAAGATGTTAGTAGAAAAAGAATAGGTCCTTCCTGAGAGAGAGAAAGAAAAAGAATCAGATGAGGCATAATTTTCTGCAGCTGAAGCAAGAAAACTGCTTTTCATCATCAGGTTACTGAGAAGGCATTGTATTTTCCACTTCCAGCAACTCATCAGCAGAACTCCAACAGGACAGATTAGGAATATATGAAGGTGGCAGTTGAAGCACTCTAGGAATTCCAGGCATACAGAAGGTACATGCTTAAGTCATCATTCTGTGTCTCTGGAATTAAGAGGGAGTTTCTTAGTCAAGATTTGTGAGTTATACGTTGTGTTTTCTGTGCTGTAGTTTTCTCACTTTTTTTCTCAACTGTTTTTTAATGATGCAATCTACCTTAAATGCAGCTGAAGAAACCTCCTACATGTTTTTTTGGAGGACAACAATACATGTATTATAAGATATTGTGAATATCACTTCCTGCAGTCCAACCAAGATAATTGACTGGGAAATAAGTCACCTGTACTGGCTCTGGCTGGGATGCAGTTAGATTTTTTCATAGCAGCCCACATGGCATTGTGTTTTGGGTTGTTGACCAAAGCGTGGATAAGACACCAGTATTTAGGGTATTGCTAAACAATGTTTAGAACAGCACACAGTTTTACAATTTACTCTTTTTTCCCCTTAATATCCATCTTCCCCTCCCCCCCCCAAGTTTGTCCCACTCCAGAGCAAATAGGCTGGAAGTGGGCAAGAAATTAGGAGAGAACACAGATGGGACAGCTCTCCAAAAATTTGCCACTAAAAAGCAGTGGCACTGTCCTCCAAGGTGTCCTTGTTTGGAGACTGGCTGGACATCAGTCTGCTTGTGAGAGGTGGTGAACGATTGCCTTTGCATCACCTGTTTCTTTCAGTTTTTTTCCTATCCTTCACTTACTAAATCATCTCTATGTTGGCCCATGATTTTTCAGTTTCTGTTTACTTTCCTCTTCCATCCTGCTTAGGAAGAGGAGAGTGAGTGTTTGGGTGATGCTGGATGTGGGCAATTCATCACGTCATTCTACAAAAATGTTAAAATTGTTATTAATAACCTTAGCCTTTGAAATATTTTGGTTTGTTTTTGAAGATTTGACCATTGAATTATGTAACTGATTGGAATTTTCCATTTAGTATATTTCTTTCTATATAATAGAAATATATATATTACATATGTTATAATATCTGCAATTTATAGCAATTAAAAATAAAGCTTATTAGTGTCTTAACTGCAATAGAAGGAAAAATTACCAATTTTTGGAGAATTCTCTAAGTAGGAAAAGTATTGAGGGTTGGAGGGGAAGAGGAGGGGCAGCTTTTCGCTCTCATGACCAATGATAAGACCAGAGGAAATGGCCTGAAGCTGAATCAGGGGATGTTCAGGTTAGATATCAGGAAAAGATTTTTCACCCAGAAAGTGTTTGGGCACTGGAACAGGCTTCCCCAGGGAAGTGGCCACAGCACCAAGCCTGACAGAGTTCAAGAAGAATATGGACAGGCACATGGTGTGACTCTTGGGGGTGGTCCTGTGCAGGACTAGGAGCTGGACTCGATGATCCTTATGGGTCCCTTCTAACTTAGCATATTTTATGATTCTATGATTTTTTCCTTTTTTTTTCCAATGCTCTGTTCAAAGTAACACTTCTAAGCTAAGAATATCAACCAGTCTATGTTGCTCATGTCTGTGCTGGATATTGTAGCTGTTGATATACAATCTGTGGATGATGCATTTTGGTAAAAGGCCCTTTGTAGATGGAGTCTGTGTACTTTCTCTTTAGGCTTGTATCAGCTGAAACCATTAGAAAGGTCTATAGATTGTTCCTTTCTCACAAGTAGCTGCATAAGCTCAGTTACAGGACTCTGTGGAATATAACATATGATAGGTACGGAGGAAATGATGTAGGAGAAAGAGAGGCTTCTTCACACGTAAGGACTGAAAATTCATTAAGAAGAACAAGGTCAGATGACAAAAGATAACAAAGTAAAAAGCTTTCCCTGATGAAACAGAAAAAGGTGCTAAATGGTACTGAACTGAAAAAAATGAAGATGTACCATAAAGGACTGGCAGGGACACAGTGGATAGAAAAAGAGATTAGTTTCAAATCTTTCAATTTTATTGTTTTATACAAAACATCTGAATTAATTGCATTTTAAAGATTTTCTGTCTTTTATTTTAGCTCTGATGAAACCTAGGTGTAAGTGTTGCAAATCTTAAGGTGTTTTTTTTCTTTTTTTAAGAAACGTGTCCATTTCATACTGGCCACGATTGTGGTGCTATACATCAGAAGTTTAACCTCACAATGCTTTCTGGCTACTGTGATCCTAAGATTATTCAAATCACAAAGTAGATACCCTGCTGGCAGAAAAGCTGTGTATAGGAAAACCTAAAGTAAACTTCTCATAAAATAATCTCAGTACCCTGTGCATTTGGAAGGCTACGGAGGAGTCTGGATATAGTGTTCAATGCAAAAAAATACCCTGCATCAGGCCAGGAGACCAAATAAGGGTTAAGCTAACTTCCCAGATTTGTAGACAGAGTAGTTTATTTGGAGACATCAGAAGTTCAGCAGTTCCTCTGAGCTGAGCATTCATTTTACATTTGGCAGTAATGCAGTTATAATTCTGTGGACAGTTTCTAACATTCATGAACGTGAATTGCCCTCGTAGACCCAGACACTGTCATTAATTTAAGATACAGCCTAGGTTTTCAAGCCCATTTTTATTTTCCTGTTTTGTTATTCCCTTTGTTATTTTATTAATCTGAGTATTATTAGATATTGGCCTAATTATTCACTTAGATAATTGAGAGTTATAAGTTATAGGTCAGTTTCTTCCATCCAGTTTGCACTTAATTTTTTTTATTTTGAAATATAGTGAACTTTTTTGATTAGCTAAACAACAAAATATGGGGAATCAGCTGCCATAAGAATAATTAAAGGTGATGGAAAAAGTAAGTATCAAGGTTTGGGAAAATTGAAAATTAGTATTGTGCTGTCAGTATTAGTAAACTAGCTGGTAGCAAGACAGGTTTTTTGTTATTGTTATTCTGTGTATCCACATATCATAATTTGGTGTAGATTTTTCATTTCTTTAGAATCTCTTACATGAACAGAAACATTTTCTATAAATTATTTTTCTGTGAAGTTACTTCATTTCTTTAATAATTAGATATGTCAAGTATAAACAGAGAACTGAAGAAAAGAAACAAAAATCAAACACAAAAGAGAAATAAAGGCAGAATATGTCTGTTCTGTGTCAGAAACAAGACCTGGCAGGGTAAATCGCAACCAAAGCAGAGCACTGAGTACAGATACACTGGCCCCTGTGCAGAGTCTGACTTCATGTGTTCAGCCCATGCATAGAAATAAAGCAACACAGCTGGAGCCACTGTCTGGAAATAGCCTGTTATCAGAAACCTGGCATAAGTGATGGAATGTCACAAGCAAGGAGTATGTGTTGTTCATTTTAATGACAACTACTTGTGTAGTAAAAGCATCTAGTGCCTGATAATATACTTTTGCTTATGCCTCAGCCTGTGTGCTTTGTTTTGTTGTTTATTCAGGTGATTTAATACAACATTATTGTGGACTAAATTTCACTAGACTGGAAAAGGATTGTTAAAGTATTTCAGAAGTAAAAAAAAAAAAAGGATCTCTAACAGATTTCATTCTCAGTGTTGAAATTACAGTTATAGAATCATAAAATATCCCGAGTTGGAAGGGACCCACTTGAATCATCAAAGTCCAACTCCTGGCCCTGCACAGAACACACCATACACCCAAGCGCACTTTCCAAAGGCTTCTTGAACTCTGTCAGGCTTGATGTTGTGACCACTTCCCTGGGGAGCCTGTTCCAGTGCCCAACCACTCTTTGGTTAAAGAAACTTTTCCTGATATCTAACTTAAACATCCCTGGACACAACTTGATGCCATTCCCTCACGTCCTGTCACTGGTCACCACAAAGAAGAGATCAGTGTCTTCCCTTCCCCTCGTGAGGATGTTTTAGACTGCTGTGATGTCTCCTCTCAGTCTCCTCTTCTGCAGGCTGAACAAGCCAAGTGACCTCAACTGCTCCTCCTATGCCTTCTCCTCTATGCTACACTCTTGCATACACTTACAGTCAGTCCTGTGTTGCAATTAAAATTGGGTAAACTGACAACACCCTTTCAGATTTTAAAACGATACATATTTCTTGTCTGTTGAAATTGCATTTTCTAACATCTACAGTTTACTTATTCATCATAGTGTTATACTCAGTTCCTTTGCCTAACCAGCAAGACCACACCTTCTATTGTTCAGATGGATTCTTGTCAAAAATTATTGTCCCCTTGGCAAGGAGAGAGCTTAAGGAGACTTGTATAGGGGTTAAGTTGTAGTTTAAACAAGAAAACCTCCTAGTAATTATTTGACTAAAGAGAACCCTGTAATACTGCTGCTTCTGATAGCTTTTCATCAAACTTAGTTAAACAAAACAACTGCTTTTATGTTTTGGTGGCTGTTTGTTTACCTAATTAAACATTTGTTTCTACCAATAGGAAGGACTACAGAGAAGGAATGGCAGGTGGGGGAAAAACAACCCTGTCAGAAATACAAGCCCATAGTCCAGCCATCCCAGCACTGTTCCTGGTGACTCTCAGCTCCACTGGCCAAGAGAGACACCTGTCACCCTGAGTCAGCAGGGGAGGCTCTTTAGATCACCTTTAGGAGTGGGAGAAGGTTTACTTATTGCAATATTAAGGTCAGGAACCAGAGGCAGGAAAAGTGAGAATCAAATGAGGGTTGGGAGCAATCAATGTGGAAGAGGGATAAGAACTCCTTGTGTGTAGAGCCACAACTTGGGGTCAATGGTCCTTGTGGGTCCCTTCCAATTCAGGATATTTTTTGATTCTATGATAAGAAATAAAAAAAGCCAGTCTATTAGAAGCCCTTGGTTGTTTATTCTTAGTATTACATACATACTTGAACACTGTTCAAAGTTTTTTAAAGATTTCTGAGGATTTTATATATCCACAAACCATGTTAATTGAAGACGGACACTCTCTCCATCTTGAATTCACCTTGAACATAACCTAAAACAAGATAAAACTGTAATTAATGGTGAAAAAAACTAACATACTAACACTCTTCTAGTGTTTTGATAAGAAAGAATTCCTTAAAATTATTACTGACAAAGGAACATGTTGTAAAAGTGAACAGAATTTTCCTGACTGCAGCAGGTCCACAAAGGAGAATGGAAATACTTGGAAATACAAAAGTCTATTCAGTGGACAGTGAAATTCAGAGGGGAATGGGAAAAGAGGAATGACACTTGGAAATACAGAAATGGTACTGAGGGATAAGTTAACAATTGGCTCAGTAGTTTGTTGTTCTCTGCCACATGGATATATGATTTTAATGGAAAAGAGTTTAATTTTTTCGTTTGTTTGTTTTCTAGTTTTTCATTGTTTTTTAAGATCTTGAGATAAATTGACATTATCTACAGTTTCATCATGGTCAATGTTTTCAAAACTAAAGCTGGTGTAGTAAACTTTAGTTAAATCAACTATATGTAAAGAAAGGTCTCAGTGGACATCATGTATCTCTGGTTGTGTATGACATAGAATAGACGTTCAAGATAAATTATAATATTAAGAAGCAGCTTGAATTGAAATCAAACAGATATTTGTTAAAGTTTGTTTGGTCTTCCTAAAAACAAAAAAAAAACCAAACAACCAGAACTATAATGAAGTACAGTCAAAACTCCTTATGCTGTTGAAATAGCCTTTCCTTCTATGTTATTTAACAGTTCTACTGAGGAATTTAGTTATACAGCTCTTCATAATTATTACATTATCTTTACTGTTCTAGCCAGAAACCTTTCGTCTTTTACTCAAATGAAGTTCTTGTTCATCATCATCAAAAAAAAAAAAAAAGAAAAAAAATTGAAAAATTGGTTTACAGACTCTCCTTAGTTCTTTCTGAAATTTCTTCTTTTCAGTAATATGTCAATCTTTGTACTTGTTACAGAGATACAGAACTAACACAATAACCTGGACAAGCTTGAGAATTGGGCCCAGGAGAACCTTATGAGGTATACAAGACCAAGTACAAGGTGCTGCACCTGGATCAGAGCAACCCCTGGTATCAATACAGGCTGGAGGATGAACTGATCGAGAGCAGCTCTGCTGAGAAAGACTTGCGGGTGCTGGTGGATGAGAGTCTGGACATGATTCAGCAATGTGTGCTCACAGCTCAGAAAGCCAACTGTATTTTGGACTGCATCAAAAGCAGCATGGGCAGCAGGTGATTCTGCACCTATACTCCTCTCGGGTAAGACCCCACCTGGAGTACTGCATCAATCTCTGGGGTTCCCAGCACAGGAAAGTCAGGGACCTGTTGGAGTGAGTACAGAGGAGGGACATGGAGATGATCAGAAGGACGGAGTAGCTCTCCTATGACGAGAACTGATTTTGGTCAGGCTGGAAAAGTGAAGGCTTTGCTGTGACCTAATCATGGCCTTCAAGTAATTGAAGGGGCCTACAAGAAAGATAGAGGGGACATTTTACAAGGGCGTGTAGTGACAGGACAAGCGGGAGTGGTTTCAAACTGAAAGAGAGTAGGGTTAGGTTAGATTTTAGGAAGAAATTCTTTACTTTGCTGGTCAAACCTGTTCCATGTCTTATTAGCCTCAAAGTTGTGGATGCTCCATGCCTGGAAGTGTTCAAGGCCAGGTTGGACGGGGCTCTGAGAAACTTGGTTTTGTGAAAGGTGTCCCTGATAATGGCAGGAGGGTTGGAATCAGATGGTCTTTAAGCTTGCTTCCAATTTACGCCATTCTATGATCTTCTGATAACATATTCTTAGACTTCATGTGACAAACATGGCTAAAATAATCTAACCAATCATGTATCTTTTAATACCAAAATCTTATTCATCAATAGTACTATACACAGCAGTAAAAGAAAAAGGAAACATTTTCTGAATGCTATTCTTAGAAACACTGTTCTGTTCCTCATTTTTATCACTTACTGCATGAAGGATCTGATATAAAAATCAATACTTATAAAAATTGTTACCAATATGTGGAGAAGAGACTCTGCAAGTACAAAATTTGCAGGTAAAAAACCTTAATTCTTAAAAAAATGCTGTACCCTTTCCTTTTCTTTCCCCCTTGTTCTCTAAATGTTAATTTAATTTACAGTAAAATACTCAGAGACTGTCCACATAACTCATGTTCTGAACAATTTAAAAGTATCTTCCATTTCTGAAGAGATGTCAGGGTAACGGCTAGATGCTATTTTCTTAATGGAAGAAATGGATGTGGCTAAATATATTTCATGTCACTCATTGAATAATTTAGCTTAACAACTACTTTTGTTTGTGTGACTAACCTCATGACTCATTGATTACATTCTTTTTTAAGTGGTAGACAGATTAATTTTCTACACTGAATTAGTTGTTCTCTCAGGTACTGCAATGTCTTAAAACATTTTCCATAGGATCAAAATAAAAGATCTGGTGTAAATGAATATTTACATTTATGCACTCATAAAGCCATACAGTATAAAGCCAGACACCAATAAATACTTAAAAAATAAAGAAAACAAAAAACCCCCATAAAAGTATTTCATAGTTCATGTGTATATTCACATGCTCCTAGACTGCAGGATAAAAGGCAGTGCAGAAACAGATGAGATAAGCTTAAAGAACTGGTCTTGTGATTCTCTACAGTTTAGTCATTCCTATATTCTGTCTAAATCTGTTTGAACATTCTATACATATCATCAAAATCTTTTAATCATGATTTCTTTCACTCTAAATATACACAACTAACCCCTGTTAAATTTTAGATAGATTTCCCTTGTACATTCAAATGCCTCATGTCATCATTTAATTCCAGCTGGCAACTAAGCACTACACAGCTTCTCATTCACTCATTCACAGCTGCTCATTCACTCCCCTTCAGTGGAATGAGGAGAAGAGAATTGGAAGGCTAAAAGTGAGAAAACTCATGGGTTGAGATAAGAACAGTTTGCTAATTGAAATAAGAGAAAGTAAAATACTAATAATTATCATAATTTAAAAACTTACAATGAAAAAGAAAATAAGACAGACAGAGAGAGATAACAAAACACAAGAAAAGTGATGCCCAGCCAATCCCTGAGCAGTGGCCTTAGGTCAACCTTCCCCCCCAGTATACTGCCGAGCATGACACCATATGGTATGGAATATCCCTCTGGCCAGTTGGGGTTGGCTGTCCCGCTGTGTCCCCTCACAACTTCTTGTGTGCCCTACAGCCTCCTTGCTGGTGGGGTCATCTGAGGAGCCAAAAAGGCCTTGATGCTATGTGAGCACCGCTCAGCAATGACAGAAACATCTCTGTGCTATCAACACTGTTTTCAGCACAAATCCAAAACAGCTCCGTACTAGCTACTGTAACAAAGATTACTCTACTCAAATCAAAACCAGAAAACCTTGTCTCCCTTTTGTGTCAGTTCTGAAAGAAATTCAGTGATAAGAATTAATTCCTGAGGTTCTTTAGGAAGCCTGTGGCTTCAAAAGAGAAAACCTTTTCGAAAAGGACACACAGTTCATCTTTGTTCCTAGCCCATATAAAAGAAGAGTATAAGGGTTTTCTTTTTTTCAGCTTCAACCTGACAAGGGAAACAGAATGAAGAGAATAGAAGGAAACACTTAAAGACATAAGATGAGGCTGCAAGAACATATTTTAATTTCTCTCTCCACATACAGTTCAATCTTTTAAGTGAAAAATGCCATTGTTCTGCATTAAAAGAAATGGGAGTAGCAGGAGGAGGAATCAGTAGAATACGTACAATGAGCAGAATCTTTCAAATTTTACCTCACCTAGATCTTGTGAGGACAGTTGCAGCTGCCAGGCAATCAAAGACTTCACCTGCTCTACTCTTTGAGAAGCATTTTAGGCACGTTCACAGTAAGGCAGTAGCATGTCTTCCTCTACTGCTTACATTACTGTATCTGTCAGAAAATTCACTTTTACAGATTTCAAGAATACCCTGAGTTGGAAAGAACCCACAAGGACCATCAAGTCCAACTCTTAAATGAATGGCCCATATAGCAATCTAACCAACAACCTTGGGTTATAAGCACCAGGGTCTAACCAATTGAGCTAATCTCACAGTCTTTTTACTTTACATTTACGCAAAAGGTAAGCTATTAGACTCTAAATAAAATGAATTTTGATAATTTCTACTCTTTTAATGACTGACATTAAATGTTTAATGTAGATATTAGATCAATGGAGGAAAATTCATATTAACTTGCATCAATTCAAACTTGTTAAAAACTACTGTGGTGGCTACTATCACAGATAACTTAGGGAATGCTCTATGTTTTGAATTATCTCATATTTATTTGATTGCTTGGGGTTTTTGTAGACACTGAATGCATTATATTAAAGCTGTTTCCTAGTCTTATTCTGTATGACCAACTAAGCTATGTATTGGAGCTGTAATGGAGAAAATTTTATGGTATATACACAAATATAAGTAGGAAATTGTTTGATTTGTGTTGGTAATAGCAAAGTACAGATACACATAACAAGAAAATGGAGTCAGTGTGCATAAAACCAGTGGAGGGGAATAAAGTATCATTTCCTACAGCAAATTCCATTACTAAAAGAAGATAAATAATCTTGCAAACCTATTCAGAAACAAGTAATTTGAAAGGATTCAAAGTTAAAAACCTAACATAAGTGCCTGAATCTTTTTACTTCCTAGTTTAACACTGGCAAGATGATGCAGAGAATGAAATTTGCAAAATTGTGAAAGTCAAAACATGTTATGAATGACATTTATCTTGTAGATCACTAGCTAATGCATGAAGTGATGACTGCAGGTCATGTTCAGATGAAAGTCCTGTTGAAAAGAAAGAGGAGCTGCATATAAAACGGAGAATCATCATAAGCCTAGGAATAATACATTGCATGTCCAGTTCTAGAAGGACAAAAAATGAGTGATTAGACTTTCAGGAACAAAAGAAAGAGTGCAAAACCCAAATTTCCAGAAAATAATAGAGATCATAAATGATTGCAATCTATTAAATGCACATAAATTTACACTAATACAAAAATTATCACACACTTTCAGTAGCTCAGAGGGTGACATTTTAAAACTAGAGAAAACAAGTTATGGATAAGGAGATAACAACAGGGTCAAAAGATTTTCAGAAAAAAAAAAAAAAAAAAAGACTTTTTTTTCTTTCTGCAAATGGTTAATGAATACCAGAGGATTGGAATCCTGAACATAGCTTAAGAGTAACCAAAGAACAACTACTAAATTATAAAAACTGAGCATCCAAATATTGCTTCAGAAGTGTGATAAATACTCTAGCAAGCAATATATTCAGGATTCAGCTTTTCAGTGAGGTCTACTTCTTTATTCAGAGAATAAGCAACTGAAATTTAAGGAATTTTTCTTCATTAGGGCTTACATTCATAACAATTGTTCACATTCAACAAATAAAAACCCTTTCATTATTGTTACTGTGATTCCCTTTAATATTTTATTTTATTTTATTTTATGAAAGAAATTACTGAGAAAAACTAAGGTCTTCAGTTTTGAGGAGGTAGAGGAAGGGAGCCAAAGACCTGGCAATTTCAGAGCTCTTTATATTAGATGCTGTTTTCCTCTTCAGCATATCAAGAGACATTTGATAACAATGGCACTGTGTAATTATGAAGCAATTTAATTAAATTCTATATGCAGATACTTAGATGACTTATCCTCAGAACAAAATATCTTTTCTATACGTACAACCAAAACTATAATGTTTTAAATACAAAACTGAAAATAGCAGCCCCAAGAGACTGCCTGTGTCTCCATCAGAAACTCTATACATGTTTACACTTTTTTTGCTTTAATATTTGTATCAGGGGTCTGAAATCTTTGCTATTTATTCTTCTGGCTTTCCAAACCACACAGTATTGTTAATAATTTTAGTTATTTAATAATATGAGTAGTTACAGAAAGCTTTACCATAACATAATTGCTTCAAGGTAATAGTATTAATTTTCTTTGTTTGATTAATATTTGGCATAAGCACCACTTTTTTTTTTTATTACTCTTATCTAGAAATTAGTGTAGGTTATTTGTATAAGAAATACCACTGGAAAGAAACATTGGCATCTCAATGCTCTACTTTTTCTGCTTTTCACTTTTTCTTCTTTTTATTTTCTCTGAATAATTTGTCCTGTGTCCACTTCTGTTCCTAGGAAATTAGTGCCAGTAAGCTGTCCATCATAAGTCTCTAAATGTCATTCCATAAGATGATTTTATAATATTCACTTAAATGTCTGGTTTTATACTTGATCTCCTGCCCTCTCAATATATGTCGAGAGCAATTCTTTTTTCAAGTGTTTATTGATGATAGTGGAATTGAACTGGACTCTAGTGGCCTGAATCTCAATTACAGTGAAGGCAGATGGAAATTTCAATCATATAATGTTCATAGGCATTTCATGCTCATACTGTTGCAAATTTAACTGTTTCACCTCTGATTGATTATATATTTGACTGCAAAAAAATCCTACAAACAATCAAAGACAGAAAACTAGAGAACGGAATTCCCAGTATCTCATTCCTCAGTTCTGTACCCTGCAATGAGGACGTAATCTACCCATTTCTATGCTTTAGAATGTTGCTGTTTCCGGTTTTCCCTTATCTTTAACAAGCACATTGAAAATTATTCTTCCACTTGTCAGTTTTTAATCTTTCAACAAGGAATTTTTGTCAGATAGGAAGGCTATAGTCTGTAATCGGAGAGAGAACTCAGTTCTCCTACTTAATGAATGACATTAAGCTATATTCCAAAGAGTGTGTACAACCCTCATTGTTGTAGTCTGAGCATGTATATCTAAATTCCTCTTGAACCTAGGAGCTACAAATGCTCAATGTCAAATTATATTAGGCAGAAATTGAGTGCCTAGGGAATAAAATTAGACAAGACAGAAGCACAGTTGAGAATTGAGCATTTACCATAACACAGCTGTTAGATCTCCAAAAAAGGTGAGGGGTGTTGTTTCTTTGGTTTTGTTTGTTTGATTGATTGTTTTTTGCCCTTCGCATGATATCTATTTCTTATAAAAACTAGATTGAGCTTTTCTAAATTACTTTCTTGAGCTCAACCTTTTGTGTCTAGATCATTCCTACCTACTTGCTTTTTCATGAGATAAGAAGGGTTATAATCAATCCTTTCTCTCAATCCTTTCTGTCTCACAATTTTTCTCACAAGAGGGTGAATTCTCTCATCTTATTGTTACTTGAAACTAGGTGATATGAACACCACTGAAATGTCATTCAGGAGTAATGTATCTCAGGGAAAGCACACTGATTCACATCAGCTCTTTTTCAGTAACAGATGACAAATTTGTTCATCCCTTTGCAAGTCATTTGTAGAAAATAACTGCAACATCCATGCAGCTTATGATTGATAAAGGCCCCCCCTGTGAACATGCACTCAATACAGGAAAAGCAAAAAACAATCAAATTATAGACATTGTGTGAGCATTCAAAATACACACAATGATTTAAAAAAAAATCTTAATATACAATATGGGGTGTTGCCTATTTTTCATGAATTTAAGAAGTGATCTCGAGTTGATAGAAGTTTTGTTGTCTTGTTCCACTAATTGCTATGCTTAGTGGGATATGAAGCCCAAAACTCAACCAGAGGTTAAAAAAAGAATTATGTCAGTAAAAGGTATATTAATTTTTTGTTCCTTCGCCCCTTAGCTTTTCATCAAAGCAGTTGTAGAATCCTTGAAAGAATCAAGTTATGATCTTCTCTGCTTTCTTTAGTCATGGCTTTTCACACCTTAAGCAACTTTGAAGATTCCTCTGACTCAGAATAAATTCACTTTCTGAAAAATATTTGTATAGCTATTTAGATAGGAAAAAGTAATTTAAAAATAACTATTCTGCCTATGACTGAATGAACACTTACTTTGGAGTAAGGCATCTTTGTTCAAGGCTTTATTCTACTCTTTTTCTAAGATTGCCAAAATTAGTAAATGTTAACAAAAGAGATTGAATTCCACCCTCTCTCCAACTCTCAAACTTCCTTCTAATTTTTCTGGTGCCTCATAATATAGTTTTCGACAAAAATTTTTGGTACAATTTCTTCAAAAAGAGAGAAAAGAGCTTAATTTCTTCAGCTAGTTTTCTTCCCGTTCCTTGAAGTACACTCATTTTACAGCTTCAGATTAAGTACTGCTGGAGAACAAAGCACTGGTTAAGGAGATTCTGAATTTTTGTTGTGATTGGCTTTTTTCAACTTTTCACTGTGCATTCATAGAATCACAGAGTAGCAGAATGGCTGAGGTTTTCAGGAACCTCTGGATATCATTTAGTCCAACCATCTAGAGCAGGGTCATCCTAGAGCACATTGCACAGGATTGTATCCAGATGGGTCTTGAATATCTCCAGTGAGGGAGACTCCACAACCTCTCCAGGCAACCTGTTCCAGTGCACCTGTTGCCTGTTGTAGTGTTCATATTAGGGAAACGTACTAGGTGGGGTTATTACTGATTTTCCTATGAACATGATGCAATCAAATATTAACAGTTTAGACACTGGCAAAGAAGTAAAGTATACAAATGTCACTACCCAAGAAACAACTGTAATTATGTGAGAAAACAGTGATGTTAAAAATGGTCTTGACAAATTGAAGCAGTAGTCTGAGTCAATAAATGGAAATTCTGTAAAGATTAAGAAAATATATTTAGGAATGATAAAAAAAAGGAATAAAAAAGAAAAGGAAAAATATAAAAGTTCTCATTATCAGCTGGGAAGCACTATTTCAGGAAAGGATCTGAAGTTGCAAACCACAAATGAGGAAATAAATTGAAATAAATTGACCAACTTAGCACAGAGGAAAGCATCAAAGATTATAAGGATTTCCAAAATATGATCTGTAAGAAAGAGCTAAAGGAACCAAGTTTGTTTAGTTTAGAAAATAAGTGATCGAGAAGCAATAACAACATTATGAAACTGTAAAAATGAGACAGTGATGGAGTGCTTTCCATATCCTCCAAAGGAAGAACAAGAAATAGTCAATATAACATACAGGAAAGAAAGTTGAGATTTGATATTAGAAAACATAATTGTAAAAATAGTTAACACTGAGCTTTTCCAGGAAGGTACTGGAATTTCTTAGGAAATCTTAAAGATATCTTGCCTGGTATACTTAGTCTTGCTTTAATGAAATGGTATGTGTTCATTCAGGGATGTTCTCTTAAAACATGTTCATCTTAGAAACAATTCTGTCTCTCCATCTTGAGGTCTGTCAGATATGAGCACTTCTGTGGAAGGAAATATGTCAACCAAACTGTTATTTTAAATATCATTGTAGAATCTAAAAACATCCCAGACAGCCCAAGACCTGGAAAGTCATTCAACTATCACACTATTGACATCTGCAGTCCTTTTCGCAGCTCCTTCCATTGTGGTTCTCGACCATACAAATATTTTGATAGATGGCCTTTTCAGAATATTTTTAGGCTTTTTCATTGATTTGAAATCAAATATGTTACAAATCAGTAAGGTGGTGATATGGAGTGATGAGCATGAGACTACTGAGCATGGAATTTTTTTCTTTATTCAGTTACTGACTACCACTGCCTCCAGGTTGCATTTTGAATGAGTGTTTTCTGGAATAAAAATATTAACTAGGAACATATTAAAATCTGATTGAGATCAGTATCTGAGAGTACTACAAAACTGGTGGAATTAGCTTGCTAAGATAATCTAGATAATATGGAATTTATCACAGTGATTGGAGAAAAAAAAAAGTAATTTTCTAGGTTAGTTGGTTGGTTTTTCCCATCTGAACTATATTCTGATTCGTGACAACCAGCCACATTACATACGTTTCTGAATTTCAATTTCCACAATTACAGTTCAGAAAGACCATATCTATTTTATGCATAAAAAATTTTCAGTGGCTGCATAAAATGGAATTTTTTGCTTTAATCAAAGATATGTACCATCTCTCCACTCTTCTCTGTAACCCCAAATCAAATGGTGTTTGTCCAGGTTTGCAAGGTTTCTTCATTCAAATAGATACTATTTCTTTGTCTGAATGTGACATTATAGTTGTTGAATGCATATAAAAACCTCCAGAATTTTAGAGCCCCATTATTTAAAGCTCATGTTTAAAAGCCTCATATTTAAAGTCAGACATATAATTATGGGGGAGGGAGGGGGAGGAAAGAATGAGCAACAGGTATATCAATCACTTTTGGAAGTACCTGAAAAACTACACTGGGACATAACCTAAAGTTGTAAGTACATCAAGTACTGCTTGGCTTGTTCAGTTAGCGAAGCTGTGCTTTAAGATCAGAAAAGGAATAGTTGAGAAAGATTTTAAAGACAATCCCCAAGCTCAGTTTTCAACTAGGACAGATTTAAAATCACAAAAGTTCACCAATACACAAATACAGTTGGATATCATTCTTCCTGTTTTGTTTCTAGGTTTACTTCTGTATGTACATAGTGTAAATTTTTTTATTTATTTCTCTTTTTCCCCAGTGTTCAGTTACATTACAGCTGGGACCAAAAAATAAACACCTACCACTGTAACATCTGACTGTAGTTATAACTACATGTTAGAATCTAGAGATCTTTATCCAGAGTTATAAATATCAAACATAAAATCTGAATATATTTAGATCAGCTCTCTTGTTTTGATTTTCAAAGCTTACTGATCAAAAATTACTCTGCTGGTTTACCATATATTTAGGAAGAGAAGTTTCTTTTTGTCAACAAAACTGAACTTTCTGTGTTATTCTGGTCTGCATAATATGATGGAGTGTTGCCCTATAGCTGAATAGAAACAGATGTATATGGAGAAAATAACAAAAACAGACACAGATGGTGTATCACATGTATAACTTCTTAATTTATCCCTCATTGTGTGATACAATTATTCCTGCAAGTAGGCTGTATTCATCCCCTTTTCACAGATTCTGCCAGTTCCTGCAGGGACACTTTTCTGGATCATGCTATTAGATGCCAGGGCAGCACAGAAAGATTCCTCAGTCTCTCGTTGAACCCTCTCTTGGTCCCTTCAATGTCCATTTTGCCTTTTGTTTCATTTTTTTTATTTGTTTCTTTCTGGATAACTCATTACAATGAAAGGATTGTCTCAGTTAATTTCTTCATCAGAATAGTGTTGTGGTTTTCTCTAGGAAAAAAAATCCCAAACCCAACAAAACTCATCCTACTTCCTACATGATCCTCTTTGCCAAAGGTTAATGTGTTATTTTAACTCTATGTTCTGAATTCATATTTACCTCATGAAATTTGTATAAACTCGACTTAATCTCAGCAATGTTGGGTTTACTCTGAACTTTGCGTAATGAATATTAAATTGGGACTTTGAATAACAAGCTGCTCAGTTTTTCCCCATCAATTTATAAAAGTGATTTCCTATCATAGTCTTAAAGAGGTCTTTAAGCTTATGGGAATCGTGAGCATAGAAATATTATTCATGTAAACATTGAAATAAAAGATTTTCATAAATGTATTAATTCGACTCCCTTGGAAGGTGGCTATAGCAAAGTAAATATGTGTCATCAATGTAGGTAATGGAGAGGAGGATATCCTGTGAAACAAGTTTCATTGGTTGTCTTCATCTCTGGTTTGTTCGGGGTCTTTTCTCTCAAGGATCAAAAAGGTTTAATCCATTGTCACATACTTGACAGTTCCTGGTTCCATTAGTACAGCGTTATGTGCTTGGCTGTATTACTGCAGGTCAGCTTTGCATAATCCATGGCTTTATGTCACTTTTTTCCCAGTAAAGACCTGACATACAGATCAGGATGAAAACATCGAATTAAAATTCATTTTAGGTAAGCAGACAAGAAACAACACTGGAACAGGTTTCCTAAGGGGGTGGTAGCTGCCCCATCCCTGGAAATATTCAAGGTTGGGTTAGACTGGGCTCTGAGCAACCCAATCTAATTGAAGATAGCCCTGCTCATGGCAGAAGGGTTGGACTAGATATACTTTAAAGGTCCTTTCCAGCTCCAGCCATTCTGGGATTCTGTGATTTCGACAAATGTGTAAATAAGATGTTCAAATTTAATATTCTTAACAGAAAAAATAATCTGTTTCTATTTAACAATTTTCTTAAATTTTCTATTTATTTTCTTTAACACCAAACTGTAGTATTAGATATGTTTTCAAACTTTTTTTTAAAAAAATGTTGAGATGAAGCTGATATATGGCCCATATTTGTAACAGTGCAGAGAAAAAAAATGTTGAGACGAACCTGATATATGGCCCCTATTTGTAACAGTGCATAATAAACAGACTACATACATTGGGTGAAGTCTGATGGAGAAAACTTTAAAAAAGCCTTATTGCAGTCAAAAATCAAATAAAGGCATGAAAACTACTATGAAAATACCCATCAGAAAACAATTCAATTTATATTAACTATGGCACATTTTTTTTTTCTCTGTGATCATGGTGTTATACATAGGCAGAAACATCTCCCATACTTAACTGAAAGGAGAGCATCAACCTGTATTCTTGTTTCATTTTGAATTTGCTCTACCTCACTTATTCTGCAGTTTTTTAATCTGCTTCTTTCTGCTCCTCTGAAACTCTCCCACAAGGTCCTAGATATTTCTGGCCAGATCCTTTTTCCTCTAATTCTGTTGAAGATGGTAACAAAACTTCTTAAGGAATACTTTGTTTTTAAGCTACATTCTCCAGCAACCTTTATTTGCCTGTGTCTTGAGCTAAACTTGGCCACATAGCACACATATGTGAAGTAAGAATCCAAATATTTGTATATGAGATTGACATGCTTCACTGAATGTACCACATAGATTTCTTCTGCCTTTAGTATTTTTTGATGGAGGAGACAAGGTCCATGTTTATGCTTGGACTATGAAAAACTAATTAATAAAATTGCCTAGATTTACTGAAACATTGCTCATTTCTGTATCACACTAAGATTTCTACTGTGATTGTTAAGATGTCAAATAGCAGAAATATAATGGCCTTTTTTAATTTTTCATCTTTTTTTCTGAAAAGGTTTTTAAAATTATTATTATTTAGATTCTTTTATTTTCATTCCCTTTTTTATGATACAATAAAAAAGACAGATATAGACTGCCATTTGCCTTTTTCATTTCAAAGCAGTGTAGAAAATATGTGTCTTTTGTGTCAGTATTGAGAAACATTCAGTGGAGCTGTTCTGATTTCTGGTGGTGACGAAACCAAACAGATAGCTGTTAGCTCCCCATGACTTATCACAAATCCTTTCAGCTAGTAATATTAATGTTCTGTACTTGCTAAATAAGTGAAAGCACTCTGAGAAAATATATTTAGCTGCTCTTACTTTTAAGAAATGTTGGCAGAAAATTTGCTTAAGTATCCAACTTAAACTGGTGAATTAAAATTCCACAGCTGCATAAGTCAGTAGCTAGGCTTCTTTTTTCTGACAGCAATATGTCCTACAGAGCATTTCACAGGTGTAAAATCCTAGAGCTGGAAGAGAAAATGACTGGTTGGATATTTGATCTCATGTTGGCCAGAAGGAGTTGTTTAGAGTACTGGAGTTTAGATTAATGCCTGGTAATTTCCAAACTGCATTAATGTATCTTGATGTGTAAGTTGTGTATCTTAGCATCAGTGCTAAGAAAATACAATTGTCCTGAATTTCTGTCCTGAGAAACTGGAGAGCCAGGGTTCGAGGCCAGGGCATGCCACAATTTCTTTCACAATTTAGGTTGCACAAAGCTTTAAATCAGTGAGGCGCGGTATCTGTGGCAGCCATTTCTTACAACAGCAGCAGTGTTTTTTTACCTAGACCTTTTCTAGGTCATTTTTTTCTGTATGTGAATGAGGGGATTACTTCAACAAGGGATAAAAAATGTTCAGATTTTCCGTTCCTGTACCTGCATCTCTAAAACCTTTCTTTCACTGAAACAGAAGAATTTCCTTTCCTACCGGTAAAATAGATTATGTCTCAAGATCTGACTTTAAAACATTACTATTATAAATTATTTAATTTTGACTCACGTTATTAGGCCATCCCTTTTTTTGATCTGCCCTTGAATTAAGCACTTTATCAGAATATATACTCATGTTTCTAGTGCTATAGGATACTATCCTTTATTTTAAACAATTTATCTTTTCTGAAGTATTTTTCTCATAGTTATGGACTTCAGTACAATAAAGTATTATTTATTTTCTTCTAGAACATCCTGTAATAATTGCATGATGGATGCAAAAAAAACCCCATGTCATTAATTTCTTTGCTTCAGTTACCTTTCTGTGTGTTTTGAATTGATTATTTCTGTCTAAGAGAACATTTAATCACACGTATTCTCCATAAATTTAACAGACACTGAAGTGAGACTGACAAGCCTGTAATTTCTAGGCTCTTCCTTCTTGACCTTCTTGAAAATCAGGACAATGTTCACCAGCTTTCAGTCAGCTGAGACTTCCCTAGATTCCCAAGACTGCTTAAAAATCATCAAGAGAGGGTTTGCAGTGACAACAGCCAACTGCTTGAGGGTTCTGGGATGAATCCTATCAGGCTCCATAGATTTGTGGGGATCCAGCTGTAGCACCAGATCTCACACAATTTCAGGGTCAACTGGGAGTTGATCATTCTCGTAGTCATGGTCCTCCAGCTCAGGGCACTGAGACCTCCTTGGTTTGTCATCCATTTTGAAGGCATTTGCAAGGAAAGCATTAAACACCTCTGCCTTGTCTCTGTCCTTGTTTGTGAGGTGACCATCCTCATCTTGTAACAGGTCAATGATATTTCTATGCTCCCTATTGCCATTAATGTGTTTGAAAAACCTCTTTTTATTGTCCCCCACATTTCTGGCAGCTTCAAATCCAGCTGAGCTTTGGCCACACAAATTTTCTCCATACAGTGACAAGCAGCATCTTTGTATTCTTCCCACGTTTCTTGACCTCTCTTCCATTGGTTGTACATCTTGCTTCTTCTGTACGTGGCCCTTAGCAACCTTATCTGACGAGAAATGCTTTGAGTAGTGTTTTGTTCTAATTGACTTGTGAAGGTCCCTTAAAATCTATTTTTTCTAATTCCATGATTCACATTAAAAGTGACAAATAAGTAAATTGATGTATAAAATCTTCATACAGAAAAAAGTCTAAGCTTTGTTTTCTCTGTAAGTGACAAATATAATACGCAACTGGTCTCTAAGAACAAATTACTGCTAAATTTATCACATAAACTTATATCATAGTATACATCAAATAATGAAAAAAACTTTGTGTGTCTTTTGTCTGAATTTATAACATTTTGAATAAATTGTGTAAATATGTTTTCCTTTTCAAAAACCCATTTTAATTCTTTTTTGATTTCACATATAAACTTTTGGCATTTGTTTATCCTAAATACATGTATTAGTTTTGTACTCTTAAAAGTATTTTGTCATGGTGTATTTTAGCTACTTATTATGCATAGCACCTTTTATTTTTTAGAAAATAAATATCTTTTTTTCATATAATAATACTTTAACTTCTTTAACAGACTTTGTACTTAACAAACAGAACTCTGGAGAAAAAACTGAATTTACTGCTTTGTAGTTCTGCACGCTAACATTTATGGGAAATTCCCTCTATGACACCCAAACAATGAAAAGTGTCACCTTCCTCCTTTTATAAAATAATGATGAGTTGTAAAATTCAGCTTCACAATAAACCTATCAAGGTATCACACATTTTTGTGCATGTTTTTGTGTTGTGGCAAATTATAGAGAGACCCAGTTTAGATTTGTAAGCAGACAGAAATACTAAGAAAAAAATATCTGAACTCTACTTTCATGAAACAATTTTAAAAGCTTTGCTTTTAATTATAAAACTTTTTAGGTTTGTGCAAAAATGAAATTATTCTCATTACACAGTTCCACTGTGCATATTCAATTGTACAAAACCATTAATAAAAAAAGGTTTTCATATTTAAATATATATATATATATATATATAAAAGAATGGAGTTCTGAACTCCTGGTAGGAAGTTCAAGATTAAATCTTGAAACCTACACAAACTGTATTATAATGCTACAGCAATTCAGCAAGTCCCACCAGCCTGCCAAGTTTGATTTTTACTCATTATAATTAGAAGTTTTCACCATCATTTTGTTTTCTTATAAGAAAAAGAAGATTCTTACTGGTCTTGTTTCTGTAAATGTGTAACTCCTATTGGTATGGCCCCTGTAGATTGTTTGGCATGAAATTACCAGTTCTTCTGTTTGGGTTAGTGCAGCCACTATTTAAATACTTTGTATCTTACAATTTTTACAATAGTTCTGAGTAGAACTCTGTGCCATGCTACATTTCATTACATCATTATGTAGTATGACATGGTTAAATGTAGTGTGAAGTGATATAAAGTAATGACTCATCAAGTTTAGAGACAAAAATATAAAAATAGAAACACTAAGTCAAATCTGTAAAAAACCTTGCATTTTCTAAAATATTTGTAGGCAATATTAAAAGCAACAACACCTATATGATTGCTATAATTGATAACATTTCTACTTCAAAATAGACAGAACACTATCCTATTGTCTGAAATAATTTTTCTAGTCAAACTTGGTGTTAAAATTATTGTACAAAATCTGTATCAGAAAATACGTTACTAACAAAACCGTATAAGATTTTATTTATGATTCTTTCTGAACAATCAACATCGGAGCTTCCTTACAGGGAGCTTCTGCATAGGGCAGATCCAAGCAGATCCCCAAATTTTGGTTTCTTTCCCAATGTTATCTGAGGCTGTCAAATGGTCTGGGCCCTGACAGATAATCTACTGGTTTTATGTTACAGTCACATTGGGAAATAAGGATAACATAATCTAATTTGTTCTCATCTGCTTTCAACTGTGATTTGTTCCTAATTTTTTTCCTTGTGGTAAAGTAATTGGTCATGTTTATCTGTGCAGATAATTCATTACTGCAGTATCAGAACAGCTCTCATCAATCACTCCTTCACATTCTGCAATTCCCAGTTCACAAGATTAAGAAATTCTTTGGAAAAATTATGGAGTCATTCATTTGAAGTTAACTCTTTGGATTTTAATAAGGTTGAATGAAAGGTACCAGCGACAAATTAAACTTGGTGTTTCATATATAGACACGAGCAGCTAAATTTGACAATGCTCTCAAAGTTGCTGGTAGATGTTGGGAAGCACTGCTATGTATTTATAGAAGGTACACTTGGGCACAAAAATCACAACATAAAAAAAACTTCAAATTTTTAAGGCCTCAGACACTAGTAAGGATTTTGGTAAAGAAAACTGTATTATCTAAACTGCTACATAGTTTCTTAATTTTCACACTGAACTTCCTTTTTTTTTTTTTTACATAGCATGCGTACAGATATAGGTTAACTGTATTCAAAACAGTACAGCTCTAGTTACCCCTTTGGGGGAGACTCTAGCAACATCTATAAAATTAAAAACAAGACTCAGAGTGGGGATCCACTGCATTTCATGCAAAATTAGACTTGTCTCCTGGAGGCTGCTTTTTATAAATTGCAGAATTCTTAAACATTAGTATGAATACTTTTACTTCACCATAAAAAAGAGTAATATAAGCAGGAAATTAAACTTATCTAAAAATTAGAAGTCTGTAATATGAGAAGAATGATGTGTGCAGCCCAATTAATCAAAGGAGGTTTTCACAGAGATACAGAATATTCTGAGTTAGAAGTATTTATTTGAGTTTTTTATTAAACAATATTTAAATTTCTAAAATAAATCATATGTAATTTAACTGCATAAGAAGACCATTACCATTAGTCATTGTATATGTCTTTTCAATATCTCAGAATGTCATTCTGCTGCTTATACTTAGAAAATTGTTTCATGCTCTAGTTCTTGGAAAATACATATTTTTAAAAAAATGTTTTTCAAACATTTTGGAGATAAAAATGGGAAAAGAAATGCTGAAGAAGAATTAAGGGGATATTACTCTAAAGAAACTGGAAACCTGCCAGTAGTAATGAATAGCTTCACAGTACAGAAAACTAAAAGGAATTTATAGCACTGTTTGAGGTGTATGCTGGGTATCAAACAATATGTCACCAAATTCCATGTGTAAAGTAAAACTACTATGCTATTTTTTCGTACCTCTTTTGATCAGTCAGCTGGGATCTCATTAATCTAGTGGTTTGAACTTTAGCTGTAGCTGACCAGCCTTCTCAAAATAAGGAAGAGAAAAGAAAAATAATAATTAAAAGACTGAAATTTTGAAAGAGCTATATGTATACGAAGTCTCTAAAACATATTGATATCTTGAATTTTTCTGTACCTTAATCTTATTTAGATATATATATATATATATTACCAGCTATACTAGGACTGGCGATGCTGTTGATTAGAAAGTTATAGAGCTTGCTTTATATCCTCTAAGGTTTAACTGAAGAAAACTCTCCACCAAAGACATGCTTTGTCTTCACATTACCAAACCAGCACTTTCACTGTGACCTACTAGTTAAGTAAAAAAATCTAGTATCTTGTGTAAAGTAATGGTTTCATGTACTGCATTCAACTTAAGGAATAAAAGAATCATCACAGAAAAAAAAAAAAATCAGTGATACTTTAATAGTTTTTGACCTTTCAGGAAAGGATACAGTGATACAGTCCACTTCCCTGCTGGATTCTAGGCTCAGTGACACAGAAGATACCTGCCAGGCTTCACAGTTTCCTAAGATTTAATATAGCAAATGAAAGATACTGTGAAGAATAAAACATCCTTAAGATAGATATCAAATATACATCTATTGAATCAAACTAACACTTGCAAAGTCCTAGTAGAGTTTATAAAAAATCAACATTGTATTGCTTTCATTTCATACTCTATATAGATTAAGAAAGTATTTCATTTATTTACTTACAGCATACAAGATGGTAGAAGCCCTTTGTAATGGAGTCTGTTAGTCCAGAGGTAAGAAATCTGATTTTGATCTCACTTGTCTCAATGTAAATATGAACCAATGGAAATAAGTATTTAAAATTCAAAGCATTTAAATTACAGTTCTATATATTTGTCCTATTAATTTGGAGTTATCTGCTTTTATTTATTTAATTAAATCTCTCATTTATCTCTGTAAACCACAAAAGATAATGTTTTGTGTCTTTAATTTAATTAGAGCATTTGTACAAAATGATACTTTGAAGTGCAGTACACTGATCACAGATAACATCAAAACATTCATATAACTGTTTACTTGCTCCCTTCTCCCTGTAACAGGGAACAAGTGGAAGGAAGGTGAGAAGTCTTGTGGATCAGGTCAGGTCTTCCAGTTATGGTCCCTCTCAACATCTTGCCTACTCCAGCCTGCTCTTGTGATGTGCAGAGTGGGAAAATGAGAAAGCCTCAAGAATGTGCAAGCAGAACTCAGGAACAGCCAAAATACTGGTGAGTTATCAACACTATTCTAGCCACAAACACAAATCACACCACCATCATGCACATTTCTATGAAGAAAATCAACTCCATCATGGCCAGACCTAGTACCTAGTACCTTACATTACACAGCATTACATGTCTGAGTGACAAAAATATGAAAGGCAAACATATATGGACATATAAGACAGACCCCAACATCAAGACCCAAGATATTTACATTATTCCATTTGAGAATAATATGCCATTTCAGATTTAGAAAATCTAGATACTACTGCATTTGTTTGGAACACTTCTGGAACAGTGTGTAAGGAAACATGATGAAAGATGCATACTCTGAACTCAAAAGTTTGTACATTTTTTATATTTCCCTATTAACTCATATTTTAGCATTGATCTTCATAGACCAAACCTACTCTCAGATTTTTGCCTGTACTATATGGTATGGGAAGAGAAGAGCAACCAGCAGTGGAAGAGAGTAAATTTAGGGAGGGAGTAAGGCAAAAAAATCTAACATACAGGAGGACCATGGCCATCAGACTAAAAGAAGTTATTATTCCTCTCTCTTCAGCACTGTTGATGACACATCTGGAATACTGCACTGCAGTTTTGGATCTCTAATTCAAGAAGGATTTTGAGATATGAAAGAGATACATCGGAAAGGTACATGAGACAGGGAGAGGGAGCTGGAGTTGCTTAGTCTGGTGGAGAAGAGGCTAGGGGGAAATTTCATAGCATTCTACAATTATCTGAGGGGAAGTCACAAACATGAAAAAGGCCAGATGCTCAAAGATCAGTGATCACAAACTGTGGCTTGTGAGGTTCATACTAGGCATTAGGAAAATAATTGTGACTAAAAGGGTAGTGCAGCACCTGAACAGGTTGCCCTGCACAGTCCTGAGCTCTGCATCTGTGGAGTTGTATGAGACTCAGCCAAAGTCACAGCCAACCTGCAGGTAACAGGTCTATTTCAAACAAAAAGTTAACAAAATGGCCTTTAGAAATATCTTTAAAACAACACTTTTTGTAATTCTATGGCTATATGTTTCTTGTTTTTATATTATAATCATCAAGGATTGCTTATACCTGTTGACATCAACTCAGACCCCCTTCTCCTAAAATTTACTTTGAAAAGGAGTTACCAGTTTTTAAAGAGTAAGGCGTCAAAACAAACATATATTTAAAACCTTCAAACTGAAGCACAGAATGTTTTTAAGCATATTCAAGAACTGGAAATTTTATCTGCCATTTCAGCTTCCAAATATTTCAATGTGTTAAAGACAAGATAAGCTACCAGGATAGCACAGGATCACCACCACAGTATGAGCAGTCTGTGTTATCTGTTGTGTCAATACAAAAAGAATTTCAGTTCCTGGGACTCTTGATACAGGATCTTTCAGAAGCACAAAGTGAGTTTAAAAAAAAAAGCACATGAGAAAAAAAAGGCTGTTAAATGTCAGGTTTCTCACTGGTTTAGAGTTTAAAGCTGATTTATTTTATTTTATTAAGAGCAAGATCATACGAGAGGTTAATTCTCTTTCTGAGTGGTTTTGAATGGAATCTACTTGAACCAAGACTTGAGATAAGATAAACAAAAACCTATAAGCAATTTGTAATTCATGATTTTTTTGTTTATTTAAACAGATTGATGATCCTTAATCAAAACTTTCTTCAAAATAAGGTAACATATTTGTTCAAGAATGTGTAAGCAGTTTGTTTATAAAACTTGTCTAAACAACACTGAGGATCTGAGATGAGAAATCAAATGTGCCACTGTTGCCATATATATTTTGCCTTAAAGACTTATTAGATTGTGTCTTATGGAAAATTGTGAGGTTTATGAAAAAAATAAGAAAAATAAATCATGCAAACTCTAGAGGGGAAAAATATTCAAAATGCCTTAAGCACTTTTCTGATTCACATCACTTACTTTTGATTAGTATACATGGATCAAATGTAGTCCTAAAAAAACAGAACTTTTCTACCTTCTAGTCTTGGACACAAAGCTATACAGAGTTTTAGTAGTGATCCTTTTGCAGTGTGAAAATTAACATTATCTCTTTTTTAGCTATATTTACAAGACAAAACTAGGATTCCCTTCAAAAGACACAGTTTTGATCTTCAAATCTTCAACCTAATAAGAAATTTTATGATTATTCTGTTAAGTAGAGCTATTCTCCACCTAACATTGTCTAAGTGTCTCTTGACATATTAATGACTCAATTTAATCACTGTTTAGCTTTATAAACCATTCCATGGTTTTGAAAGTTTTTTTTTTATATTTTTTTTTAAAAAGCTTCTTTCTTCAAGTTTAAATTGAAACAGCTAAGTTTAGTGTGATAATAATAAATAGGTCCTTAACGTCAATTTGCATGGCTCACATTTTACATGATTTTATAATTTTTATTGTATTTCTTCTGAGAAGAATAATTTCAAAACTGAGGAAAGCTACTTAGTCTTTCTAGGGATTTTTTTTTTTTTTTTTTTTAATAAATCTATGCTTACTACCAGTCTTGGTTTTTGTTTCCTAGTCTTCTCTCTATCTGGGAATAGGGCAGAAAGGAGAAGTTGAGATGATGTGAGCAGAATTAGAAACTATATTCAAGATTTGAGCATATTGTCATTAGTGACTCTGGCTTAATGACATTTTTCTGCTTTCTGCTTTATCCTTTTCTTGACTAATTCCTCTTAACATAATATTTTAGCTTTTTGGCTTCTGCTAAGGTTTTTACATGGGATTTTAAGAGCTAACTACTGCATGATTTTTTTCTCTATGAAAATTACAGGTGCAGTATTAAAACTGTATCATATATATGTCACCCTATGATGAGAATATTAAAGGGGATTCTAAACTGCTAGGTTACTAGTGCTTCATCTATTATATTACACCTTATATGGAACATTGGATCATTATACCATCTAAAATGAATGAGTGTCCTAAAGTTAGTTTTTTTCCATATTAAAAATAAAGGAAAAATATTAAGAGGTTTCCCAAAATTCCCATTAAGCATTTGAATGAATGTTTATTAAAAATTATTATGTGTATACCTTTACATATGATGCAATGCAAAAGAGCTGACACTACTATTCTACCTGAAAACAATGCCTCTAACATATGGTAGAGCTCTCTAAGAGTGTTGACAAATTGGTCTAGTTAATAAGGCCTGGTAGCCTTTCTAGAAAGCTTTGACATGCTGACTGAGCAAAGGATCTGTAAGAAATTCATCCACTGTGTGATAATAGGGAAGACAGTCTTGTTGATTAAAAACTGCATAAAATGTAGGAAATGAAAGAGTTGAATAACTGTCTTTTATCCTTCAGTAGATGGTTACTAGTGAAATCCCACGGAGATCTGTGTAGTGGTTTTTCTATTTTAGTGGGCTTATGAAAGATTTAGAGCTAATCAATGAAGATACAAAATTAAGGCAAAGACAAAAATAATTTGGGTTAATAAGAACCTAAATTGATTTAACAAAATGATGAAAATATCTGGAAGATGAGAAGAAATCATGCAAGGAACAACAATCTTAATTGTACAAGTGATGTCTTGTCCTGATGGCAGCCCTGCTGTTATCCCAGAAGCCAAGTTAACAGACCAGTAGAGCGTCTTGAACATATTATTTTCTCAAGCCAATATACAGATAGACACAGCAGTTATACCAGGTGGTTAAGAGATAGTTTAACTTTCTTTCCACAATTTTTACTTGCTTGTGTTCTCAGACTACCATGACAGAAATAATAATTAACAATAAATATTGTCCATCCTACTTAGAAAACATGATAATACGTAAGATATTGTTCAAATATCAGTATGAAAAGGGAGAGTAAACTAAGCAGCAAAATTAAATACAGCAAACAAACTCTGCAAGACACAAAAATAGCCATTAAATATTGAACATAAACATAGCATTTAAGTTTGATAAAGATGGAAGGGTATTACCATGAACTAACATTTTAGCATATAGAAATAAAGACAGAGATGTGAAAATTTTATTAATTACATTCATTTTGCATAAATGTTACAAATTTTTAATTTTATTTCACTTTATTAGGGAAACTGCTCAGTTTTGTGATGGCACAAAACTTCTACTTCTGCCAAAAAATTTCCTGCTAATATAAATTATCCTTTGTCTCAGTCAACTGTGAAGGTTCTGCTTAGGGGTATTGACATGTTTTTAGAATTCACTGCAGAGTTTCTACTGTGAATAGGTAATATGTTATATATAGCATATAGAACTGATTACCATATCCATCAGAGTTTTTACCAGTAACTAAAATTGAAATTATCAGAAATCTGTACTGCTCTACCAAAGGAAAGACCTATTAATATAATTTTTAGATCAAAGTATACAGTATAGGAATGTCCACCAGCTTATACTTTCTCCCAATTTTTATATGCATTTTCCTTTCTGACTTTCTCATTTTCTCTATTTTCACAGATTGTCTAGAAATGATCTTTTAATTCACTTTCAAATATTGGTACAAAATATATATTCTTTGTGTAAAAAGAATACATAAATACTTTGAAGATGTGTGAAAATGTCTCACTGAAGATATATCACTAATTCCTTCCATAAATTGAAATATTAAGCTCAGAATTTAAATGAAATAGGTTGGAAGTTCACTAGTCAGCTGAAAAATTGGTACTTATACAGACAGCCATTAGGACAAAATTTGACAATCATTTATTTAAACCTAGTAATAGATACTAAATACATTCACAGAAAATTGCTGGTAACAAGGAAGTCTTTAGGTAGTGGTTAGTGTTCTATTTTGGGACAATGCAAATACATATGTGTAGTACAAAGATAAAATTTTGTATTTAACACCCAGTATTTTTTATGGATTATTTTAATAGACTTCCAGATAATTACTAAATTGATCCTTATAGCTGATGTGCCTACTGATATTTAAGATACCCTGAGGGCCTGGTATATCCAAAATAGTTCTGCCTGGAACAAGAGCTTGGAGAGAGGAGTTTTGTTCTTCACACCATTGCAAATAGTGTTTGTTGCCTTAAATCTGTGCAACAGAATCCCAGTCTCATCCTTTTATAATAATTAATATACTTCTTATTACATGAGAAACAAGTATTAAAGAGGTGATTCAGCTTCGCATTAAGACAGGTTGATTTAATGAGAAACTTTCTAGACCACATTGACTGTGCTGGCTAGACCTCAGCTATTATGAGAGTTCAAACACATATCTCCCATTAAGATAACTTCAACGTACATAGCACTCAAAAGACTGAATGTGTGGGGTTTTTTTAAACAATTCAAAGAAAATAAGCTCTTCAAGTGTATGATTACTTTAATCCTTATAAGATGTCCAAAACACAACTCATTTATCTAGAGACATTGAAATTTATTGTGGTAGCTCTTTTGCCATTAACTTCTGATTCACAAGAGCACTGTTTCTCCTCAAATCCTCCCTCAGACCCGCAGGCTACATGAGAATAACTCAAGCCTATGGAGTCTTAGATCTTACTTATGACCTTTGTTTAGGCAAATCCACTGTACTTCTAAAATGGGATAGATCTGAAGCTCCTAAAAGCAAGTATTTCTCTTCACTGGCATGAAATGAGGCTGTCTTAGGTCAGATGTAATTGTGAAGGATCAAATGTAGATGTCTGATATTTGTGAGATAACTGCTATTTTGAAAGCAAAGGGCAAGACAGGATCAGCAGATGTTATGGTACTTTATTCATGCTGCATGTAAATATGCTGTATATATTTCAAACTGATGAGAAAAAAAACTTTAAAATTTCACATGACTATTAAAGAGTAAAAATAAATAAGACTAAGATTAATCAATTTTATTATATTTAAAATTATTATGAATAATTTTTGTGTCTGTTGGTTCTGTTATTTATCAAATGCATTACATTTTTTATAATATCTAATAGGTTTCTTGGAGATCAGTGAATGTATGTTTGTGCCAAGTGCATTTTAAGATGATGACTGGACCATGGTTTTTACCTTTAAAGAATAGTTATCACTCTTTCAGAACAAGTGCACTACACAGAATATGAATGACAAAAATGCTGTGAAAATGCAGAGAGACTGAGGACAGTGATAGAGAAGACAGGTGGGTCTTCAAGTCTCAGTTAATGGCTGAAGTAATCTGTATATAGAATTCAAAAATTGGTCATTATTAATACCAATAAGAAGAAATTATAACTGATGAAGCCTTGACAGAATACATTCTTTATAGTAAAAGGATAATTGTCATATTTTAAGAACTACTTCATTTACAAATATTCTCAGTTGAGATGAGATGGTAATTTAAAGTCTTTCTTCAAAGTCAGTGTAAGTCCATATGGGTATTTCTATTAAAAAACCAGAAACAATTGGATTAATTCTTAGCTTAAAACAGACCACAAACAAAAATGGATGAAGAGAACTCTGTAGGGGTAAGACTCTTTGCTTACAAAAGTTAGAAAAATAGATATGATATGACAAACAGATATTTTGTAATTACTGAAAACAAAATATGAACAACAGGTTTTTTGTATTTTTGTTTGTTTGGTTTGGGGTTTTTTCCCCTCAAAAAATGATAAATAAGGCCTTTTTGCTGTGAATTTAAAAAACAGGGTTCAGCCCTACCACAGTGTTAAATTTGAATGAGATTTATATGGATTCATTTTCTAGTCAGCCTTAAAAACTATACTCCAAAAAAAAAAAAAAGTGTGTCTCATACAGAGGAATTCTGAGTCCAACATACACCAAAAAAACCCAAACAAATCAATCCAATAAACCCCACTTGATGTTTTCCGTGATGCTTGTGTGTTCTGAGTATAAAACAGCCTCAGATGTGAAATGTACAGTGTACAGAGAAAAATGTTTAGTGACAAATACTGGTGTCTGAAAGTTTGAGGAACTACAATACAGCTTTTTGGGGAAAATGGAGTTGGTTTTGAAACCTTAAAACATATCTAACCCCAAGTAATAATCCTCATTTGCAAATGTTATGCAGAGGAAAAAAAAGGCAACAAAAGTATCTCCAGGATCCAAGTTTCCCTTAGGTAAGAGGGACACAGTCAAAATCCACCAGTGTAATGTAATATTGGAAAAAATTAAGAACATCTGTACTGAAACTTAGCCAGAGCATGGGTACTAGTTCTCCAAGTGCAATATAAAACATCCACTCTCTGTAGCCACTCAAAGATACCTAAATTCAATGGATATTTCAACTAATCTTAAAGCTAAACCCTACTATTCTTCAGACCTACAATGAACAATAATGTCAACAACATGTGTTGTGTCTCAAAAGCATACAAAGAAGGTCCCTCATTCTGTCCAAATCTAGCATTCATTTACAACATTCAGATCACTAAAAGCCTACACACCAAAGGCTGAAAAAAACCCCACCAAACCGATGACAGAAACCAACATTACCAATATAGTTTGCTAATCTCTGGAATTGAAAAGCAAGAAGTTGTAAGAATCTACCAATAGGGTGAATAATGCTGAAACTGCAATGTTTGTGCTATGCACATTCTGGGAGTTTTCATTCTGGACTAAATGTAGTCTATAGACAGTGCACCCCTCAGCAGTTAAATGCATTCATTGTTTTCTGTGAAGAAGTGCCCACCATATAGCAGAATTAATATAGATCTATTTATTTTTTAAAATGTTCATGGGACAGGAGGTTTTCAGCACAGTAGTACAGAAAGGAGAATGAGACAATCTAACTGTTTTGGGAGGAGATAATAGCTTAGTTCTTTCTCAAGTTAAGTACAGCAAAGAACTTAAGTACAGCTAAGAACCAAAGTCTTCCATGTTTTCTAAAGCATATCTTAAGAGGAGCAGTTGAGGGAACTGGGGTTGTTTAGCTTTGAAAGGAGGTGGCTCAGGAGAGTTGTTCTCTTCAACTACCTGAAATGAGATTGTGGTGATTTGGAAGTTGGTCTCTTCTGCCATGTCTTAAGGGAAAGGCTGAGAAGAGATGGCCTTAAGTGGTGCCAGGTGTGGTTGAGAGTAGATATCAGGGAAAATGTTTCACTGTAAGAGTCATTAAACATTGGAATAAGTTGACCTAGGAGGTGGTAGAGTCACTGTCACTGGAAGGGTTCAAGTGCCTGGATGTGCCACTTGGGCGATTATAGTGGTGCAAGGCTGATAGTTGGACTAGATGATCTTGAATGTCTCTTCCAACCTTGATGAATCTGTGTTTCTCTGATGTTATGTGTAAATAAAGTAACAAACTGGCTGCTATATAGAAGGTGCATCCTTTGTTTCTGTTCAGCATTTGTTCTCCAACAAAAATAAGGTCTTCTGAACCCCAGGTGGATGCAGATGACTAACACAGGTGGGAAGGGATGGGAGGAGGTGCACTAAAAATGAGCCATATGCTCAGAGATATCTGAGGGAACCCAGCTATAGTCCTGTTACCGCTGTTTTTTATTTACTAGCAATAATCATTCATCTGTTTGTATGGAGAAAGCTCAACGGCTATGTGAAGTATATTGGCTCCTCATAAAGGGGAAAGAGATCTCTGAGTCAGGTATTCTTAATCATTCTTTAAATGGTGTAGGATACCTAAATGCCCATTTTCAGAGTTCTAAATTACCCAGTAATTGCAATGCTCTCATTGCACTTAGCTTTGAGATCTGAACCTGTCTTCTAATTATTAATCTTTTGTTGCCAGTCTGGTGGCATATAGGCAATCACAAAGCAGCATAAATTGTGAAGATGCCAAATCTGAAAATCTGTTGCACTTACCTCTTTCTAGAATTAGAGAATTTGAATGTTGAAGAAGAAGACCTGAAAAAAAAATAATTATTCTCGGAATTTAGACTAGTGCAGCTGCTGCTGCTGTTAGTGAGGAAAAGAACATGAAATGCAAAAGAGGATGGTGAGTTAGTTTCACTGACAGGGCATTCAAGTTGATTTCCAGTTGTTCTGCCCTGAATAAATGTACTGATACTGCAGAAAGGACTTCACAATGATTTCCATGTATCACACTTGGCTTTGTCACCCATACCCATCAGCTGAATGATGGAAATAAAACTAATTAAAATCCTTCCCCTTTTCACAGTACAAAAAGACTTCAAATAAACATCACAGTCTTAAGCCAAAATAATTATAAAATGCAAATCTGTATCAGATATATTGGTATCTTGTAGTTATTAATGTTTATAGCAAATAGAAACTTAATTTCAAAATCACACATTCATTTATATTAGCAGTACTTATCAAAAAGAATACCTTTCATGTGGATGTCCTAGCTTTCAAACTTTTCAAGCCTTACAACCCTAACATTATCATGCTTCCTGCAGACTTCTGCTCCTATTGTAGTAACATAGGGTTGAAAAGGACTTCATGGATTACTGAGTCTTGTCTCCTGCGGTGTATATAATCCTGAGCCCACTGAAGTCAGTGGGAGTTTTAGCTTTTTCTTTAACAGTAGCATGATTAGGTCTAGAGTATCTCAAAAATATCCAAATTAAAGTTGTATTTTTACACATTTTCCTAATGACTTTTTAAAGATAATATTAAAATACCTTAAATTCCAAATGTGATTGGTTCAGTGTAGTTGCAGTTTGTTTTTAAATTCCTTGTTCAATGAAGAAAATCTTAAAATGACACTAAAGAATTTATTCTGGCTCATGTCTAGTCATGGAAGGTCAAAGCACACTTCTAATCTCAGTAAAAAAATGGTGCTTGAATTATATGAGGGTTTTTTGGAATGAGATTTTCTGCATTACTGTGATTATGTAAAACAATTGTGAGGATTTACATTCAAAAATATAATGCAATTGTTATTATAGTAATATATTCCAATATATACTTCTCAGATTATAAAGTCATTATACTTTCCTGCTTGTTCCTTGCAAATATTGTTTTTGAAAATCAATCAAACTGCTGTCCTTTTCTGTTTAGAATCCGTAAACTCATATTTATTCCCTTGTTCTATGAATTTTGCCTCTTTTCTACGCATGTGCAATGATCTCAGGCTTTGTTACTAAAAGTGAATCACAGCTGAATGTTGGGTTGCCTGATCGTGAGTTTTTGCCTTTGTTTTCTTTTATTAAAATAAACACTATAAAAAGTTGATGGTGATACAGCCACTCTGGGAGGAACCTGTGAATAAAAGCAGTAAGAATTTAGATACACACGTGTCTTCTACATTGGATGATTTCATAGCACAGCTTAGTAAGCTGGGAAGAAGGCTACTCTAGGAGTGTACAGTACAAAAGACAAGAAAAAAAGAGAACAAAATTCAAACAAACACAAAGTTTAAGCAGTTACTGAAACAAACAAACAAAAAAATCTCATACTTTCTCATATCCCTTTACTAGTCAATTTTCAATTACAGGGTAAGTTCTTTAAACACTTTTTAATTGAAAAAAATAAGATTCTTTGTGGTTAATCATCATAATGGTTATTTTTAATGATGAAAATATAATACAGTTCAAAAAAATGAATATTTTATAATGAAAATATTGACAGAACTAAATGCAAAGGTTTTCTGATTTCTGTAGCTGGATGCAACCTGGTGCATGAATTTTTTTGTCTGTTCACAAGTAATTTCAAATGCTTGCTTCAAATCAGTAACATGTAACATAAAACTTACAATTCAAATTTATACCTGTTAATATCTATGGGGACCCTTTATAAACCAATATTTTTTTATATATATTTTGGGTTTCATTTAAAAATCTACTCTATACCTGAGTATGAGAAGAACAAGATAAAAATCAGAAACTATCTGAAGTTCCAGTTAATAAGTCACCTATTCCTAGGTCATTTTGAGACAAATATTCTGTTGTTTCTTTTCCACAATACTGCAGTCCTGGAGGCAAAGATAAACCAAATGAAACTGAAAATAAAATTGCAAATCTATATACCACAGGAAGAAAACAAAACCAAATAGAACCAGGCACTGACCTTCAATAAAGACGTTAGTCTATTAAAGATAGAGGTTTATAAAAGCCTTTCTTTTGCACTGGAATTTGACTACCATACAATACTTTTATCTATCTGAGTTCCTAGCTACTGTTGCCCTTCATATTTGACATTAAAAGAAATTTTAAAAGTGTTTCTGAGCTACAGTAGTAAGTTGTGAATTGGAAATAAATTATATCGAGGAAGTTTTATTTAAATGTATGGTCTTATCTCTCCTAATCACATTTTTATTAATAACTTTTTTGGGAAGCTATTGGATCTGATGGCAATAACTTTATGTCTTTAAACTCCCAACTGTTTAATATTTTTGGATTTTTTTTTTATAGCATGTGTTTTCTCCTATAGTTGTTTTCAAAAAGTGGATACTCCTTAATTTTTATTTTATCTTCCTCAGATACACGTCACACTACACTGTATACAGACAATGAGCTAATCTGAAAATGGATCATAATGAAAGATAGTGATATTTGGGTAGCAGAGACATGAAACCAGCCCGTGCTGGGTGATGCCATCCACACATCCCAATTGAAACAGAGGCTCTCCATAAACCTCTTCAGGAGATTCAGAGATCTGAAAAAAAAGGGCTTAGCAGAAGATAGAACTATCTTGATGCCACTTGTGGTGGTTTGGAGCTGGCTCCTTGCTAAGTCTCCATAGCCCCCACCGCTCTGTATTGGAGAGAACCAGGGGTACTGAATCAGAGGAAGGAGACTTTCATCCAAGGTCTCTGCCCCTCCAAATTGTCTCAAACAGAGATAATTCTTCACTTAAAGAATCTTAGAATACTTTAGAATCTGTGATATCTGTGTCATCTTTAAGCTACTGGTAGTTTGCACCAAGACATGTCAATGGGAGAGCATTGTGTGATATAGAAGTATAATGAGGACCTCAAGAAGGGAACTAAAGCAACCAGCAATTGTGCAGAAATTAAGACACTGCCACTCAGACCATTTAGCCATTAATACAGGGATATATGTTGGAAAATCTCCACAGACCAGAAAGTATTCCAGACTGAACATCTAGATTTCTTTAAAAAGCAGTGTGTTAATGGAGTGTCTTCTTTTCATGTATTTATGAGACACTCAGATCACACTTCTTTAGAAGATTCAAACTTCCTTTTCTTGCCTAAGAAATGTTTTATTCATCAGGCTCTAGGTGGGGTTAATTTTAAAATAATGTCAGTTATTTCCAGAGTATTCAGACATACCACTTAAGGAGCTACTTCAGGAATGTCATGTCTATGCATGCTGATAAATGGAAAAGAACTAGGAACTCAATGTCTTCTTATTTTCTGTCCTTATTAATTTTTAGGTCACTACCTATAACTGGCTGTTTCTGAGATAAACCTATAAGGAGCACATGTGGATGTGAGCTAATCTATGCCATTTGGCTTCAGGTTCTTTTTTATTTGCTAGCACTAAGCCAGCTAAAATACAACCAAATCATGCAACACAGACACACTCTTACACAGAATCTGAATGAAGATTTGCACAGATAGGGAATACATAACTTATATATATATTACAATAGAATTAATAATCCCTTTCTACTTGGAGCTTTCATTTGTAGCAGAGCCCCTAGCAGCATAGACCATATACAATTTATGGATTTTTAGAGGTGGAAAGCACAAGCCATAAACAAAAACAGTTAGTTACCTCAGATTACCTATTGAACTCATAGCAGCAACTGTCTTGTTGAGGGAAAGAAAAAAAAAAAGAAGAAAAAAAAGGGGGAAAAAAAGAAAAAAAGAAGAAAAAAAGAAAAGAAGAAGAGGATGAAGAAGAAGAAGAAAAATGCCCTGAAATACTTGCAAGATTTCAAGTATCTGAGATTTGAATATATGTTTAAAAACTGAACAACTGAGATGTACATTCACAAAAAAAAACACGGGAAGCTTTGTGGATGCCGAGTTAAAAGTTCACAGTACACAGCAACACCTGATTTTTAGATGTCCTGCTATTTACAAGAACCCACGGTCACAATTTACTTACCTAGGCTACTCTTGCACTCGCACCGGGGGAGAATTATGCGCCCAAGAAAGAGAGTCAAAACTAGCAGTTGAGAGGGAGTCACATACAATAGATTACAGTGTAAATCATAAACCATTCTTTCTTCTAGGCTTAATTATGTAACTGTAAGAATGCTCTTATCTTCAATCAGGATCCTCAACAGATTTTATATAGTCTGTGGCTGTCTAGGCATATTGGTAAAAATGAAAACTCTCTGAATATACAGCAGCTGAGTAAGGAAAGGTGTTTGCCACTTAACATCTTGCCTTCATTTCATATGCAACTGCCTACAGGGACAATTAATCAGGATTCAAGTGCCCTATTTCTTTGCAGACCCAGTACTTACTGTTTGATACCTGAACACGAATGAAGCAAATAAAGTGCAGAAGTGCACTATAAAATCTAACAGTCTTGAGCATTAATGTTTTAATTGTACAATTATGATCTATGAGATGGAACACAGACATTTCTCTGACACCTGTTTCAACTCCGCATGATTTCAGTTCTGCAGGTGAAGCAAAAGCTGCTCACTTTCCTATTCTGATTCCATAATGTGTTTCTCATAAAAATGCCTGATATATACATATATATATATATTCAGACATATATATATATATATAATATTTTTTAAAAAAACCAAACATAAAGGCATTTTGTTACCAGGCTGAGAAATATTGTAAGATTTGTAGCAGAGCCTCTTACAGGATTCTGAGGTGAATAACAGAAGGAAGTATGGATAAAAGAATTAACATCTTACAAAACATAACTAAATGCCCTTTCAGAGGGATCTAGAATTTTTTCTAGGCAGAGTATCTATTCATAAATAAATATCAGATGCTACTTTTTTTAAGTCATCAAGCAAACATATCCGAGATTTATTTTTTGCATCCCATACACTTCATTTTAATTTTGGAACAATGAACATATTAAAAATAATTGACCACTGAAAAAAAAATCAGTATTTTATCCATAGAACTTATTTTCTACAGCAAAAAATACTTTTGATAAACTTACCAGTTAAAATTGCAGAGGTAATTTTAAAATCATAAATGTGCCCCTCTGCTGAATATATGCCTTGACATAGATGAAATTCATTCATTCATGGCTGGGCTTTGTGAACAAAGATTTGAGAAGGGCTCTACCCACGCTTGCTACAAGCGCTGATGGCTAAAAAGGCCAATGTGAGACAGACAAGTCTGGTTGCAGAAAGCACAGCGGAAAAACTCCCTGGTGATATTGACAAGACGCGGTTCTTTCTGCGTTGTCTTTTCTCCTCGAGAGTGATCCTGCGTGTGTTCTCAAAAGAAGCAGCAGC
>JAWWLV010000001.1:73835463-73857486 GCA_035041135.1 Platyrinchus mystaceus
TTTAAACATGAAAACTTTCAAAATAGGTGACTAAACCCTTTAAAAGTTTAATAATAATAATAATAATAATAATAATAATAGCTCCAATGAATTTGGGATATATTCTTTAGTAACACTATAAATGTTTTGAATAGCATCTAAAAAAACCAAATAGTTAAAAAGTTACACTTCTTTTTGAAATGCTGTTATCTCAACTAATTTTGCCAGTGAAGTATCATTACTCTGAAAATTCCTTCCTTCCAAAACCTTCAGACTATTACCTTAATGCTTCATATATTGGATCAAAGACTCATTGTATTAACAAATTCTATGAGGGAAAAATCAGCTCCTCAAAATATTTATTTTTAGGTCTATATTTTATTAAATGAGTTTACATCAAACACTGGCATTCATAAAGATAGAATTTGCTATTTCCAATAGCTAATTCTCTGAAGTTTTTTTTTGTTTTCTGTTTCACGTCATTTTGTAGAGATGGTGAAAAAAAGAAATAATTTCTCTGAGATCATTTTGTCTCTTCTTCTAAACTACTGAAATAAATTACTGAATTAAAGCATGAATTTCAGCTGTTCCAAATACCTTCTGTTTTGGCATGGAAGTGGTCTTTACAGAAATTGTATTCAGATCCGTTTTTAGATAGTATGTGGAATTCCTCCATTAACAGAAAAAAAAAATAATTTCTGATTTTTTAAGTGGAAAGGGCAGGGGAGCTGCACCAGGAGCCAAAACTCTCAAATGAGGGATATTTGCTTTCTAGTTTTAGGGATTTTCAGGTTCAATTTATATTATACAATCCTATATAGACCTAAATATTAAAAGCATGTTAGGTCTTCATATATAACTGAGTGCAAAGGCTCAGTGCAAGTCATTAATTTTCTGAATTAATTTCTGAAGCTACTTATCTGCCCAAGGAATGATTACTTCTAAAGGAAGTTGTGACTGTCATGGTTGATTTCATGGAACTCAAAGTTAAATTTTACCTAGCTCATCTATCAAAGATACTGTACTTTTAAAAGAGGATATTACATACAGAGCAGAAATATGCTATTAACTTCTGTGCAGCATAGTGCATCACATGTATGTGGTGCCGTGTGGTTTTGTTGCTCAAAGTCTAACCTCCCACAGAAAAATACAGTCATTTTCTTTTTGAGTTAATGGCTTGAGACAGAAAGAGTAAATCAAATTATTATGGTAACTGAGGCAGTGACAACACTGAAAGGAACAGATCATTTTTCCATCTGTTCATCAGGATATGAATACAAATAAGAGCATCATAGCACACGGGTATTTCACAACACTAAGTTATTACTTGGAAATGTAAACAAAACTGTCATTCTAAAGGATTTGGGTTTGTGTAATCTACTGGTCTTCAACCTTAAACTGAACTGACTAAATATAATTCTATGAATACATAAATAGCTGATTTCCATGGAAATTCACTGTAGAAATATGTATGCAATGTATGTAAGAATAAAAAAAATATCTAGGAACCGATTATGACTTTCTCCTTGGTACTGTATAAAACATTAGAGGTTGAAATACTACTTTGTTCACTGCCTTTGTGACCCTCTGATGCTATAAAAGTCTTAGGTGTTTTAAAGGAGAGGTCATGTGTATGATAGTCGGGAAAGTAAATCTGGCTGCAGAGCATTAAACTTCTGTTATTCTCAGCTAGTGGACTTGGACATGACTGCCAGAACATTCACACCACCTCTGCACTGATATACTGAGCAAAGAATTAAAAAGATACATTATTGTCTTGACTCACACAGTATTTCAATGAACAGAAGCTGAGCAGAAAGAGAATTTTGTCTTGCATACAAAGTGAATTTGCAAAAACATAGATTGTATATTACTAGTTTTTTCCCTTGGATTCTGGAGTTAATGTAATCAGTCATAGCTACCAAAAATCAGCTGTGGATTGAAACTTTTAATTTGTTTAGATGAAGCACTCCTAAGGCATTTCCTCAAAGGCTGTAGTAGAGTAACTACTCTGCTTGGCATTACTAATTCTATCCTTTATCACCACAGAGAGTATAACTGTTTCAGCTGGAACAGATTGCAACTATTGTTTTAGGAAATTGAGGAAAGTCTTCCATGCCAGAAGGCTTAAGGCTTGTTTTTCGCATCTTATATTCAGTGTTCATTTGGCTGAATATCTGTGTTTTATTGGATTGAAGGGAGCTAAAGTAACCTAGTTTAAAGACTAAGTGTCTAGTACAGATTAAAACAAATACCCTCCAAATTTTGAAAAACTATCACAGCTGTACTGTCCCCTCTCAGCTGAGATTTATTTAGTGTAAAAAATAGAAATGTCTATTTTGCTAGATAGCTAATGCAGAGAGATAGACACTGTCAAGACAGTATTTATCAAACTTCTAAAGAAAACTACTGTAGGATGAAAGCCATTCCCTAGGAGATACCTATTTCTCACCACTGACAATGAAAAGACCATATAGTGGGTAGTTCATATCTGGATCTCTAGGGTCTGGATGTCTAAAGTATAGCACATAATCAACCTTTATTCAGAGTAGCCAGAGATTCTTACAATTTTCTAGTGTAATACTTCATGATGCTGAAATTTCTTTTGCATTTTTTTTCTCCCTGCTTCATAGTCACATGAAAATTTCATACTTTTCTGCTTCAAACACTTTAAAAAGCCTCAGTCTGGAAAAGAACTGATAATATTATAAAATCATATAAGATCTTGGGAGAATTATGTAAATTTATAAGGTGACAATCGTAATGAGAACAAAACAAAAAAAAACAAACCAAATCAATCAACCAAACAAACAAAACCCCTCAAATCAAAACAAATTGCAAAAAATGAAATAGGAAATGGCAAATACAAAATATTATTGTGGTATCAAATTCATTGCCAGAGGATACCACAGATGCTAAAACCTAAAATTGATTCAAACAGGTTGTCATGTGAGAGGGGAAGATTTCCTCAACTCTTCGTGGGGGCAATTTTCCTCGATTGTTAGTGTTTGATTGGTCTCTCAGTAGCCAAGGAAAGCTGAGACTGTTGTGCTTGACCAGTTTGTCAACATCCCATTATAGGGACCCTTTGCTGAACAGTCTCACTGGATTGGAGGTTATTTTTAATTACTTATTCAGGGACACCTGCCAACAACATAAGGGAGACCCTTCAGCAGGTTTCACTTCAAACTTTAGAGAACCTTCAACTTTATTCGAGTGTTACCCCCTATGGGCTACTGCCAATGCCCCTAAAGGATTCCCATTAGTAGTTTACAAAATAACACTCTTTATTAATAGAAAATTGTGACAGGTTCAAAGTTTGCTGTTAATAGTATCTGACTGCAACAGGCATCCCTATAGGGGAGAAGGCAGGTTTAGCCTGTTGACTGATCACAGTAGCTACAATGGAGTCTTCTCTAACCTTTCCCCATTCTCAACTTTTATATGATTTCTTTATGTTTAGGTGGAGTTTAAGTGACTCTAGTTATACATACTTTTGCTACTGATCAGTGTAAGATTCTCCTGCTTTGCTCTTAAAGATACAGTCAATAAAATATAGAGTGTATGCTCAATGAGGAGTGGTTATACCTTAGAGGTGGGTAACTTTGGGATGGAGTGTGTGTTAATATTACACTTAGGTTATAATGAACCAAGTTCATCTGAGGAGAGTGATTTCACTACAATTGTTGGCTCAACAGCAGGACATCTCTCTCCCTTGGTTGGCAGGTGCTATGCAGTTTATCAGCTTCAAAGTACCATGAGTTCCCCTCACTGAAAGTATTTTCATGGAGCCTGGCCGTGGTGTTTCCACTCTGTTCCACTCTCCATTTCATCTCCCTTAAAAGGTGCTTACAATTGCAGATTGTGTGTATCACAGTCTGCATGTAATCATCCATGTAGTCATCATGGAACAGGCTTTGAGCATGACAACAGCATTCCATCCATGGAGTAGCAACTACATTTCACTCTGTAATTACCATACTATTATAATTACTGTTAGGGGATCCTAGTTTTACACCCAGTCATCTTTCTACACAGGCATTAGACAAATCCGTGAAAGAAAACTTTACCAAACACAAAAATGAGAAATCAGCTCCAGCTCAACTAAGTCTTAAAATGCATGCTGCTTAATTTATATATATATAATATGTATATATATCATCTGTAACATTAGTATTCTAAGAATGCCTTTTAAGCTCATGATCTTCAACTTTTAATAGTCTGCTCATTGAGTTACATATTTGTAGTGTATCAATGGCAATCATAATTAGAATGAAGGAATACCCTCTAGGATATCTTGATATTTCAGGTTGTGGTGGGTTGCACTTGGCTGGCTGCCAGAGCCCTACAAAGCTGGTTTCTTACTATCCCTCTTCAGTAGGATGGTTGGGGAAATGAGATGGAAAACGTTGTGTGTCAAGGTGAAGAAAGGTAAATCTTTACCTTTTAAATCTTTACCGATTGCCGTCATAGGCAAAAGAGGCTTGACTTAGGGAAAAGTAACTTAATTTAGTGCCACTTAGAAATGAAGAAGGATGGTAAGAAAAAAAAAAAAAAAAAAAAGCCAAAACTCAAAACTGTTCTGTCTCTCACCTGCCCTTCTTCACTCAATTTCACTGCTTCATTTCCTACTCTCTCTCTTCATTTCCTTCAACAGCATTCAGCTGGTTACAAGCAGTAAGTATAATAGAAATGTTTAGTGTGTGGTGGGTAGAAAATGGTGTGAAAAGCAGAGACTGAAACCAATTAAGTGAATGTACTGTATTTGAAGTCTGGCTGTCATTCAAGTCGTTGATTCTTCAGAAGAAAACTTAATATAGCTAATGGAGAGAGTACTAAAACCAAAAAGAGAGCTTTCACATTTCTAATCTCTCTTGCATAGAAAGTGGAGTGAATTTGAGCTGTGTCTTCTCTTTCTTAAGGAAGCCATAGCTTGATAGTGTTCAGGACTGGTGGCATTTGAAGTTAACATTACTTTTATCAATCTCTATATGACATCATCAGCTGGTGAATTATAACCAAAGCAAAGAATACCTATTTACTTGTTCCCTGATCTTTGTTTCCCATTTTACTCTGAAAAGAAAGAAGCAGCAGTATGGTGTAAAGGAATCGTCTCATCCAATACCAGTTATCTAAAAATAATTAGTAGCTATTTTAAGCAAGTTATCTGTTGGTTGGACTTGATGATCTTAAAGATTTTTTTCGAACATATATTATTCTTTGATTCTGTGATCTACTTTCCTTCTGGAGCTAGTGGAAGGGAAAAATATTTTCTGAATTTATCCTGTTAGAAGTGTCCAGCTGTAGAAATATGTAGCATGGATAGCTCTCACAGTGCCTCTTCACCCTTTATACCTACACTCAGATTCCAGAGAGACAACTGGAGTGTAAATGCACTGTGAAGCAAAACAGCCTAATTAAAATGTGGTGCTAAAATCTTGTCCTTTACACTTGTTTAGCTATTTTTTTTCAGACAAAATATCAAGAACAGCTAATGTTTCTTTAAAGTGTAGTAATTTTCTCGCCATTTTTTTCTATTTCTTCCTCTCAATTCAACAAGGTTTGAACAGTATAAATTAAAAATTGGCTTTATTTTCTTTGATATAGCATTTTTAATCAGTGATATATCAGTTGATAGAATCTTCTTGGATTTCAGTGAAGCACTCAATGCTGTCTTTCACAGAAACCTTCTGGACAAAATGTCCATAAAGATAAAGATGTCATGTCATGTGCTGGGTGAGCAACTGGCTCATGGGTCAGATGCAAATGGTTTTAGTGAATAGAGCTACATCAGGCTGATGTCCAGTCACTAGTGGGGTTCTGCAGGGCTCCATCTTAGACCCAGTTCTGTACAACATCTTTATAAACTTGGATGCAGGACTTGAAGTTATAGTAAGTAAGCTTGCAGATGACACAAAACTGGGAGGAGCTGTTGACTCCCTCAAAGGCAGGGAAGCCCTGCAGAGAGACCTCGACAAATTAGGGGACTGAGCAATCACCAGCCATATGAAGTTCAACAAGGGCAAGTGCAGGATTCTGCACCTGGTTTGGGGCAACTCTGGATGTACAAACAGACTGGAGAATGAGATGCAACAAGTCCAGAGGAGGGCAGCAAAGATGGTGAAGGGCCTCGAGAGGAAGCCATATGAGGAGCAACTGAGGTCACTTGGTCTGTTCAGCCTGGAGGAGACTGAGGGGACACCTAATCACAGCATACAACTTTCTCATGAGGTGAAGAGGAGGGGCAGGCACTGATCTCTTCTCTTTGGTGAACAGCTATAGGACTTGGGCAACACCATGAAGCTGTGTCAGGTTAGTTCAGATTGGACATAAGGGAAAGGTTCTTCCCTCAGGGGTCATTTGGGCACTGGAACAGGACAACGCTCTCAGGCACACATGGTGTGATTTTTTGGATGGTTCTGCAAAGGATCAGGAGTTGGAATCGATCCTAGTGGATGCCTTCCAACTCAAGATATTCTATGATTCTACGGTTCTATTGTTCTATGATTCTATGATATTTCAGGTGGGGAAGCTCCTTCATCTGGACAAGTTTTCAAACTATAAGAAAAGTCATTCAGATGTTTATGAATTTACATAAAAGAAGACTAATGAGCATGGGTAAGTGAAAGCATCAAAAGACTGGATTATTAAAACAAAGTTTTACTCCTCAGGCAACTATTTTGTGGACTAAATGTGTGCCTCAGGACTAGTTGATGCAGATTACTTGTACTGTGACCCTTCAAGCTTTTTGGTACGGACATTACAAAGTAGATTAACGAGGAGATTCATATTCTGGAATAGAATTTTAGTTTTTACAAAATTTGAAGCCAAAATTTTAACCATGAAAGAAATTGAATCTCCATTCAGCATTTTTTCTCCCTGTATCCCAGAACTTCTCCAGAACTCTTACTTATCCATATGCAGAGAAATTTATTCAGTTTCATAAGTGATTCTTCACACAGCAAAAACAGGTTGAAAAATTTGTCTATACTGAAGTTCTGGAATGAAAAATAAACCTAGTTTATATATATACCCTTCTTAAGACTGGGCAGGAGCAGTCTGCTTTCCTGCTTTCTGGGACAGGCCTTTTGTGAAAGGTCTTTGTTATTTTCTTAAAGAAGTAGAACTTCAATGGAAATTTCATATTATTTTTTCTTGTTCTATATATTTAGTAGGTAGTAGCCTAATCAAAGAGACAGTGCCAATAATTGATTTCTTTTATTGCTTTTAACAAAACAAGAAATTACAATGCATAAATATATGTCTATATATTGACCTGTGTTTTTACAGTTCATGGATATCAGTTATAGTTACTGGTGCTATAACTGTGTCAGGACTATGTTACTATGTTAACTAAACTTTTGGACTTGGCAGGTTGTTTGCTCTTAGTTGTCTTCATTGTTCCACAACTCTTTCTCAAATTGTTTATATATTAGCATATATAATCCCAATGCTAGAAGCTCAGGACAAAGTTAACCTAACAAAAGTTAACCATTAACCAGTAAACCATAACAAAGTTAACCATTGTTCTGACTCTGACAGTATGATATGATTAGAGAAAACATACAAAACCATAACAAATATCTTGTAGTCCTTTCCTCAGGATCCTCCAGGATCTTCTTCTCACTTCATTAATAAACAGATTAGGACTTCTTGAGCTAGATTTTACATCTGCATGTATTTATATGCCAGCCTTCATTGGTTCAGTCTTCCTTGAATATTTCTAGACATTTTCTGCATACTTTTCTGGGTCTCCAGCAATGAGCTATTAAAACAGAAATAAATAAAAAATATTCTTTTTTTGAATAAAGATCAATTAGGGAAAGAAAGATAGTGTTAAACAGTCTAAAGTACAAAAAGCCTGTGATGACAATCTTAAGTGGTTAGGACAGAAGTATTTCTTAGAAATGTCTCAAAACAAAACTTCTACATTACTCAGAGAAAATAAAAATACCCCAAGGCAGAAGAACTGTTCAATGAAAATTTTATTCTATTTAATAAAATATTTAAAATAGACTTAAAGAATAATGCTTAGGATTACTTACTAAAGAAATTGAAATTAGTACTTAGGCATAAATGGACAATAATTTAGATTTGATATTCAGGATGAGCTTATAGTGTATGGGTTTAAGGTAAACCACAAATGTTTAGAACAGTGTTCAAAATTTTCTGTTTGTACTAAGTTTTTTTAGTATTTTTTTTAACCAGCCATTGTGTCAGTAAAGGAAAAATTACAGTGATTTCTTGTACAGATTTGAAGCCAATTTTTTTAAATATAATTGTAGCAATTAATAACAGTCTGAGACCCACCTTCCATTAATTATTATTGCAGACATGATAAAATCACTGAACTATTTCCAGGTTTTCACAAAAAAAAATATAGTCTTCAAAGAGGTATGTATCAGATAAATTAAATATAGTTTTATTTAGAATGAAATGGTATTGCAAGACAATTGAGCTATGAAAATAGCTTTTATTACAGACTAAAACTAAGGAGGTTTTTTTGTCATATGGAGTGCTGTCATCTATTTTAACTGTGTGCATATAATGAACATTAGTGATCTGAAAAAAGTGTCTCAATTTGTCTGGCTTTGACAACCATTTTGCTTTTAAATGTGAATTCATGACAAGTATTCAATCTTTCCATGCTAAATTAAAAAATACATTAGTATAAAAATTCTAATCCATGTCTGTCTACTGGAACCAGGGATATTTTAATGTTAAAAATTACTCACATGTCAATAAGAAATAGTTTTTAGAACTTGTTAATGTTGTGTCCAGAACCTTGAATTCACTATTCCAGACATGCCTGGTAACTATTTGACAATGATTTGTAGTTAGTTCAAGCAACCTACAGAGAACCACTATTTTCTTTTTTTTTTTTCCTTTATCTTTTGCCTCTCATAATTATTTCAGTCTCTAAATATCAAAAGCCAAATTATATAAATGGAAAACATAACTGTGAGCAGAAAAACACATTATACTTTTTTTTTTGCAATTTTTTTTTTAAGAAAACTGAACATCTCCCCCCCATAAATCTTGCAATATATTGTGAATGTTGTCCTTAAAACTTGGACTCATAGACATTAAAAATGTCAGTCTGTGAAGATTTTCACATGTTCAAAATTTGTAGAAAGCTTGATTTTTAATTTTTTTTCTCATTTTGTTAAATGAAATCTATTTATTCAAATTTCTGTTTATTACTTTTTGTAGTAAGTTATAATCCAAAATAAAGTGTAAACTGAAAATGCTCATAAAAATTAAAAATTAATATTTTATAATTTTTAACAATGAGATGTTTAAATATAGTCTGAAAAATTTGTCTGTCAACTATATTTTGGCTGAAATGCCTACAAGAAGGACTTTTGATAGAACTAGAATTTTTGTCAAGCAATTTTTTTCCTTTTTAGAAAAGTACAGAACTAACTTAGAGCTTCATATGCAAATGCATCAAAATGGAAAACTGTTATTTTAGTATTAAAGAGGATTGCTGTATCTCTTTGACAACACAAGTCTTTTCCTCTGTCTCTGAGCAAAATGAAGTATCACTGAAAAAAAACTAAGTTAAATTATTCAACTTTCTTGAATTCTTAAGCTTTTATCTCCTTCCTCCTTGAGTCTGCTCATAATTTCCATTATTTTTCTAACTCCAAAACAGCTTTGACCTTCATTAATTCAGTTTTCACTGCATCTCTCCAAAACAGATTAGCAGTTTAGCAAAGACTGAAAGCATTTATTCTATTATTAACTCCGATATCCAGCAAGAAACCCTGATCAAGAATAAGGCTTCAAGTATCCTAAACATAGTGAAAAAAAAATAGAGTCCTTACCCTAGAGATATTTAAGCTGTGTAATGTCACTGCTTACCTTTTTTCCAAAGTATGAGCAATAAAATAACTTTCTACCTATCATGAAAAAAATACAATGAAATTCTTTTCCTTCATTGAAGCTATTGATTTATTTTAGCTGGATAATTGGCCCCAAGAGCCTTGATCAGAAACTGAAACAATTCCTGTGTCTCATTATGTGTTTTAATTTAGCAACCTTGCAATACAGTTGTAAAAAATTACCTGCCTTGGCATATAAGCTACTCAATGATTGATGACAATTTAAAATAAAAAAAAAAAAAAAAAAAAACAAAAACAAAAACAAAACCAAAAAAACCTTTATTGGTACTTTATTTGTGTTTAAAGAAAAAAGAAGGTAGACCTTGTCTTATGCATTCAGTATCAGAAATTCCTTTTAATTTAATCAAAAATTCTAATTTGGACCTAAAAAACTTACAGAAAACACATGCATAAAAGGTTTGAGTTTCCTTCTGGGAAAGGAAATGGCAAATAATTGCATCTTGAGCTTCTATTATTTATTAGACCATTACAAGCATAACAGACCCAAAAAGAGGAGCCAAAATTGCTCTTTTGAATGTGAGTGCCTTAGCCAGAACTTCATGAGTAATTTATAAGGATACACTAAACTTTATTTTTAGTTTTAAAGTACTGTGTCTTGAAAAAGTTGCACTGAGTTAGAAAGGTTCCCTTTTCTAGATTTGTTTTTGGTTTCAGTTACTCCTGGACGCTTGATTGCTCAGGCACTGGGTTTGAACGTCCATTTATGTGGAATGATTAGTTTTTAATGAAATTTTGTTGTCCTGGGATGTGGAGGATGTATCTTTAAAACCTATAAATGTCATCTTTATCTCAGGAAAGCATTCTTACTATTAACACCCTATATAAAAGAGATCTTCATCAACACAACCAAAATGGAAGTTGAAAAAAATTAAAAGTGTCATACAGAGTACAAGTGGCTTACCCCTAATTCTAAAACATAGCAGACCTTATGTGAGAAAGAATTTAATACATTCATAGACCACAGTACTTCTAAGTATAGGAATTTAAGTATAAGCACCTCAAGATACCCAAGAGTTGACTGAAGATTTAGTCAAGACTTCTCAAAAGAAAACTAAGGGGCATTTAAATTCCTAAGTCTGCATGTAAATTAACTTCATAGATCACTATTTGTTCCCACATCACCAAAAGAAGAAAAATAGCTTTTAAAGAATTCCTTTGACATACAGCCACAAATAAGACCACCAGCAATTAAGGGCTTCTGCAATTATGTATGCTGGAGATTGTGTAAATTTTGTACTCACAGAAAATCAAGAACATTAATTGAGAAGATAATACAAAATTATCTGAAACTCACTTTGAACATTTTGTGTTATTTTCTATTGCAATATCTCTTATAGACTCAGACTGTGAAATGGCTTGTCAGACCATAACAGTGAGATGAATTGACAAAACTTTTATAGCCTGCTTTGAGCAAAGTTCCAACTTCAGACATTACAGAAAGTTTTCAAATTTGTGAACATTTATCTTGTGAATTTTTACAAAGTAATGACTTTAATAATTGGACTGGTTAAGGTATTTAAACTCAATCTAGACAAGGTTGCTGAAGCCATTTGTGACTTCATTATAAAAGAAACAAAGCAACAATATAAATTTTATTTTTCATTTCATATGAATTATGATATCACTTTAGAAGAAATTTTAAAGCCAAGTTTTAGAAGAAATTTTAAAACTAAGCTTTAGAAAAAATCAGTGCAAATAGTTCTGCTGGCTGATACACATACCCTCTTTCCATAGTATCTTTTAAGTTAAGAAAGTGGTATATTTTCATAAGACACTTTCTGTGCAAAGGCAAAAAAAAAAACAAAAGGGGTGTTCCAACTGTAGTGTTTAAGCTCCCTTTTCATAGCAGTGACTTTGCTTGTGTTTTGGTATCTACAAATTTAATGCAAAGTTCAATTTCATAACAACAGTGTCATTAGCTAATAAAACTCAGGATGCTAATTTTTTTCATCAGTAAAAGATTCAGCTCTGTCAGACAAATAATTTGGAATGATTTACTAGGCCCGTTTCTTGTCTAACACAAAAGAATGCATCTTATGTGCCTCTAGTTCCTTTTGTAATTTTCTCCTTCAGTTTCTTGATAAAACAGCATCCCTTCTTTTTTTTTTCTACTTTTTGTTTTCCAGCTGAGATATTACTGTTTCTATTTCTATCCAGAACTCTTTGCTAGATTTATTTCCATGATTACTATTCACTTTTTGATCTTTTTGAGGAAATAGATGATGTGTGTTTTTTTAAGTCAAAGGAAGAATTGGAAATAAATTTTATTTTAACTTTTATAATTACAACATCTCATGTAAACCATTTTTGTCAGTTTTCCCTTGTTGAAAACAGGGAAATGAAGGACCATTTCTCTATTACAATCTCAGCTACAACTAAATGAACCCCTTAAATGAAAGTCATTGAACCGATTAAAACATCAGAAGGTGATACACAGAGACTTACACTTCTAAGCTGCAGTTAATATGGTCCTAAAAAACATTTGAATCTTGGTGTTGAAATTCTATTACTCTCAGTCACATATTTCATTACAGTTGACAAATGCAGATAAAACTAGGTTCATTTATGACTGGTGACAAGCCCTTAAATCCAAGCTCTCCTACTGATAGTGGTCTAAGGTTATTATTTTATCCTTCTTTATGATTAACCTTTTTGTCTTTAAAACTAAAGGTATGTCTACAGGGAATGGAGGACAGCTGTGATAACAGAATTGAGGGAAGAGTGTTTCACATTTGATTCTGCAATAGCTTATGTGTAGTACTAAAATGTGTAAGTTTCAGTATCTGATATTTCACCTTAGCAGGAGACTTTACTGCTTCTCAAAGGTTTCTTTGATACTGCCAGTGAGCCATTGTCACAGTTCAGCTCAAGAGCAGCCATGAAAGAGTGGGAACCATTTCATTGATTTTTAACATATGAATATTTCTACAAGTCAGCAAAAGTTTATATAATGTCAGCTATTAAACAATGAAGACCAAAACAATATTAATTAGAGACTAATAAATTGCACCTAACCCTAATTGAAAATGCTTTATCTCATGTTCATTTAAAGAATCATAATGATGAAATCTGTAATTTCCACACTGTTCTCCCTTCCATTAGCAAATTACTCAGATTAGCTGTGATAACAGTGTATGATTAAACTGTTTTGAAAAGGAAATAAGCTACAGTTGTGTCTGTCTATGAATGTTTGTGTCTTCCTACTATATCGCCTGAAGCTACACTGAAAGTAGGAATGACACCAGTGAAAGTGCAGTCTTGGCACAAATAGCCTACCAGTTGCACTGTAATATTTGTTAGATTTCCATAGCTTCACGTGTTTTGTAAAATAAATAAACAAAAAAACCAAACAAACAATGTTGTAATAGCACTTTGTTAAGTATCCCTAAGGTTTCTTCCATGGCTGTTGTTGATATGACTGCATATTGTATCCCTGCTCAGTGGGAGTTCTTCATATTATTTTGCTGACAATCAGCAGTGAGGAGTAAAGCTTCATAACATTGACATCAATATCTTATAATTTGTCCTCCCCATGTCTGACTATTAAAGACAACAGATAATCAACAAGAGTGCAGTGGTATGGTTTGGTGGTTTTGTAGGTGTTCTGTTCATCTTTCAGTCAGAGATGTCGAGTCTATGATCAAAAACTTAACTTCCTTGGTTTGTGATTAAAGTGCTCTTTCATGTGGCCATATTCCCTTACGCCTGTGATTTCTGTTGCATTTATATACTACAGAAAAATTATTAAAATTCATGCCTAAGTGCCTTACCTTTAGTAAGTGTGACCTGGAAAACTGTTGTATAAGATCAAGTTTTTTCTTGCAAGCTCTTTGTCTTGCTTCTTGAACAATGAATATTCTCTTCCCTTCTCATCTGACTTTGCTGTCAACGTGATTGCTCCTGAGAGAGCCATCTATAAAAATTGGCAAAGTACATTAAACGAGTATGCCAGAACTTGGTGTCTATCTGAATCTTTTCTTCAGGGTATCCTCATTCCCACTGTTCTGAGTTGATATTTTTTCTGGAAGAAAGCTTTGTTTCTCTCATCATAGCTTAAGTCAATTGGTCTTGCTGTTATATCCTTCTAAACAGGACTTAACATGCTTTATAGCAGACCATATGGTGCTGTGTTTTTGATCTTTGGGTTGCTAACACAGCAACATTTTGGTCATTGCTATAGAATGCTTATAGTGTCAAAGCTTTCTCTTCCCCTCCCCAGCTCAGTTTGCACAGTGAACAGGCTGGGGGTGAGCAAGAAGTTGGGAGAGGACACAGATGGGACAACTGACACAAATTGGGCAAAGTGACAGTCCATATCATAAGATGAGATACAATAAAAACTGCATGTAAAGGAAGGAAGGTTGTTGTCTTCCAAAGTGGATATTACTTAGAGGTTCTCCGGGCATCAGTTTGCTTGTGGGAGGTGCTGAGTGATTTTTTTATTATTATTAGTAGTAGTTGTTTGGTATATATGTTTTGGGGTTTTTTTTAATTCCCTCTACTTATTAGTCTGTCTTTATCTTGGTCCATGACTTCTCTTGCTTTTGTGTTTTCTGTTCTTTCCACCACCCTGCTGATGATGAGGAGCATGGGCAAGAGGCTGTGTTTATGCTCAGTTGCTGACTGGGGTCCACTCACCTCACTTTTAAAATCAGTTTATTCATTCTTTTAAGTTTATAACTTAATTGAATCTCTGGTCTTTAGTGAGTTCAAAGGCTTTCATCACTACCCAAATAATGCACTGAAGATTGGCTCATCAAAATAATTTCAGTTTTAACAAAGAAAATACACAGAAGTGAGAGAAGAAATAAAAACACCTAGTGATGAATTAGACTAAGGTTTCAGGTTTGGAAACAAAATTTGGACAACTGAAGTCTAATAGATTTTTTTTTCTTCTTAAGAAAAAAAAAATAGAATTAAGCTATAAAGTCTCTAATAAAGAGTAAAGACTTTTTGTAACACTCCCAATATTTCTTAACAGTTGTGTCTTTTCTTCCTGAAGAAATGACCCTTGAAAATCTCTACTAGTTTTTGTCTCAAAAAAGCCATCAGTATCTGCATTCAAGGCCATGGTCTAGTTTGTACTTTAAAATAATGCATTTATCCCAAGAAAATCATATGAAAAAAGGCTTAAACATATAACATTACACACAGAAATGACTACATTGTTTTTATAAATTTATCACAAAGAGACAGTCATAGCAAAAGCAAATGGTAGGTTAAGGGTGAGAGATACTTGACACAGTTTGGGACACCTGAAATACTGATTAGATGTAAGAAAGAAATTTTCCACGAAGGTCATAAAATCCCTGAAGTATTTTCCCAGAAGTGTAGTGGGATTTCCAACCTTGGAGTTGTTCAAGATTTGACTAAAAATGGTCCTGAGCAATTTGATCTTACTGAGTCGTCTTTGTGTGAGGAGGTAGGACTAGAGATATCCTGAGGTCCTTTTTATCCAAGTCATTATGAGATTATATTATATAATTAAAATAGAAGGTACAGATCAATTTTTAGCATAAAGAACTGTACAAATATAACAGTATTATAATGTACTTTCATGAAATTTTTTCAAAGTTTTGTCTTTGAAATACATTCACTGAGATATCTTGCAGTTTTGGAATTAGGATAATCAGATTCTCCAACTATTTCTAAACCAGCTGAGAACAGAAAATTAGAAAACTGGCAGATTTAGTGTGTTAAAGATTTTCTTAAGTGACCCTGAGTTTTTAAAATATTTGAGTGCAACCTTAAGAAGCATGACTTAATGCAGGTTAAATGATTAATAGTTATTTAGTGTCACGTGGTTATTATAAGCACATATATAATACTTAGACTCTGATTCCATAATACGCTTAGTATGCTGGCTGCTCCTGCTGAAGTCATATATATTTTTGCAGTATTGAGGTCAGATTAAAATAAAGGACTTCAGGACATAAACATGAAAGATGCCTGAAGTTAGCTGATCACATTTGGAATTAACAAAGTGATGCAACTTCTAAATTAATCTCTTAAATGAAAAACATCTGCTTGTGTTAAGCTGAGCCATCCAGTAATAGATTTGCCTCCATTCATCTCTGTCAAAGTAGGTTGCTTTTGCACGTAAACCCTAGGCAGCTACCCCCATTTTTCCAACTGTGCTAACATTAGTGATTTAACCAGGATCCAGGTAACTCTACCTGTAACTTTTCTTTTTCCCCTCAGGATTCAGCTTTCTTCCAAAGTTATTTTTAGTTCAAACAGCTGTTTAGTCACAAAAATAGCAGTTTCAAGCCCAGAATAACAAGCTGTGCATAGAGGCAGAAGCTCAGCCACAGCACTAGGCTAACTTGCCTTCAAGGCTTCCTGGTTGGAGCTGACAAGCATCTGGCTAGTGACTGGCTGGTCTGTAACACTGCATGAGCTCACTTGTATCTGTTTCCAAATTACCATGTAAACATGGGTAAAGTAAAACAGAACAAATTGTTGCAGCATCTTGTCTGTCAGACTTAGCCTATTTGGGAATTCATTGTGCTGATAAATAAACTGAAGCCTATGAATTTCTCACAAAACAAATAAATGCTCAGTCCTATGATACACATCCTCATCTCTTCAAAATGACAGCACCTTCAGACAGCAAAATTCCAAACCCATAGATTTTGTTTTCCTTTCATCTCCATGGAAAACTATATACACCTGTAAAATATGTACATGGGGAACAGGGAGGTGATTTGAGACAGCCAGGATGGTTTCATCAAGGACAAGTCCTGCCTGACCAGTCTAGTGGTCTTCTATGATGGAGTAACTGCATCAGTGATCAAGGGTAGGGTTGCAGATGCCATTTGTCTGGACTTCTGCAAAGCCTTTGACATGGTTCTCCAAAATATCCTTCTTTCTCAACTGAAGAGAGAAGGATTTGTTGAGTGGACTGCTGGATGAATAAGAAATTTGTTGCAACTAGAGGGTAGTGGTCAATGGCTCAAAGTCCTGATTGACATCAATGACAAGTGGTGTCCCTCAGAGGTCTGTATTGGGACCAGTGTTATTTAACATCATCATTAATTGCAAAGATGAAGGGATCAGGTGCACTCTCATCAAATTTGTAGAGCTGAGCAGTGCTGTTGATACACCTGAAGAATGGAATGCCTTCCAGAGGAACCTGAACAAGCTCAAGGAGTGGTCCCACAATAATCTCAGAGGTTTAATAAGGCCAAATGCAAGGTGCTTCACCTGGGTCAGATCAACACCCAGTATCAATCCAGGATGGAGGATGAGCAGATCAAGAACAGCCCTGCTCAGAAGGACTTGGGGATGCTCATGGTTGAGAGACTGGACATGAGACAATTGTATCCTGGACTGCATCAAAAGAAGTATGGTCAGCAACTCAAGGGAGGTGATTTTCCTGCCCTACTCTGCTCTGGTGGTACCCCACCTGGAGTGCTGCATCCAGCTTTCTGGTCCCCAGCACAGGAGGGACATCAACCTGTTGGAACAAGTCTAGAGGAAGGCGACCAAGAAGAATGGAACATTACTTCTATGAGGAAAGGCTGAGAGAACCGGGTTTGTTCAGCCTGGAAAAGAGACTGATTAGTGGCAACTTAATTGGGACCTTTCAGTACCTAAAGGGAACCCACAAGAAAGATGGAGAGGGACTTTTTTTCAAGAGCATGAAGTGATGAGACAAGAAGGAATGGATTAAAACTAAAAGAGAGTAGATTTAGATTAAATATTAGGAAGAAATTCCTTATTGTGAGGGTGGTGAGGCACTGGAACAGGATGCTCAGAGATGTGGATGTCCGGTCTCTGAAGGTGTTCCAAGGCTAGGCTGTATGTAGCTCTGAGCAACAGGTCTAATGAAAGGTACCCCCTCCCATGGCAAGGGGATTGGAACTACATGATCTTTAAGATGCCTTCCAATCCAAATCATTCTATGATTCTATATATAATATAAACTATATATATACCTTATATATTATATTCAGATGTATATATCTGAATATAAGACATAAACTTCCTATTTGCAATCCCAGACTTTCTGTGAGAAGTAAAATTGTTTAGTACCATAAGTCAGGCATGATTCTGGTCCTGATACAGTAAAGTTCTTAAACATACAAATTTTATGTTTTACCCAAATTAGATATTTGGGTATTTTTTTTTTTAATATTATCCATGTGCTTGATAGAGCAGAAATGACTGCAACTAACAGCTGTACAGAAATGCAGTTAATCAACAGTTTTTCAGATGACGTGGAGCTCACAGTGGCAGAGGTAGCAGAGCTATCCTATTCTAGCCTTATCCTATCCTAGCCCTTCCCAAAAATTAATGTAGCTTACATTGTTTCCTCTAGGAGACTGAACTCCTTTGAATTGCTTCTGAAATGTACTCTTTACTATTAATTGTTCTTCATCTAAATACCCTACTTTAAGTACCAGGTATTTGCTTACCATAGTTAGTAAAGATAAGTATTTTGCCTTAAACAAGTCATGTAGAAAAAAAGCTTAAAGAAACTTCTTTTTTTATGAGAAAATTAATGTACTTCTACAACTTCTGTTGCATATAAAGACACAATCATGACAAAAAGCAATAAATATATTAGAATAGAAGAAGCATATAATTAGTATTATGAGTCAACATCTATCACAATATTAAAATATATTTTCATGAAATTGATTCAAATTTCTATTTTAGAAAGACATTCATTGAAATACCTTTCAGTAGTGAGTATAGGTATTTTTGTGAGCTTCAGATATAGCTGACAGCCCACTCATGAGCCAATATATTTCTTGAACTCCTACACATTCAAGAAAGTGCATAAATACTTGAAAACTATACAATGAAGCCTATAAAGAATAAATGAAAACTGGTATTATGTACCTGTAAACTCCAGATAGTAGTTACTGCCAAATAAATAATAAAAAAAATCTTGACAAAGAATAAAACTCCTCTGAGGAGAGGGAAAGTAAACATTACTTATACAGATGGTTATTTTCTCTTCCTGTTCTAGAAAGAAGATTAGGCAGCATTTTTCAGTTCTTTGGAAAAGTTGTATTTGGAATTATGAGAAAGATTATTACAAAAAGATTTGCCATACACTTCTCTGAAACTCAGGGAGAAACAGAAAGTAGTATAGTATTTAGTTATACATTTTCTTTCTCTCTGTATTCCATTATTTATGGAACATTAGTTTTCTTATCTTGGTTTTTATTTAGACTACCCACCCAACAGTGCAGGAGTTTATGTTTTTAGTTGAATGTCACACTAACACTACACTAAAAAGGCTATTTTTTTCTCTCACTCTAATGCTAATATTTCAAATGTTTCCGTGACTCTGTTCCATAATTCCAGTCTTCACGCATGTATTTGTGTGCATGAGGAAAAATTAATTTTAAAAGTTTTTCGCCTATTTGGTTGGTTTGAGGTTCTTTTGTTTTATTTCATTTTGTTTTGTCTCAGTTTGTTTTTTGTCTTTCCATTACTCACTTCACTGAAGGTTTAGACCATCCAATTTGGAAATTACCATTCCTGGAAAACACTTTCATGGAAACTCTGTCTGGGTTGCCACATCCTTTCTGGCAGATGCAGAGGTCATGGATTTCTGTCAGGTGGATACCATAACCAAGCTCCTTCTGAGAGGATGATGACCACAAGTTGAACTCACCTTGAGCTGATAAGGTAACAACACTGTGTGTGCCCTTCCATGTGAACTGCTGTGCTAATTGCTGCACTGCATCCTCACTGACACCCCATGTCCTGTTTGCCTGCCCTGATCACAGTGTTCCTGGTCACCTGTATTCCCAAAACTGCATGTAGTTGTGGGGGTGGTCATAATTCCCAGGGTCCAACAAGAGCTGCTGGCATCTCACTGATCTCCTCCCTTCATGGTGTTTCCCCTGCCCCAGGAAACCCCCTTGTGCACCACCATCTGCTACTCCACTGTGGATAGGCCTGGCTCCAGAGCACCTTGCCTCAGTGACTGACTTTCTTCTCATTCTACTTTTCATTCTGTCTACACTGGAGTACATGATATGCATGAGGAGCTTACATGAGGACTTTATCCAATATTCTATCATCTTCAGAGGAAGTAAATTTAACCTATGTGAATTATTTTTAAATCTACCATAGATTTTGGGGCTACTTTATTTTTTTTCTTCCCTGTGTTAACTAGTTTTTTTCCTATAAGTATATACTTTTGGTTTGATTACCACTTAGTACTTTTATTCCTTCTGTATGCAGCTAGTTTCTTTTTGATATTCAAAGCAACAAATTATGCTAATTTCTTCAGTAACTTATCCCACTCAAATTCATTAAACTGTTCCATGTTGTGAACAGCAGGAGTGTGATCCCTCAGCTAGCAGAGGCCAGAAAACAATAGCATTATGTGAGTGCAAATGGCAGTTCCTTTTCTTCTGGTTTTTTTGTGGGGGTTTTTTGGTTTTTGGTTTGTTGTTTTTTTTTTTTTCTTTTATTTGGTTTGGATTTGTTGTGAAAGGCAAACACCATTTTATTTCACTTACTAAGAAACCAGTTTATATATTGAAACAATCAGTTTTCAAAATATGTAGTGTTTATTTAGTATTTGATGTAAACAAATAAAACACTGACACTAAGGATATTTTAATACTTATGTTGCATCTTCATCAGAACATATGACTATTGCACCCATAAAAATACCAAACAAATTATCTATGATCATGCCATTAGGATTAGAACCACATGAATTCATAATGTCAGAATTTGGTTTTGTCTCTATTTCATTTCAAGTGTCCCATCATTTTCAACACATTTGATATTCCCTGTGTTAACAGTGATCATTACTAATTCATTCAGAACTGCCATGGAAATTTCCACCAAAATTTCATCATAATTCCTTTTTATGAAAACATTTAAAGCCAATCCTTAGATAATGCTGACTGATGTTATTGATTAATTGAAGCTAAACAATTTAGCTACATAGTGTCACTTTTTCTGTAATTTCTGAAAATATATTATGCAAGACACCTAAACTTCAGACTATAACCATGAAATAATACAAGTGTATTTTTTTTTTTCAGTCTTACAGAATTTTCTTAAACATTCTGAAGGATAACTTTTAATCCTTTAATTGTGATAATTAATTATTTTCTGATTTTATAGGAGAAAAAGAGAGAACAGTATATTTTCAACAATACTGTCCATGATATCTTTCGAGTTTGTTTGTGTTACACTTACGCAAAAATAATCTGAAATTAGTAATTTGAAAATGTATGGAGTTACAGTGATACTCTTTTTACTCCATTTCCTGATTTTGTTATTGGAAGGAAGGATTATATTATTCAGTGAAAACTGAAATGCAACACTTTGAGTTGGATTTTAATCATGTTTTATTCAATAGGATGCTATTTTGCAAATAGCTACACTGGCTACACTGTTAATAATATGTGGTCTTAAATCCAAAATAACATCATGGAATGTGAAACCACATTTCAGAAAATAAAAACCTGAACCTTTTTGCATTGTGGTTTAAACCCAGCAGGCAACACAGCCATGGACTTACTGCCTCCAGTGGGACAGGAAAGAGAATTGGAAGGGTGGAAGTGAGAAAACTAATGGTTTAAGGTAAAGGAAGTTTAATATGTACAGCAAAAGGCGAAAACTAAAGCAAAGCAGAACAAGGAGTTCATTCTCCACTTCCTGTGGGCAGGCAAGTGTTCAGCCATCTCCAGGAAAGCAGGGCTCCAACGTATGTAATGGTTACTTATTGCTGTTAGACAAATGACATCACCCTGAATGTCCCCCCTTTTTCCTTCCCCCCAGTTTATAGACTGAGCATGATGCCATACAGTATGGGACATCCCTTCGGTCAGTTGAGGTCAGTTGTTCTGTTTCTGTTTCCTCACAACTTTTTGTGCATCCCCAGACTGTTTACTTGGTGAGGTGCTGTGAGAGTCAGAAAAGTCCTTGACCCTGTAGAAGCACTGCTTGGCAGTAACAAAAATGTCTCTGTATTATCAACTCTGTTTCCAGTACAGGGGACCCCTGGTGGTCTAGCGGTTAAGATGCTGCACTCTCAGCACCGAGGTCGCAGGTTCAATTCCTGATCCTGCTTCAGGGACACTCCCCCGGGTAGATGGTGCTCGTCAGCCCCTAAGGCCATCCATCTAAGAGAAGGTCACTCTAAACA
>JAWWLV010000001.1:73858918-73881716 GCA_035041135.1 Platyrinchus mystaceus
ACCTAAAAAATCCATTGCGCAGGCTTGAAAGGTAAAAACACCTTTCCCAGATCTTCATTCGCGAAGACTGGCCACATTTTTCCAGTACAAATCCAAAACATAACCCAATATCAGCTACTATGAGGAAAATTAACTCAGTCCCAGCCAAAACCAGCACAGGAAGTAATTTAATTGTTAAACTGTACCAAAATGCTTCTTTTTCTGGTGGTCATTTCTGGGTCAAAAAGGTTTAAATTAAATTGCACAGATTCAACATAGGTGAAGGTTGCTGTCACCAAAAATAATTTACAGATCAGCGAAAGATGCATGTTTGAATCTGTTCTGAGGTAAAAGATATTTGAATCTGTGAATCACAAATCTTGGGCAAGGCTCTCGTATACTCAGGTTTGAATAAAAATAAGATTACTACATCCAAGTATGTAAATAGTCCAGCTGTTATTCCAGGAATATGTTGGTTTCCAGTATCATGTTTTTGCTAGCCCAAAGCATCTCAAATGACACTAGATACTTAAATAGAGACAACTGAATTTTAGAGTTAGAGTGATATTTATTTGCATAAAAACAGATATCTAATGTAATTTCAGTTTCTCTAAGATATTCCTTCTGGCCTTGAGCAGTAACAAAAGATGACAATGGATATCTCATAAATTCCGTGTTATTCTCATGGCCTGCTGTGCTTGTCTCAGATACTCTGGGGCATCTGTCTATGTTTAAGTCATTTCATAGAGCTCTAGATTTTTATTGACAAAAATGAAGTTACGAAGGTGAATTTGAACAACTTGCTCTCATTGAACACCCATATGTATGCTCCTGTATTTAGATACTACAACCTGGAGCTGAACTATGCCATCGAGTTAGGATTTAAAATTATTGCATTCTGTTTTTTTCACTGATTTGAATTGTCTTTTGAAAAATATGATGTAGCACTACTTCTGAGTCAAGGACTGCATAATTTAGATCCTATTAAGTGGCACCTAGCTCTTCTAAAAGCATATCTTCATGATTTTTGACTCCCTTTTTGCAAGCTAGGTGAGTGAGTAAGCATGTGAAATAATCAAACTGAGTCTTTATTAATTTCTGATATTAGTGATTCTTCAATAAACTCCACTATTCCAAAACAACCACGGGTTAATTTGTGTCACTGTAACAGAAGGTGGGTACCTGGCACTGGCAGTTCTGGGACAACTCATTGTTCCAAAATGTTCTCCAAACCTTTTGTGGCAGTGCTACCTTACATCAAATCCACAAGCAATCAGCTATGAGACCATGTAAGTACATTAGCTTTTTGTAAGGAGACAGGGGAAGAGGATACAGATCTCCTGATTCCAAGATTAATCACTGGACAAATTACAACCTTAGGAATCCCTTTGGTTCAGGCTATTTACAGGTCCTTTCTCTGTCACATAAGGACCAGTCAGAGCAAACATGCCAGACCTTGCTATCCTGGCTGACTTTCATTTGGAAAAATCTATTCTAATAGGATTTTCTTGCATGGTGTTGTTTGATTTTATTTATCATTCTCACTTAATGTAATTTAATTTTTCTCTTTCCCAATGCCATAATTGTCTATTTATATGAGTGTATATGCTCCACATCTTCTTTGAGAAGGAAACTGTCTTTCAGCTTCTTAGTCTTGATATTACATTTCTTTTCTTTGAAGAATCTATGAGCATATACTAAGGCAAAGTCAATCCAATTACTGCCTCAACCTGCTCACAATATTTTTTCTTGCCTACATGCTACTTTGAAAATACATGTTATTGCAAACACGGTACACTACTAAGCAGAAGATATTCTTAACACTTCTAGATAAAAATTTCTTGTTTCTTCAGAGACAAGATAATTTGTTTAGCTGAATATGAGACTACAGCAGGGTTTTTTTTTGTTTTGTAATTGTCTAACAGAAAAAAATCCTTTCAGAAAGAAAAATATTGAAAACTTTAGAACATTAAGGTAGATTGAAATGGATTCAAATATTAGTCAAGTTGATCTCAAAAGATAGATTTTTTTTTTCCAATTTCTTAATATCAACATAATCCAAGGTGTTTCACTATCTTAAAATTGGGGATTTAGATGCTTTGGCTCTTGAAGTTTTGTATTATATGATGAATCTACAGCAGATTGAACTTGGCTGGCTGCCAGGTGCCCACCAAGCAGCTCTATATCTCCCAGTTCATCAACAGGATAAAGGAAAAAAATACGACAAAAAGGTTGTTGATTGTGTTAGGGACAGGGAATGTGTCTAGTAATAGGACAAGGAATAATGGGTAAAAATTGAAAGAGAGAAAATTTAGGCAGGATATTAGGAAGAAATTCTTTACCGTGAAGGTGTTGAGGGTTGTCCAGGTTGTTGTGGGATGGGACAACAGGTTGTCCAGGGATGTTGTGGCTGCCCCCACCCTGGCAGTGTTCAAGACCAGGTTGGATAAGGTCTTGAGCAACCTGTCATAGTGGAGATTAAATAACTGTTCACCTTGGAAACATAGATTTCTTGTAGAATCCTGAAAAAGAAACAGCATTTGTAATATCAGGCAGATGCAACTTAGATAAGAAATTAAATTTAAAATAAACATTTTCTTCTTTCTCTGTACTTCATAGGTTACAATGCTTATTTTCCTACATCTTTATGTTGTGAGATGATTTTCTTAATGTTGCAGACATTAATCATGCATCTCTTTTCTTGTTACAAAGCAGACACTGCAAATCACAACAAAACCATTAATGCAAAGACTGGATCAAGTGACTACAATAAATCATCTTCAAAGGCACTTTTGTCACTTTTGTTCTTCAGTTTTCATTAGGTCTATTGGAATTTTCAGTACAATCTTTTGCAAGTGAAATTTGTCTTTTGTTGAGTTTTGACTTGTAAAGGTGATCAGACTTTCTGGAAATGTTAAACTGTGCTATAGCTTAGTTGATCTTTTTTGAAGATGAATGGAAATCATAGACTTTATGGACTGATTAACTTCTTTTTTGCCTAGATATGGAATATGAATGAAATTTTTAATTTGCTCAGTTTCTCTACTTTATCATTAGATAATGATGTAAGATGGAATCTTTTGAGTTTTCCATGGTAAGAACTTAACAGTGTTATGAAGTGATTGATTATCATAAAATCATAATATCAGAGAAAAGTTTGGGTTTTAAGGGACCTTAAAGATCATCTAGTTCCAACCCCTCTGTCATGGGCAGGGAACCTTACACTAGACCAGGTTACACAAAACCCCTCCAGCCTAGTCTTGAACACTTCCAGGGATGAGGCATCCACAGCTTCTCTGGGCAACCTGTTCCAATGCCTCATCATCCTCATAGTAATTAATTTCTTCCTTATATCTAATCTAAACTTACCCTTTTTCATCTTAAGGCCATTCCCCTTTGTCCTATCACTACATGTTGTAAAAAGTCCCTCTTCAGACTCCTTGTAAACCCCCACTTAGGTACTGGAAGGTGCTATAGGGTCTCCCTACAGCCAGGCTGAACAACTCCAGCTCTCAGCGTGGGAGAGGTGCTCCCACCCTGTGATCAACTTTGTGATCCTCCTCTGAATTCATTCTAACAGGTCAATGTCTTTCTTATTGTTGGGAGATCAAGACCTAAATGCAGCACTCCTTGATGTAATTCTCATTTTGGAGAAGTTTAAGCATATCTTTTAGTACAAGACAATTAGTGTATTTAATATACACATAGTGATTCTCTCTATGAACCAAACACATATGGAGGGCACACCCAATAGCATAACTATGGCAATACAATATTTTTTCTGAACATAGCTGGATTTTCAGTCACTTCATTTCTTTCAACTGGGAGAAGATCTGAAAGGTGCAGTGATAGTGACACATCACTTATAAGACTAAACAAAAAAAGAGTGTTATAAAAGGGGGACTTCGTGCATGTTTGGGTTTTTTTCTTGTCTTCATAAAAATTAGTGGCAAAACCAAACAAAAATGCTATTTGATTATTTTGTGTAGTATATTTAGATTCATATAAAGAAATCTCTGGCATAATTACTACAAACGGAAAGCAGTGATTTTGAACAAATATATCACACTTTTTTCTCTGGGTACTAGTTTCTCAGACTTGTTCTAGCTAAAGACTAAGTCTAGATGTATTAAAAACTGACTCATAAAATATTACTGTATTAATGGTTTTGGTTATTTATGGAATATTATGAGATTTTTTCATGAGAAACACTCTTACTCAGCTATATGCATGTTTTCCTTATTCATTAATTGTAGATGACTAAAAAGAAATATGTTAAGAAAACAAAGTAAAAAACCTCAAAAAGCACACTTTGCTGTGCAGTTTGCTCAGAATGAAAAAGAAAAAAAAAAAAAGAAAAGAAAAAGAAGCCTTATCATTAATCATTTGATTGCATTTTGTATTTCTGTTATAAGAAATAGTGATTGGAACACTTTGAAATTCAGGAAATCTTGACTGCTCATGAATCTGGAAAAATTTAAAAAATGAAAAAAAATCATTTTGCTTTTTCTTACTCTGAGAAATTAGGTCGTGGTTATATCCATGTTATATTATCTTGGACCATTTTGTCATCATAAATACTTGAATAGCTCTTCCCTGGATTTTCAAGACAAAGTTTAGTTTTCAGTTACTTTGCAAAGATCTGAAATGCAAGCACAAATGTCTAGTACATAGTGGTTTAAAATTCTAATTCATTATTTCTGCCCAGTGATAACAGTTTACTAATTTGCCACAGCTATGGATAAATATTAAAAAGTCAATAATGACCCAACCACTTAAAATGGGAAATCAGCTTACATCCTCCCCATATAGGTATATTTTATTCAATGATATTTTCAGTAACTGTGTACTTATTAAATTTTTCATTGTTAATAACTAATATATTTTCTTAACGTATCTGTTAAACAGTTATTGCAAACCAGAAACTCAATAAATGTATTCATTTAGGGAGAGAATTATGAGTGTCATCAAAGAGATGTGAGGTGTTTTAGAACTTTAAAAATACCACACCTTCTATAATTTACTTAGGAATCTATAGAATTTTCTGCTAGAAACTTGTCCTTCCCTATATTTTAAAGGAGAGAAAAGATATCTAGATAAATGACATAATTTTCCACTGCTGTCAGAGACTTCAGAAAGTTGAATAACTGAAATAGTTCTTAACTACAGGTCAAAAGCTACATGATATCCAAAGACTCTAACTGGCTCAGACAATTCCATTTCATTTTCAGATACAGTTCTGTGTGTATGTGATTTCCCAAGAATAGCAGTATCTGCTATAGTTAGGTTTTTCTTAGATGATACTTAAAGCACTCTCATTCTATAATATGACAGGAAAAATGGCATCAAAGATTATATGCCAAATTTCTCTTAATGGTTACACAAAATATAGTCTTACTCCCATTCCATTTGAATCAACCATTAATAAATATTGTATGAGCAAATATAAAGATGTGGGTTTTTTTAATTTTTGTTTTCCTATATGCAAATTCATTATTTGGGCAGAAAAGCCAATGTAGCTTTATACTCTTCTTCATTCTGTTGAGATGGCTTTTACTCATATTTTACTCACGTTACCATCCTTAAAAATATTCTGAACTCCTGATTTGAAGAGTTGACTTGCAGCACCTTTTATGCCAATTATTGAAGGTGGGTCACCATGGAACCAGAAATGGAAGATCCATCAATTCAGATGAACAGACAAATATCTGGATTCAGTTCAAATCACCACTCTATTACAGAAAAATTGGCTTCTACACCTATAGTACTGCAGCCAAGGACATTGGTGGTCAGTACAATCCATGTGTATAAGTGGAGTCATGGTCAGTCTCTCTAAGGAAGACAAGTGCTTTTCATCTTGAAAATGACACATCTGGGAATGTTTGGACAACAAAAATATGGTGCTTGTAAGACTTAAAGGTCAGATTGGAGGTATCTAGAAAACATAACTAACTGTAGGCACTGCTTGAATTGCTGCTTGAGATTGAGGTGAATTTTGTTTTGATTAGCAACAATTTCAGCGTACAAGACTTGTGTCATTGTCAACACTTCACTTTAAGTCCAAGATACTAGCACACTAATCTGGTCTATGACGCTCTCAGCTCAAGCACTGGTGAGGTCACACCTAAACTCACAAAGATGGTTAAGCGAAGACTAAGGGCATTGATGCTCTTTATCCTAAAGAAGAGAAGGCTTGGAGGAGAATGATCTCATCAATGTATATAAATACCTGAATTATTTTTATTGATGGTCTGGATCATGATTCTCAGAAAATTTGCAGATGACACTGAATTGTGAGGAGTGGCTGAATTTGATTTCTGAAAAAGTCAGTTTATGTTATATTTGCTTTCACATACCTTCAGAAACTTTGCTGGTAGCATCTAGGCATTGATAGTCACAGTGATGTGATACAGAAATCACAGCAAAGGCTACTGTTTGAGAATAAATTCACACAGCTTAGACAATGTTGTTAGTGTTCATTTGTTAAGGAACAGTGTCTATGGCAAAGCTGATATTGTGCCCACAGTAGTCAGCCTAAATGACATGTAAATATCCAATATGAAATTGTAAATATCTAAGAAATAAAATATAAACAGTTCAGAGTAGAAATAAGAGCCATTAATAACAGAACAGTTCATATATTAATGACTAGTTATTTGCAAAACTTAAATGGGAAATCACTTTCAAAGAAATAAAACTCTTGATAGAGCCTCAAACAGCAATTTTATGTATAATAAACACCTATCATCAAGGTAAGAGAGGGATATGAGTTGTGATGAGAGACATTTAGAACATAGGAAACTCTCCAAACAACATTTTTTTTAACCTTAGCCACCAGTGTCTAACAGTTAGAACATTTAAAATTTAAAAGCAAAAACTATTGAAACACCAGGAATGATTCCTACAGCTGAGCATATGCTAGGATGAATTTATAATTATTTCACTTGTGATCTTTTGTTTCACACTGTTAGTTAATTGTTGACCTTCCCTCTGGTTTAATTACCTTTTTTCACTTTTTCATTAAGACTGCTTAGCTTTGAACAACATGCATCTAGATGAAACAAGCATAGGAAAAACATTTTCTTCCAGCTATGATCAAATTCAAGTCCCGTTTTTGAGTAATACTAAATGACGCATCTCAGGATGAATTTAGAAAATCCCAGTTCTGGAGTCTATTTCTTGCCAAGGTGAAAAGATGTTGAACATGCATCTCCTTTTTGTAAGGAATTTCCCTAATTTCTGAGGGAACTAATTTGTCAGCCTTTTATGGAGTAGCATAATTTGACTAATCATTTATGGAGTAGGATAAATTGATTAAATATTTTTTGACCAAATATTCTAAATTGATGAAACCAATTTTCTAATTAAAAAAACTGACTATAATTCCACAAAAGCAAAGAGTCAAACAAAAAAAAGTGTGTTTTCACTCTTTTGTTCCTCATGTCATCTTTGGGTCCAACATATCTGTAATAGCAAATGATAATTGAAAAAGGATTTTAAAGTACTAAGATAATCAGTGCTCCAGATATGATACTCAAAACTGTTTCTGACATTAGACTTCAAAATCATCACAAAAAGTCATCAAAATAGTTTAGTTGCATAGTCTAACATAGAAAAAAACAGAAGGAAAAAAAAAAAAAAAAAAGAATTTTATCCCAGACTACTCACCCTCTGTACCCAAGCATTGAGTTGTGTACCTCTGTATTTTCAGTATGCCATCAAAATGTACTTGCAAATCAATGTCAGTTGTTGCACCATTAGCAGATATTTTTTAATCTGGCTCACTGAGTTGGGTTACTGAAGCATGAAACTCAAAATATTTTCATCAGCTTTACTCCCATATGCCACTGATTTCTTCAGTCTATAAGCATGCCACAAAGTTTTTGGGTATGCTGATTTATCCATCTTTGCTAAAATTTTATCCAGGTGTCTAGTGGCATTTCACACAAAAGTGAAAATGCTTCCACCAGAAATGTCCATCCTGGCTTCCTTTACTACAAAAAACATACTAAATAATCATAACACTAACATTTCATGAGTGTAATGACAATTTATTAATTATAGAATGTAGAGAACTTTTATTTCTTAAAATTTATTATTATTCTTGAAATTATAATAATTTGTGAGTTTTAATTAGTAAATACCAATATAATTTGAATAGTATATAAGACTTAGTCAAGGAACCAAACTGAAAATGAAAGTCATTTTGATCTCCAGCAATATTTCTGTATTAGTATGCTAAGATTTTAAAAATATTATACCCATGTTTTACATGAATTTAACAATATAAGATATTTACACAGGGGAAATGAAGAAGCATGTATTTATCTGTGGTTCAGACATGATGAAGGAGCAGAGTAATTAATGAATTGCTTTACCTTACTACTTAATAATACAGTGCATTTTGCAGAGGAAGAGGAATCCAATTGTTATAGTAATAGCCCTGTAGTATGTCTTAAGACACAAAGAAATAAACTGGGTGAATAAATTTAGGTTTGAAAGAAGATATTTCCTAGTAATTTCTGCCGAGAGATTCAAGAATAATCTTTAAATTGGATAGTAACAAGCACCAGCCTTCTAAAAACCTATGACAGGAATTGTTACCATAATACAGCAGAGGACAGAGACTCTGAGTTCTGTGCTTATATAGGTGATACTCATTTTTCAAATACATTTCCTGAAGTACCTTTAAGAATTGTCTAAGCATCACATGTCTCAGACTTCCTATAATAAAAAAGGACAATTATGTTCCCATGGAGAAACAAACTAGCACAAGAAACAAGCTAACGCAAAGATGAGAAGCTGACAAAGCAATGTAATGTTAGAACCTCTCAGAGTTTCAATTGCAAACTTTGTCAGGGACAGGATTATCTTCTGACTTCAAAATAACTTGTCTAGCAAACTGAGAAGGACAGACTCATAGCTTAGATTTATTCTTCCAGACATACCTAAACTTTTCCAAGGGAAAACAACTGATGTGTCAGGTTCAGTTCCTTTTACTAAGCATGCATTTGGAGGGAAGCATTAAACAAATAAATAAATATAAAGGACCTTATGTCTTCTTTCTCAATGTGTTCCAATCCATTCAATCAAATCCCTGACCAGCTGCCACCCGTTCCCATTATGATCTTTCTAGGTTTGTTTGTTCGAAGGGTAGCAAAACAAGTATTCTCTTCTCATTACTGGTAGCCAGTTAAGACACTTTCTTAGAGTTAGGAGGTATGAGTCACTTTCTGTTAGACTGGATAAGAGTCCAGAACACTTTGTTTAGAAATCTATGTAAACGTGAATAGCTGCTAAAACAACTGTGGTAGCACCTCTGCATTAGGCTGTTTGTCCATGATAATCTAATTTATGTTTATGCTGTGAGTTAGAGAGAAACTATCAATTCCATAACAGCTTCTGAGAATATAGTAGAAAGTAGTTGGTAGGAATGTAGAAAAGGTGACATTATTCTTTTCATATATTCATGTAAACATTTATTATGTTTTGCTGAGAAAGAGAGGAAATAATATTGTCCCAGCTATGTCAGTGTGCTGTCATGTCAAATTGTTGTTGCTTAGGATGGTGGTATCCCTCATTTCAACATAAAACAAAATCCTCACCTTTAAAAGGGAGGTGTCTTAAATATTAGATATTAAGGCATTATTTAAAACATTTCTGATCATATGATATAGTTTTACATTCAGTTGTATTTAAGATAAGCAAGTGACAGAATTGTAACTTGAAATACTAAGGAAACACCTTCTGTGCAACACTTCTATTGCAAACTCAGATCTACAAATGTGGGTCTTTTGATGTCAAATTTTAGGTTGTAGTATGTTTCTCTTTTTTACCTGTTAAACCAAAACATGCTTTCTATGGTTTTGTTCATTTATGAAAGAAAAATAAATAACAGAAAAAGGAAAGTAAAAGAACAGATTTTTAAGCAGTCATATGGTTTAGATCTATTTTTTCTTCTAATTTCAATACACAGACAAACTGCTGTCAGCAAATGCCAAGCTGCCTGATCATGGGTCTGACTAGCTGTTACATTTTTTGTCTGACATGGTAGGCATCTTCTTGCATCAACTTCAGATGTCAGCAGCAATGAGGGCCTTTGCTTTTTCTGGAACTATAAAATTGGAAAAGACCATCTGCTCAGCCTTCTGTTATCTTAATTCTTCCCTAGAAATAGTTTTCAAGAATATATTAAGAACTGCAAAGAAAGAGATAATGTGCAAGATGTTGGTAATGTAATTTTAACCCTTTCCTTTCACTTCATGAGACATATATTTTGTTAGACATGATGAAAAAATGAAAACCAAAAGAAAATGTGTGTAGTTCACAACAATTTGGTTTAAGACATTGAATTATTTAACACCACAATTCTTTACCTCATAATTAAATCTTTTCTGTACAATTTTGAATAGTATTGGGATTATATATCCAATATTTAAGAATCTTTAGTTGTTCTGTTCACATCCAAACCTTGGGCAGTGTGTATTAAGCAGTAATCTGTGCCAGAACAAGTAATCTACTACTAGAAAACTCCCAAAATAGCAACGGGTGAAGTATAGCCTATGTAAAGTTTAATTTGGAGTAAAGAATGAGTATGGATTTCTTCATGAAAATTACTGTGAATAAAGGATTTTTTGTCTCTCCTCAAAGAAGGTTCACTGTACAGCTGCTTAATGCTGAGCTCATATACAGAGCTTTTTATTCACACTTCATTGGCTGTATACCCTGTTTCCTGATGCAGCAGTGAGGGCACAACACAGAAGTTATCTAGCAGTGTATAGAACACAGGTCCCAAATATGGAAGATGCCAAATACGAATTTAACTTTGAGAGCCAGCAAACACCTTCTAATTCATTACAGTTGCAATGAGTGTAAAGGCAACTTTATTTTAATGTTCAGTGTTTATACAGACAGAAATGTCATACGTATTTAAATGTTTCACATCAAACAAAAATTAAGTCTATGGGAACATTCTCATTGTCTTGAATGAACTGTGGAACAGCATTTCCCTTCATAAGCCCCTCACTAACATGGGAAACATGAAATATCCTAGGCTGTAGAGCTACTGAGTTTTTCAATATGAGCTTACTGCAATAGCTTCTAACTCTGAAATTTTTTCCTATTTTCTTTCTATTATTACTTGGAAAAGAAAAAAAAAAAGGTGTAATTACATTTTCCAGAGATCAGAATTCATTTGAAATGCACTGCCACAACTGAACAATTCATCTTGTAACATTGTGTTCATGTGATGAAAACTTTTAAAAAAATCATACAACAGCTCAGTGTTATAGGGAGCATCTATTATTCTCCCTTGTTTTTCAAACTCAAACAAGAAAACTGTTTGTATAGTTTGTTTCATTAAGAAGACAGATGTGACTGGTAGTGTGCCAGCATAGTTTTATTCTTAGTTGATGACAGAGTATTAAAAGCTATAGTCAAGAAGAAAACACACAGCATTCAGTGCTTGGCTTTTTTATATTATTTTAATATAATTTTGCAAAGCAAAGCTTGTAAGTTTTACTGAAAAAAATACACAACTGCTGATATTGTAATATGAAAGTAATCCTGACTTCCTTGCCTGAATAAAGTAATAGATCAGTTTAGTAACTTGAAAAATTAAGATTTTTGTGTAATTTTAATTCTTGCATGTTTGGGAATCTGCAGTCTTCCTGAAAGTCATTGGAGAAAAAGTCTGTCTCTGTAGACCTGTTTCGACCATTACTCCACTGATCCTGCACAGAAGCAGTGTAGATACAGTTAGGCTAATTAAAAAAATAACGACTTATTTTCCTTATGCCACTGCATAAATTTTTCTGCTTCGATTTGTCTAGAATTCTCAGCTTTTATAGTCAATATCCTTCTCCAAAGTTTAGCTTAATTAATCTTTCCCATGTCAACGTGCCCCTTCTTTTTTCTTCTCTGGCTGGGTCAAAAAAAAATAAGGTCTCCTCAGTGAGAATAAAAGTTGCATTTCCATTTCTGCGTAAAGGTCTAAGTGGTTATGCTGGGAAGCAGCCTTAGTATTTACCTTGTTGGCATCTGATAAACTACACTTTTCTTCAATGAGCTATGAAATTCTCTTTCTTCTTTTCAATGGTTGTTGGGTATTCTTCAGTGAGGAATGCATAATTTGCTGAATCTTACTTTTTACTTCAGGCTACACATTAAAATATGCAAAAAAAATTAAACAGATGTTATATGTAGAGGGCTTTTTGTTTTTCTGACTGTAACAGACCAGAAATAACAGAAATCAAACCCTCATAGGTGTAATAGGTATTAGGTGACAAATTTGCAACCTGTGTCTCTCAGATAAACTCAAGGGATGATCATACCATATATAACTTGTTTCAGATATCTCTATTGTCCACTTTAAGTCATTAAAAAAAAAATCAAATAAAATGTATTATCAAAATAAGTGCAATACACCGTGAATTTTGAATCACCAGTATGCATATTTTAGGGTAAATATTCTTATTTTATATCTGTTCTCAATAGAATAACGTTTCAAAAAAATAGCTTTTATTATTGACACCTTCAGGTACCCAGACACATTATGCAAGTGACAGTGACTATAGCTATGGATTCTGAAAGAACAATAAGGTCAAAACAGGTCCATTTTTTTGGTTTAGAATGGCATCAAATACGTCTGATGTTAGACATGCAAAAGTTTCATTTTGTTATTTGAGAAGAATTATTTCAGAGACCATACTTCTGGTTACCATGCTTCTTTTCTGGTGTCTGGGTAAATATATAGCAAACAAATTAATCAAAAAAATAAAATCAAATATTCCTTCTTTTTATATAATTGTCTTTATTCATTTGATGCATATATCATTCTTAGATCTTTATAGCCTGCAGTCTTCTGCCAGTAAGTTACATGCTAAGGCAAGATTTCAAAAACTGTTGTCAAAATTGTGAAGTAACACACAATTTCAGTATGTGCAAAAGGAAATAATCTGTCTCTTGTAGGAACTGACTATCTCTACACATTAAGTAAACTTTTAATTAAAAAGTAGGAAGTATTATCTTCTCAAATAAAACAATGACTGCAGTGGGGTGGAACCATCATTTTATCAGTTTTAATTATCTCAGTGCCTCACACTTATCTTCCCCTGACACTGACATATCATTCTTGAACTGTGCAGATCAACAGAAGTGTTATGCTTTTTTATACTGTTCTGTTACTCTCAGCCACAACCACTGTTTCTATTTCCTTAGTGATATGTATCTTTATATTTCAAAATGAATGAAACATTTATGAAGTTTCCTTCTGGTCACTGGGATATTTGAAATAAAAACTCCTGTTTAATTTTCAGTGAAACGTACTATCCTGATGTTATGAATAGGATTAAAGTTATGGAGGTAGCAACATTTTTCCTAAAAGTGTGTTCATTATTTTCTTTAAAGCCGAACTCCAAATTCTGTACTAACTATCCTCAAATGCTGTAAAATTTATTGCATCGAGTTGGTCCTAGACTTTACTTTGACTTACATGACATATTCCATTTTATTTTTAGATTGCACATGAAATTCTTAATTAGAAAATTAAAGACAATTTTTGATATTCCTATGATATTTCTGTGATTCTCCCCCCCCCCTTTTTTTATTCCTTTAAACACACTGGTAAAGAATTTTCTGTTTCACTGGAACTTCCAAAATAAGTATTTTGAGTCCTGAAAATCCATGGTTGAGGTTGTGGACACACAAAATAAGCTAAAATAAATCAAAATACCAAACTTAAGTAATTTGGTCTGCCCTATCTGTTCTCCAACTTCAGAGATGTTCAGAGATCTTCTCTCTTCATTTGATAGAATGAGCTTATAAAAGGAATTTAATTATCTTGATGAACAAGGAGTAACAAAAATTCAATGTATTTACATTTTTTGTGAGAATGTAACTCAGTCTCCCTAATATGTGTTGTAGAGAGAGTAAGAAATTGTCTTGGCTTTATGTCTGTAGTAACAGAATAAAATGTTTTTCAGTTCAGAAATGGGTGGACTGTGTTGGCGGGCAGCCCAGGAGTTGGTGGCTAATTTACCCAGGGAGCACTGGAAGGCCATCTGGGGAGTACTCACACTAGGAGCCAATAAAAAAATTAGAAAATCAGCTCTTTTTAGTGCAGAAGAGAAACTCAATATGAATAGAAGACAGTGGAGAAAGTAACTGTTGTTTTAGGTAAGATCTGTGTGTGTCTCAAATCCCCTCTTCCATTTTGTTCCGTTAGGTAAGTTAATGAAAAAAAAAGTGTATAAACCCTACTTTCTTTCTGTTAAAAAACAGATCTTAAATTATACAAGCCCACCTCTCAAGTAACCTCACATGATTTATTACTTTGAATGTCTAGTTTCAGATCGGAACATTTAAAGGAAAAGAGGGAGTAGAAACGGTAAGACGTTGGACAGGAAAAATGACATCAAAAGTATGTTTTCTGCATCCTGAATACAAACTTTGCATATATTCTACAATATCAAATGGGCAAAAGTTTGGTTATGAAGATTACAGCTTTCTCCTGGCATTGTTATCATATTTTTCCTAACAGATGATTCTTTAGGCTTTAAGTTACCAGTGTCAGAAGAGTGAATTAATTCTTTTGTTTCCACTACTAATATTACATCTGATTTGTCACTGAATCAGTGTTCTTAGTGATACTTCATGCAGAAACAACAGAATGAATTATATAATCAATACCACTCCAGGAGAGCATTCACCCATAGACAAGAATGTTAGAAATTTGCTTTGCGTTCAGTCTTCAGTTGTTTATTGACTTGTTTTAAGGTTTAGTAGGAGGTCAGTGACTTAGGGGATAATTCATAAAAAAACCCATCTGTGAGGGTACACTTTTCCTATGCCTATGGGAAGACTCAGAAAAAATTGGTGTACATATGCAAGCTTGTAACTGCTTTTAAGAAGGTACATATCAGTACGAGACCTGCTGTGAGAAAAGTCACATGAAGACTGTTACATTAATGAAACAAACCTTATAACTATTAGATATTATAACCAAGTTCAGGCAATTTCACTGCAATCTGATATGAATAATTTTATGGCTTTGAATAAGCCCAGGATGTCTGAGATTAGAAAGAGTTTGAGAAGTCCTTGCCAAACCTGAAATAAGCCCAGAATGTCACATGGTACTTATTATAACTGTTTCATAGCTGGATTAAGAAGATATACTTACTATAGAATACTATGAAGCTAGGTATGGTTAAGTTATGGCCAAAATATTGGTGTTTTTCAATTGCATGTCATTGTTTTCAGTAGTATGCTGTACAGTTTAGGAAATTGTATTTCTCAAGCTTTCTTTTTAGAAAGACAACATGTAATAAGAATTTATATTTATGACATAAATAATGTCATATTTATGTGAAAATAGAGACAACATATAAATACAAATACCCTTTGCAAGAGTTGGAACAACAGCACACATTTCGACATAAGGCAAAAACCATTATTTCCATAATATAAGCAAAAACAGAACATGCAACTCTTGATATCCCAGCTCCCTGCATATTTCTCCTTTCCTTTTTCCACTTGTCAAGTAGTCAGTGAGAACCAATTAAGAACAGTGTTCCCTCAGGGTAAAAAAAATAATTCTATGCTCAGTTACTCCAAAGTGATACAGGTCTCCATTTGCACAGGTCTTTCCACTATTTCTGTTTTGTATTTCAAATTCTCTTATGACTCAGTCTCCCCTTTACCAGACTTTTTTTCCTTATTAAGGAAAAGTACAAAATCAATCTTTTTTTTTTTTTTTTTTTCTTCTCTCAGAACTCAATTCAGTGCAGTCTGAGGTTCATTTTTTGTAGAACGGCCTTGTTTTTTTTTTTTCTCTTCTTTTCTACATCCACTCCTGTTATTTTATTTCCCAGTTATCTTCCCTATTTATCTGTCATTTATTCTAATATTTATACATGCAACTAGCAGCTTATGTGCTCCATGAGCAGTTACAGTGCTCTGACTCTTTTAAGTTTGCTTGTTACAGTGTGTCTTTGGACTTTCTATTTTGGTGGCCTTTTAGAGAACAATACAACCATGAATTTTAAAAAACCATAGGATGCACATCATAACATGATAATAGGACTTGGCTTAGAGTCCATTCTTCTTCACATGAGTATGATAAAAGCCAGTGTAACTCCAGCTGGATGGTAGCATCAATCACAGTACACTAAATAATTAAACTGAAAATTATCAAGACTTTTCCCTGGTTTTGACAGCGATAGTTATTTTTCTTCCTAGTAGCTGTATAATGTTGTGTTTTGGATTTATGATAAGAATAATGTTGATAACATATTGATGTTTTAGTTGCTGAGCACTGTTTACTCTAATCAAGGAGTTTTCAGTTTCCCATGCTCTGCCAGTGAGCAGATGCACAATAAGCTGGGAGGTAGCACAGCCAGGACAGCTGACCTGACCTGGCCAAAGGGATATTCCACACTACAGAAAATCACACTCAGTAGATAAACTGGGGGGAGCTGATCACTACTCAAGGACAGGCTGGGCATAGGTCAGTGGGTAGGTCAGGGTCAGCAACTGTATTGTGCCTCACTTGTTTTCCTTTGGTTTTATTTCTCTCTATTTTTCTTTTTTTTTTTTTTTTTTAACTTAATTTCAGTTATTAAACTCTTAACCTACGGGTTTTACCCTTTTTCTTTCCTGGTTGTCCTCCCCATTACACCAGGGCTAGAGTGGGTGATGGGGATGTTGGAAATGAGTGAGCAGTTGGGATTAAACCATGACAGACTTGTAACATTTTTTGCCACCAGATATGTCTTGACTGATGAAGACACAATTGTATAACAAGCTAAGAAGACCATGCATCTTTTTGTAAAAGATCTGTCCCTTAGAGTGATTCTACATCTTGTATTATAAGGACACAGCTCTTTTTTATTTCATTTGTCACAGTAAGCAGAAACTTCAATCAATCAAACCTTCACATAGCAAAACTAAGGTTGTAACTGATGAATAAATTTAGCTTTTTTATTGCACTCAAAAAAAAAAAAGTTGTTTTAATAAAAATTGCATGGTAAAAATCTTCTTTTTTTGATGTCTTGAACAAGACCCAATAGCACATCTTTAAGAAAAAATATTTAGGTTAAATATCTTGCCAGTTAAAATGTGATATTAGTCTAAACTTTTATATTTCACACATCCAGTCTTAAAATAATGAAAAAGAATTAAAGAAATAAAAGTTCCAAAAAATTACTATAGAAATGGACTTCTATGCTTTCCTGGATATGTTGAGTGAGTACAGAAGGCAGACTGCATCTTTGTTTTGCATTATCAAGTAGGTCATGGCCTAGAATTCTTTTATGAAGGCAATTCCACAGCTCTCAGAAAAGTAAGTTCCAGTCCCAGTAACTTATAAATAGAGGAGGACTCCAGTTCTCACAGAGATTAGCTGCTTGTGGCATGCTCCTATCTACTGAAGAGATGAAGGTGAGCTTCAGAGATGTGTGTGGAACAAAAGACAAGGTGGTCCTTTTGAGCTTAGGCACAGGCCAGCATAACTCTCAAAAGAGTACTGAAGACTCCCACAAAAAAGAACCACTGTGCTGGTTCTTTCAGAACCTGTACTAAGATGATGTTTGGAAGACATGAAGAATATGAGACAGAGGGAAGAATCCAGAAAGGACATGATTACTCACTACTCTGGCATTTCTTCAAAACTGAACGTGAGCTGTCATTGCTGAAAGTTGCCTCATTTGCCCAAGCCACCAGTCATTTGAGAACAAATACTATTCTCTGATCTCAAGAAGTAATGGTATGAATTTCTTTAGCATTTTTTATACTGGAAGATGTTAAAATTATTTTAAAATCTTGTCGAAAAGAAAGAAAAAAAATAGAGAGAAAGAAGAAGAGCTGTATTCTAAGAGAACTGTAGATGGAATCATCTCGTATGCTGGTGCATTTGGCATATAAAGTTGAAATGTAAAATGAAAATCAATAACTAAGTGCTATCTACTTTTACATATCCAATTAAATTTGTCAAAATTTATTTTCTTGACTTCTAAATATCAAAAAGGCTTTAGCACTAGCTTTCTCTGGAAGGTTTCATAAGCTGCATTTACTACACTTGTACTGATTGTTTTATGTTAAAGGAACTGTCAAAGAAACAAAGTCAAGCTCTCTTGTTAAGTGGCCTTCCTCTGACCAGTTTCCTTGTATAAGTATCAAGCTGAAGTGCACAATTTATACTTAACATTTATGTTAAAAGAATTGCCCTAAAACTGGCAAATATTATCACCTTTTTAACAAATGCTTTGAAGTAAAAAAGGTATATACTGACAAAGTATAAAAAAACACAGGGAGAAAAGAACTGTAAGGATACTATGAATGCTAATAAACCATAACAGAATGATTTAGATATATTAATTTTTTTCCAACTACTTAATGTGAATTACCACCTGGTAACAACTGGTAGTTTGGTAATATCACATCAGTTTTTCCAGAAAAGTGAGATGTCAAATTATGTAATTTTTTACATGATAACCAAAACATTCTTTGTTCAGTAAATTCCATTGTTATGAAAACGTATAGTTTTTATTGGCTTATATTAAAATCAGATTACTTTTAACAAATATAAATTTTGTAACCCAGTGAACTTCTGGATCTTCATGCTCTCAGGTAGCAAAATTTCTTTCCATAAAACCTTACATGCAAAAGAATCTTTATATTTGAAATGAAAGAAAACCTGAATATAGAGATTAAAAGCGCTCATTTTAGTGTTCCCAGAATGAGTTCAGCAAACAAAGTCTGTTAGTCTGATTTAAGTCTTTTCTGTGAATAAAGGGAGATTCTATATTTGTATTAAGATGGAAAGGATTTGGACCATGAATTTATAGAGTTGCAGTTAATGTCCCTCTTTCAGTATTTCAGGTTTTTGGTGTTAAAAGATCTGTTAGAACTAGAATATGCAAACAAGGGAGAAAACTGAATAATGTGTTCGGTTTTAATCACATAGAATAGGTCATCAGCAGAGGTCATCAAGTCCAAACACCTGCTCAAAGCAGGTTGAAATAGAGCATGTTACTCAGGGACTTTTCTGGTCAAGCTTTGTACACCTCTGAAATTCCACAACCTTTTAGATAACTTTCCTTAGATATCTTCCCCCCCCCCCCTTAATCATGATTTCCAATATTCTGCCTTGTGTCCATTGTCTTTGATCCTATCACAATGAACTCTCAGGAAGAGGTGTCTACCTCCATTTCTTTATATTCCCGTTAGGGAATTGAAGAAAGTAATGAAGCGTCTCTTTAATTTTCTGCTCTTAAGGCTCAACAAACACAGGTCTCTCAGCTTTTACTCATGATAAGCCTGCAGTTTCCAAGATCCTCCTTCTTTATTTCTGAAATTAAATGTGATATTTGACATCTTTCTGTCATCATATATCTCCTTTAATCACCAAGATCTTTCAAAGATGATAGAGGCCTCATAACATCATCAGCCACCTTCTGAAGCACCCCTTGTTGTATTCTGTCTGGACTTCAGTACATTCAGTTATAAGTGCTCCCTAACCTTATCTTTCTCCAGTGTGGGCGCTATTTCACTCCCACTAAACACAATTGTGTCAGAAGAGGCCTTAGAGCAAATTTTATGGACAAAAGAAAGCCAAAGAAGTCATCAAGTATGTTGACCACTTTGTCACTAGGTTTGCTGCCCTGTTGAACAGTAACATCAACATCTGTTGATGCAGATTTCCTTTTTCTGCCAACATCTATACAGAAGTTCTTTCAGTTGCCTTTTGTATAGTTGTAGCTTCAGTTAATTATTGGAATTTTTCCCTACACTTTTTTCCTTAGGCTACTTTTTCACAATTATCTATGTCTTTTCTTCAAATCATTTTAAAGCTCTCTTCACTAGATTAGCAATCCTGTTAGAAAAGATGCTCTCTTCCCAATTTTTCAGATGGACTATATTCCCATGGAGCAGCTCTCATTCTTGAGAAGAGCTGTGGCATCGCCTACATCACCTGTTGAGCTGCAAGGTGCATAAAGTCTTAGCTGATTCTTTCCCCCTTTCTGGAAGAACTGAGAAGAGCATTACTCAACCTCTACACCTTTATCCTAGCATCCAGAGCTCTACAGGCACTCTTGACGTTTCAGGTTATTTTTCACAGTATCATTGATACCCACTGGATGAACAGCACGTTGCATAAGTCACAGAATTACATAAGATCTCTCCAAAACATCTTGGATCTGAGACTCTAGCCAGCAACTATCCTGGTCCATAGATGAATGACACCATCCTCCACAGGAAGGAGCTCTTTCCCTCTTGGGACCATTGCTTCACTCTGAGCTGTGTGTTATGCCCTTGTTAACTGCCTAGTTCCTCTACCTCTTTCCAGAGCACTTTATCTATTCTGTAATTGCAGATTAGCAAAGCAAATTTCCAGCTTTCCCTATCATGAGATGGACATCCACTCCTCTTCTAAGTGCAGTTGCTTTTTGTCCCTTCTTCCTTACATCATGGGGCTCAAGTTCTAACCTCTGCAAGGTCTGTGTGCAAAACCTCTTGTTCAGCCCCCTAGATGCTATACAGTCTGCTGAACACTGCTCACAGCTCCTTCACTTAGTAGCTCAGTGCTCACACAAGAGTTCACATCCCACCAGTGTCTGACCAGCCCAAGCAGGAGACACTTTCCGTTCCTGTAGCTTGAAGCCTGGATAGTGATGTTCCTCTGGGGTGAGGTATCTGATACGTCAGTATTTTCTTCTGCTTCCGTTGCAATCTCAAATAGTTCTGTGCTGTCTCAAGCAGACCTTCTGGGACCTCTCTGTGCTTCACTGAGATGGCTATTTTGAAAACTACTGGATTTCTGGTAGTTGCCTCTGTTTGCTGTACTCATCTTTAGTATCACTAGTCACTGAGTCCCAAGAGTTGATACTGGAACACCTTTCAGTAACTTAGGAAGTGTTTTTAATTAATGCAGAGATAGATAGGGAGTGTAGTATTGTAGGAGTAAGCCCACTAGGAGGTTTCAAGAGTCATGAGTTGGAATAAAGGCAGTAAGATGGAAGGAAGAAAATTCAATGCATTTCTTAGATGCAAATCCTAGTCCATCAAGGCATGGAAACATTTTATTCTCTTGAACTTTTAGACTACCTAGTACTAACTCAACATTAATTTTGCTCACCACTTTACTTTCTTTTTCTTGTCTTTTCCCTTGTCCTGTTTTCACCCATTATATTTTTTTTTTTGACAAAGAAGATTTTTTACTTATCAAAGCCAATTTGTATTATTCACAGACTTATAGAGCACAATTGTCTTGCAAATCTAAGCAGACTTTTTAAAAAAATATACTGAATCTCAAATTAGAACTATATATTCAAGTAGTTAGAGCTGTATGTGAAATTCAGGTTTGCAAATGCAAAATGGAATTAAAAGAGAACTTTTTCAGGCTAAATTTCACCTACAAATAGTATGCTGTGATTTGTTAAAAACATACACCAGTTCTCTCTAAGTAGTCAGAAGACAAGATTTTTTGAAGATTTTGATTTTCTTGTCTTTTTTATTTTTTACTTTTTTCCCTCTCTTTAAGGAGGAAGTTAATGAATTTAAAATCATGTATTTAGAATAACGAAAGATATAGGGTTTTTTCCCTTGCTTTAATGCTCTCAGTTTTGCATGTCTAGAATTGCCAGCATTAACTCTTCAACTTGACTTAAAACACTTATCTGTCTTGCTTTATATCATACAAAGAAAAAACCTCAAGTTTTCACTCTGTGTATATTTTGATTCACAGCAGTTGCTCATGCTCTAGCAATAAGTAATAACTTTTAGCAATATATATGTAACATTTTGATAGTTATTTTTATTTCTATGAGCAGGGAACCTAAATTAAAAACTGAGAATAAGAAAAAATCTGTATCAAACTAAAATTTAAATAATTGAGTTGGTCTAGTTCCAATTATAAAGCTAGGTTCAGCCTGTGTAAGTTCATTAATAGCCTAAGACTAGAAATTTTTATGAGGCTCTGAACCACAGCTTTCACTTTCCTTTGAAAAAAGGGTATGTCTTAGGTTGAAGACTCTCTGCACTTGTTTTCACAGTCAGAAGGAAACAAAATCCAGGCTATGTGAATAATTAGGAAGAGAACTGGCAGCTTTATAATAGTGTTACTTTTTACCTCAGACCCACACAGTCTTTCACATTGATTTCCTACATTCTTGTCCTGAAGCAGAAAAGACCATGCTCAAAAAAATCTTATCAGCCTGACAATGTGAAAGGGATTCTGTACAAACAAACACAGTAAAACCACAAAAGGAAGGAAGAATCATAGGCTGGCTGCAGCCTGACAGAATGACAGGTAACACGTTGTCAAAGGAATTAAATTTAATTGGAAGCAATACAGGGGGAAAAAAAATCTTTTTTTTTTAATGGTAACAAAAGGCTGACTTGCCTGCAAACATATTTTATTTCTGCACAGGTCTATCGACTCATACCCTTGAGAAAGTGTCTTTCTGATAGACCTTTATAAATTGAACCAGATGGATTTTCCTCTATGATCATAGAATCACACAATAGTTTGGGCTGGAAGGCACCTTTAAAGGTCATCTAGTCCAAGCTCCCTGAAATAAGGAGGGACTTCTCCAACTAGATCAAGTTGCTCAGAACCCCATTCAACTTAACCTTGAATGTTTTTAGAGATGAAGCATCTCTGGGCAACCTGTCCCAGGTTTTTACCATTCTCATTGTTCCATAATAATTTCCTTGTGTAGAAATGTGCAAGTAGAGCCCCTATGTGTATTCAGACTGGTTCTTAGAAAAATATTGGCTTTTCAATCTGAACCTAACATGTCAAAACTCACAAATATTTAGA
>JAWWLV010000001.1:73884664-73901988 GCA_035041135.1 Platyrinchus mystaceus
ATCTTCTCATGACCATCTTCCTTCTTCAAAACTTAAATCAAAGTATTTTACAAGTGATACTAACTGTTTCATGACATAAATCCTCAGCAGTTTCTATGTGTTCATGAAAAGCTGAGACAGTACAAAATGACCAGAGTTACATTTACTGGAGAGGAATTACAGTCATGCAGAATTATACATGGATACAGTTAGGATATGACTGTCTTAGGTTTTTTTATCCATGAAAAATGGCTCAGTTTACCTCCAGGTGAAGGTGCTTTTAGTGAAAGTATTAACATGAACAAACAAAGCTGGTAAAATAGATATTTTTAATTTAAATTTAATTTCAATCAACTTTAATTTTATATTTTCTTGAATAATCATAACTCTGTTAGATACCCACAGTAATCTTTCTCATTTTGATCAGACCATTTACAACAGTTCCTGGTATCAGATGATCTTACTTTACTTGTTGTCAATCAAATAACACACCCTCCCCAAAAAACTCCAAAATATTAATAGCTAACAAACCAACTCTATGCAATTCCTCATGAGTCTTTGAACAGTACCTGCACAAGAATCCACACATTGTGGATTTATACACATATTACATCTGTACTGATACTCTGAGCTGGAGTCAGCACCAGTGACAGATTGTCTCCTTAACAATATTCTGCAGATTGCTCATAATACTAATTTTATTAAGAGATGCAGCATCTTACATTGGTGGTAGCTAAATAAGAGCCTCAGTGTATTTTATAAATATGTATAATTCACAATAAAAGATTGGAGAGTAACAGATCAGTCATTAATAGGATAGTCTGAAGTGGAATGGATTACCTACAATATGTAATATAAGAGCAAGCTCTTCTAAATTACATTTTCAGCCTTACTGATGAGAAAGACACATTTTCATGAGATCTCATGGGAAAATTCAGGTCTTTTCCTTGCATAGTGTAATAGGCTTAGCTAAAGTTTGCTTCAAAATCTGCAAACTGCAGTGTTCACACATTCCATACCAGGGCACACCTTAATTAATGAGCAAAGATTTCCTCAATCAGCATTAAAAAATAGTAGGGTTTGATGGGTTTTACTCAGACTTTCATAGAAGAGCACTCTAAAAAAGATCCAGCAAGTCTCTGAAATATCTACATGGGTTTATAAGTCAGGAAAAATCCTAAAGAGTTCCATTGGTTTCCGATCTAGCAGAATATGATTCTACATCTATAAATACCTGTCATATAGATCAAAGTTTTCATGCATCTGTCTTTCATTTCTCTGCTACTGGGCTGTAAAATAATTTTGTAGTCTCCCAGGCTATATTTACATTTACCTGCAGGTATCTGGAAGGATTGGATCCTCAGGTAGTCACTGTTTCTAATCATGGAAGGTGAGGCAAAAAACAAGGAAGGGAGCCTTCATCTTGATAAAAGTACTTGGTTTTATTAGAGGTTCATTCTAAGGTCAAAGCTTGAAATTGCTATGCCAAGAACTGTCAGAAACTTTGGTTTCAAGAAGATTTACTGCTATGCTGACAAAATATAGAATGACTATGAACAGTCTATATTGAGAAAGAAATGTTGACAAGTGGAATGGGGAGAAAAATTTCCATCAGAAAACATCCTCAAATTGAGTGGCCATAGGACCTAATCTGAGCTGTTCCCAAAGACATAGGGCAGGAAAAGACTCATTTTCACTCATCTTCTCAATGAGAAAGAGAGTATTATTCAATCTTTTTTTCCTGCTTTGAACAGAAGGAGTACACATCTGTCTTCTTTCACCTCCAGCTCCTAAGAAGGATGGGATGGACAGTTTCTATATTTGTTATGCATTAATTTGCTTCAGTAGAACAAGAGTTCAGGTGACCTCATTTCTCCTTTGATTAACTTATCAGCCTGGCATTTTTTCTTATGATATTTTTAAACTGTTTGTTTCTGTTAATTTTTGACTATAAATAAAATTATCCTAAAATAATGCCTCTTGGCTGTCAGCATGGCCATTCTTCAGCATGTCAGCATGGCTTCTTGGCTGTCAGCATGGCCCACTTCACACACTGGGAATCTTACTAAAAATTTATATTGTTAGGTTTAGGGAACTGACCTACTGATAAATTGATTAATAAAAGAACAGGAAAATAATTTTTTTACTGACTTCTGTTTTAATTATCTGATTGCACTCACAAGTTGATGAGTGAACTATATTTTGTCTATTTCTGGCAGTTAATAATCCTTCTTTTTTTTTTTTTTTTAAAGTCAGGGCCCAATGAAAGTTTACATTAAATTTAGGAGTTATATGAATAATTTTATAAGAAAAATTAATTTAGTTATTTGAATTTTCAAACACGTTAGTTTGTTAAATACACAAGCTATTTTAAAATCTTAGTGAAAAGAAGCAGTCATATAACTTCCACTTTCAAAATACATGTTTGTCTAGTTAAAAAATGGGGCTTGGTGGAGAAACATTTTTATTAAAAGGTTGTCACTTGACCAAAACAGAAACTAAAGACACCCTGATGTTAATGGAGATCTTTCCAAACATTTCACTTGGGTTTATGTCACCCCTTAAGACATTTATAAATAGGAAATATTATATATTGAAAAAAATAATCTACTGTGATGAAGGTAGGGGAACAAAAACCTGTTTAATAGTGTTTAGAGACAAAAAAACCCTCCAAAAACCCCAAAAACCCAGAAAAAAATCAGGAATATATATTCTCATCTTAATGTGAAAAAAATATAATGTGGCACTAAGATCTTAATAGGAATTCAATGTTCTCCACCTGTCAACATTGAATAACATTTCACGCAAGAAAATACCAAGCATAAGCTACTGCCAATTTTTTCTGTGTGATAATTCTTAAATCTTTATTGTGCGATTAGATGGGATATTTTTGATACATTATAAAAGATAAAGTAGTAGTTGTCAAAAGTTTCAATTGCAGTAGTCCACAACACCTCAGCTGCCTTTGGTAACTGATCCATTACATATAGCCTTTACTTGACTTTTAAATATATGTTAGGTTTTGTTGTATTCTGGCAAAAGAGAATGTTTTATTGACCAGTTAGGAAAGCCACTAATGAGTTTGCAGGAGAGTCACAAAGCATTATGAAGCATCATGTGGACAATAGTAAGTATAATATTCAATTCTGCTGAGCTGCTGAACATTAGTGACACCAAAAGAACATAAATAAATAAATAAAATCAGACTGAAAATAAAATAAATCAGGCAAGAGGAAATAGCATTGTTCCAACAATAAGCCATCACAACAAAGCAAGATAAAGTTCTTGGAAACAAATCAAAACTGACATGGAAAAATGAAAAACACAAACACATAGAATGAAACATTCATAAGTTTGTTTGAACACACTGGGGAGCCCTGCAACGTTTATAATTCACTTCAGCGAGGGTAGAATTAAAACTAGAGACAGACTTTTGGGTGCACTAAGACATTTCATTTGCTAACTGTCAGAATTTAAGCACAATACTAGTATTAAATGCAACTGCCCTCTTTTCCTGTCTGAGTTGACTTTAGCAACTTAGAGGGAACATCTTTCCTGCTTTAGACATCTGAGATCAGTAGATGATTATCAGAGTAGTTACCAGAAATGTTGCCTAGGTTTCTTTTGTAATCTTTCCGTTAAAAAAAAAAAAAATAAAATCGACTGTCAAGCTTTTGAAGAGTAATCAAGAGAAAAGTAACAGGATATCCCAGAGACACAGTAAAGTCTAAACTTCCACTTCTCTGAAATTTATGTACCGAACTGCCCACACACTGGGCATCTCCATCCTCAAAAGATGTGCAGACAGGACAGCTCAGCTGAGGCTTTTCAAAATTATTACATTTGAGAGTGAAGGAGTGAAACTAAGCCTGGCAGAGGGGGGAAGAGAGGTGTTCATTTAGTGCTGGTCTTTTTGCCTTCCACTACCTGAAACAGTAATTAAATATCTAATGGGTAATAAATTAAGTTTGTTTTGCCTAAATTGATTTTGTTTTGCCTAATATGATAATTAGTAGCAAACTCTTTGTCTTTACCTCCACCTTTGCTTCGCCATTCCTATGCTTTCTATTTTCTACCCCCATCCTGCTGAGGATAAAAGTGAGCAGATGGCTGAGTAGGAGCTCATTTTTTCACCAAAGCTAACCCACCATAAACCAGTAAACACAAAACACCACTGCTGATTTTTCATGAAAATGTTAATTGCAAAGCAGGAAAAAAAAATTAATATTTGTAACAACAGATTGTGACAAAGAAATGTCAGATTTAACTTTGTTATTTTCCTCTCTTTCATAGTACTTTCTTCAACATAACATTTCACAGTTTTAATATATTTAGATGAAAATACCTGTTTACAAAACAAATGAGGTGATTTCTGACATGGACAAACATCTTTTTTCTCTTTGGAGATAACGTTGGTGTGCAATGACAACAAATATGTTACTCCTTACCTATAAAAAACCCAAGTAAACTCACTTTTTTTTTTCATCTATATGCCTGTCACTTAGTCAATTTTTTTTTAAATTATTTCAGAATTTTTCAGAAAAGACTTGTTTGACATTTTGAATTTAGTAACTAATAGGAATGTCATGTTGATTAATATACTACACACAATATTAATTTAGTTTTTCTGTTAAGCAACATGGTGCTTTATTAGCAGTATGCACTCAGAGCAAAAAACACTCAGTTACCTCTTTAAGGAGCACATTGTTATAAATTTTATAAATTTCAGCTCTTTTGTTTCACATTGGAACAGAAATATGAAAAACTGTGACTAAAATTAGCAGTTGTGGCTTGAATTAATAGATGAATTGCTCAATAGGTACAAAATGTAAATTTGAGAGGAATTGCTTAAACATGCTAGAGGTTTCAAATCTAGATAATGTCTCCGGGGTGGAAATATTCTAAATGTCCCTGCATATATCATATTCCAATGAATATTCAGTATATCTCAGTGGTCCAAAGAGTGAACAAGGTGTCTCAATTATGTTGTAAAGAGAAAATGAATAATCCAGACAGACTTACTTCCTAAAACTTGATTTTATGTTGCCTTTTCATTTAACAACCACAGTGAAGTTTTAAAATGACCTCTTATATTAAAGGTGTTTTATATATAAACACATGTATCTATATATGTATTATAGTTTTTAAAAAGCTATCTATGAAAGTGAAATGTAACATATGGGATTTCCAAGAGGAGAAAAAAAATCAAACTGTGAAAAACATAAAGTTTTATTTGCGTACTTGTTCCAATATATGGCATCTTCAGACAAAGATATGGAGGAGAAGTCAAATAAGCTATACACTACACTGGTATAGAGCTTTGCCTAAGATCATATTAAGGTGGATTTACATCTCTTGGAGTCAACTTTGCCCTCATCTGTCCAGTTCAAAATACTAGTAGAGAATCTTGATACCTTCTGAATTTTCACATCAGCATATCTGACATATATAGGGCGCAGTACATAACTTCATAACTTCTCCATTTAAAGACATTACGTCTCCTAAAACACACAGTCTCTTTCCCAAAGTAATCAATGGATAAGTGGGACAGTATGGACTCCTTTGAGCTTCTGTTTTCCTATTTCCATATACAAGTTGAACTTTCCAAAGGGAACTGTCTCTGTATACTCATATGTACAGACCAGAAAAGAAGACATGAAAGTTCCCTGAAAATCGTTTGCTTTCCTAGGCATGTTGGGATAAATAACAGCCTTTTAGTTGACATTTCTTTCGTGCAGTACATTTTTTGTTCATTTATTATGTTTTTAACCTGAAAGGGACAAAAATGATATAACTATGGTGACTAATTAAAAAGTAAACCCAAATATACATTTGGAAAAATCAATGTTTACTGTCCTCAGCAATTGAAAATGGGTTTACATTGAAAGGATAACTTCATTCTTGGTGACTAATTTGTCTAACTGTAATGTAGATGACCTTTGATAATACTGGCATTGGGCTCATTTTTGAAAACTCTATGGAAGGGAAATTTATAGAACTGAAGTAAGTGAGTACTACAGTTCTAAACCAGTCAGGTTCTCAAATTGTTCCATATAATTTCTTCTCTTCACATTATCTATTCTTTAGACATTTACTTTATTCTGTGAACTTTGCTTCACCTTTTTCTTGATCAATGTAGCAATGAAAAATTGTTTTCCTCTACCATTAGAAAAGGACTAGCATTTGGATACTGATAAGAAGAAAGTTCTAATGAATGCTTGCTGAAAGTTTCTGTCCTTCTCTTTCCAGAAGATTAGAAAACTGGCATTGTCAAGAGCTCTGTAATTCACCATAGATGTTTCTTCAGTGTCCGCTGTGATGGTATATCACTACCTTTAAGGTTAAAATTTTCTCAAAAGAAAGGAAATAATACAGTTTCCCTTGCAGACATTAGGGAACAAAGTGGTTTTTGGGGAGTTTAGAGTTAGAATTAGTCTCTCCTTGAGGGAAAATTAGAACTAAATTCCATTCACTCTTACAATTCAAAATAGAATTCCAGTATTTAAATTTAAAATCAGAATTTTTTTTTTATAAAACACTCTGAGTAGAACTCCAAGCAGTGCTATGTGATGGCACTAGAGCTGATCTCCTCTGTAACCTTCCCCTGCACTGAGGTCAAACTAACAGGCTGATTGTTCCCTGAATTCATTTTCTGGCCCTTCTGATAGATAGGCATCACAGTCACTAATCTCCAGTCATCAAGGACCTCCCCAGTTAGACAGGACTGCTGGTAAATGATGAAAACTGGATTGATGAGTGCTTCTGCCAGCTCACTCTGTACCCCTGGGCAGATCCCCTCCAGCCCCACAGACTAGTGTCTGTTTAAGTGGTGTAGCAGGTCACTGACCATTTCCCCTAGGAATATAGGGGCTTCATTCTGCTCCCATCCCCGAGTTCCAGTTCAGCGGCCTTGGTACCTGGGGAACAAGTAGTCTTAAAGATTGAGACAAAGAAAGAATTAAGTACCTAAACTTCATGCAGCAGTGCACAGAGTTACTGAGCTGGAAGGTGGCTCAGCTGCTGCAGGATATAGAGCAGATCCAGGAACAGAACAGGATGAATGGGGAAGTCCTGCTTCTTATGCCTTACCAGGAATTGTGGTTCTGGAACTCTACTCTTGAGGCAGGAGCCCTGGTCCTGTTCCTGTGGCTCTGTTGGATAACCAGAAAAAAGCTGTAGTGCCTGGAGAAATGAATCCTGCCTCCATGTGTAGCTACAGTGTATGTACATGAAGGAGCAGCTTTTGGAAGCCATACTGGACTTCTTCTACCACCACGATGATGAGTTAAAAAGTCAATACCCCAGATTCCTCAACACCCTCACTTAGACATCAAGAGAACAGCCTGCTGGTTCTAGATGAAAGACACCTGGAATGTTCTGGTTCAGTCACACTGCTGCCAGCTGCCAGGGCTGCCTACTACATGTTTCTGCAAGCTCAGGCTTAAACACCTCCCAGGAAATTTTAGCCATTGAGATGATTTTTGGGGTGCACCTAGACGACTCACAATCTATCCTATACCACCAGGAGAGCTGTGATGTGGCTGAAAGCTTCAGCAGGCATGGCCAGCAAAACATCTTCCACCCCAGAAATGAGAACTTCTTACAACAAAAAATAAATACATGAATACCTAAAAAGCAAATTCTGTGCAGAGTAGCTAAAAAACAAAACAAAACAAAATAAAACACAAAACAAACAACAAAAAAACCAAACAACAAAAAAAAACAAACACAAAAAAACAAAGAAAACCCACAAAAAACAAAAAACAAACAAACAAACAAAAAACAAACCTGCAAAAATTCCTTATTTTTTATAAAGAACAACTATACTTAGTTATTTAGTTTCTGGAAAGAAACTTACTTTGTACTTCCACTGTAATACACTAAGTAGATATAAGAACTAATTAAATATTTTAATTAATATTCCTAGTCCTGTATACTTTGAGTAAATACATGTGCCAGTTTCCTCTAAATATTCAGTTTTCTGTAAATATTCTGTGTCTCTGAGGAGTTTCTTTATAATAAATTGAATCTAGTATGAATGTTGATGCAATCTTAGCTTTAGACATTCATCTCTTACATAAGACAAAGATATTGCTGAAGAAAAAAGCTTTTAATTATCCATTTATTTTTATAGTATCACATAGTAGAAGCATTCCATGTTAAGCTGCCTTCCCTAATATACTCACTTTGGTAATTTACACAACAAATTACCATATTTAAAGGTCAACTTCCTTAAAAAACATAATTTCACACTTAAATTTACCAAACTTCAGAGATAACACTTGTCTTAAATATTTTTCTGATAGCTGTATGGTTTTGTTGTTTTTGTCATTTTAGAGGAACACAAGGTTCTAATATAATAAGCCAGAAAAAAAAAAAAAAGAAAAAAGAAAAAAAAACAACAAAACAAAACAAAAAACCAAAACCTTAAAATATGCTGGCATATTCTCAAACCATAGACAAAGTATTAAGTTATATGTCAGTCACGTTTGTGACTAGGTAACCAAGGGATTCACTAAGTCTTCACAGGGACAGTCACAGCATCTTCCTTATGAATTATGCATATTTACTATTTACTTCTATTTGAAACATTAAAATTATTCTGATTATGTCATATATGTCAAATCTGTATGCAAAACCAGATCTATACTCTCTAGTTATAATTTAATGGGAAAAAAAGGAACTTATTAAGGGAACAAATAATTTTTTTTTCTTCTCCTAAGACTATTCTCCTATGCTGATGGTTTGATTCCCACTGGATGTGTTCTGATTCTTCAGATAGCTAGTGAAAGTGTCCCTCTTCCTGTCTTTCTCCAATTATGTATTTCACTGAAATTCTCTATAAAACTGAATTTAATTTAGATGACTCTTCACTTAGGTCCTGATCTAAACCCCATGAAAGGAGGTGATTTTCTTTGGGAATAGAGTTCCAAAAATAGTTTTAAAATATTTTTGAAATAATGATAACCTGAATATATGTCTCAAATTCCTGTGTTCTGAGACTATTTCATAGAATCCTAGAGTCATAGAATGTTAGGGGTTGGAAGGGACCTTAAAGATTATTTAATCCTAGCCCCCCATGCCATGGTCAGGTGTCACATGAAAAGGGGAGATTTCCTTGATCCTTAGTGTTTTATTTGTTTGTCAGCCCACCAGGAAAGCCAAGACCCTTGTGCCCAACGAGTCTGTCAGTGTCCTGTTATGGGAATCCATCACTGAACAGTCCTAATGGATTGGAGGGTGGTTTGACAGACTTACTCAGAGACACATGCCAACAGAATAGGGGAGACCCCTCAGCAGGTCTTCCTACATTATTTGAGTATGTTACCCATTTCTGGCAGCCTCTAGCACCCATTAAGGTCTCACACTAACAGTTTACAGAATAACACCCTTTATTAATAGAAAATTGTGACAGGTTAAGATTCAAGTATTGCCAGTGATAGCATCTGACTGCAAAAACATATAAAAAGCAAAACCAGACAAGCTCTAATCGCCAATAAAAATATTCAGCACCCATAGAGTATGGATCTTAACCAATAGGTGTCCCTACGGAGGAGAAGACAGGTTCAACAAGTCACTGATCCCAGCAGTCATGGTGGAGTCTTCCCTATATTTTCCCCCATTCTTGACTTTTGCACTATTTCTTTATGTTTAGGTGGTGCTTCAGTGACTTTAGTCATGGATACTTTTATTGCTGATTGGTGTAAAATTCTCTTACTTTGCTTTTAAAGATACAGTCAAAAAGAGCATATGCCCAGTGAAGGGTGGTTGTACCATGGAGGTGGGAAACTTTGGGATGGAGGTGTGTGTTAATATTATAGTTAGGTTATAATGAACCAAGTTCATCTGAGGAGAGATATTTCGCCACAGCTGTTGGCTCAGCAGCAGGACATCTTCTCCTCTCTCTCTTTGTTGGTAGGTGCTATGCAGTTTATCAGCTTCAAAGTACCATTGAGTTTCCCTTCCTGAAAGGAATTCCACAGAGCCTGACCACAGTGTCTCCACTCTCCTCCACCCTTCATTCCATCCCCCTTAGCAGGTGCTTACTGTTGTATGGGGAATCATAATGGAGCATGCCAACCAATTCCATCGAGGGAGTAGCAACTGCATTTTACCCTATAATTTCTGTGTCATTATAACTTCTGTTAAGATATGAATATAACTTCTTAGTTTCCTCTAATTTTACCCCAAACCATCTTTCCACATCTGGGGTTTATGAATTCAAGCTTAATGCAATATGAAGGCTGAGAAATCTCCAGACTTCAGCAACACTCACAGGTTATGCTTACTTAAAGTCAGGAAACATAAGCTCTGAGAAGCTTTCAGAGAACATATTTAGGGCTTCTTACAGTGATTCATAGAATCATAGAATGGTGTGGTTTGCAAGGGACCTTAAAGATCATCTAGTTTCAACCCCTCTGCCATGGGCAGGAACACATTCCATTAGACCAGGTTGCTCAGAGCCCCATCCAACAAGTTTTCATGTTTCAAGTTGTTTTATGATTGTTCTTTCTAAAGACTTACCCATTTCATTATAATGAGTGACAGACACTGCACAACGTAAGACAAGACCCTGCTAGACTGTTAAAACACCTGAAGAGATAGGAAGGACTGCCTAAATTTCTTTGTGTTTCTCATATGTGGTATCTTACACCAATTGTATAAGGACTGAGTAACATATAATTCTGAGATGGGGCTATTTATCTCCAAGGAAGGTAAGAAACATTTTACCAATCTTGTACTTCAGGCAAGCAGACCTCACCTTGTTCAGAGAACTGGGACAACAGAGGAGGAAACTCTGAAGGTATTAGTGTCACAATCAAAATAGTAGCCTAACTTGGAAACTGCTCTTTTCAACATCTTTATCAATGAGCCAGAGGAGTGAATAGAGAACTTGTGATAAGATTTGCAGATGAGACTTAAGAGTGGGAACCAGTTGATATGCTGGAACAACTGGTGCCTACATGGAGTTCACCAAAAAAGACAGAGCCAGTCTCCTTATGGTGGTGTGTGGTGGCAGGTCCAATAACAAGAATAAACTAAAACAAAAGAGATTCAGACCAAGTTATCAGAAGAAACCTTTACCTTATAAGAACAGTAAAGCAGGGAGGCAGGTTGTACTGAAAGGTTGTGCGGGCTCTATCCGTGGAGTTTTTCAAGACCTGACCTTATCAAGCCCTGGTCAGCCTTATCTGCTTGGAGCAGAAGATTGCAGAAAAACTTCCACCGGTCTATTCCAGCAAGAATCATCTTGTGATTTTTATCATTATTTCCTGGCTCTTTTAACTACCAGAACCAAATTTTGGTTTTGAGAATATTAACTTTCTGAAACCATCCAGAGGCAATATTCTCTGTGAGTTCTTAAGAGCTTAGACCTCAATTCAGATAATAGTCTGTGTCAGGAACTTACACTTTAGTATCATTCAGTGCCCCTTTCAATGAAGGAGTATCTTAGAAAAACTGATAGGTGTTTTAAAATTATGCCGTACAGTGGGTTTGCCTTCATGTTTTATGATGAAAAAAAGAAGTAGTAGCTTGTTCTTATATATCCTGATCAAGCAATGAGATACTGTAAAATAAATTTCATGTAATAAATATCTAGAAAATGTTATCAATCATGTATGTCCTAGCAACACAGAAGTTTAAAAATCCTTTATACTTAGTAGTTCCAAAGGTAAAATTTTATTTCACTTCAATAGCTTATTTTTGGAATAATGCTTAACCTACTTAATGAAAGCTATATAGTGACATGGGTAACTTATTCCTTCAAAATAATCCTCTTCAAATTGATTAGATTAAGAATGAGGTTCAGTAAACCTGGATCACATGAATGACTGTTAAATACCTAGAGAAGCAATTTTATTTTATTTTAAATCTCAATTTCCTCATTTCAAAATTTGTCATATTTGAAAGACGAACTAAATGCTACAAATAAATAAAAAACACATAATTTAATGTATATGGAAGTGAGATGTTGCTATCATCACGCAGAATATAAGTAAAAAATCAGATAACTTCCTTCCTTAGCCAGAAACTAAGTTAAATGCTTTGTTAGTGAAAAATTATGTTGCATGTATTAGCAAATTGAATGTGCTCTGTGGTATTCCCTATTCTTTGACTGTACTTCACTCGTGCAGTTGTTCTGAAAGTTAATTATGATATTAATTCAGCTGCCGGTAAACTCTTAGGTGACAGCAGGTTAGCTAGAAGGAACTGGAAATTTCCAACTCAGCAAGTGCATAGTTAAATCAACATTAAAAGAGAAACAAAGAAGGACTTCTGGAATAAATTGTAAATTGAAGCTTAAAAAAAGTACTTACAGAATAAATTTATTTATTTCCTGGAATAAATTAACATATTCTTACACATATAATAATTTATCTTAAACACTGTATTTTTATTTTGTTGCATAAGATTAATATCTATCTCATTTTTACCCTGGGTATTGTTTTATTCTGAATGCTGTTTTGAAACCTGTGAAAAGTGCCTACAGCACATTGAACCAATTACAGAACTGCCCCAGCTGGTTAGGAGAATTTTGCTCTGTTTCACAGCTGAGACTTAATGTAGGATGCTAATGGCTACAGGGAAAAAAACTTGATTTATAATCCTCAACTAAATCTCCCTCTGCAGTGGTTAATTAAGAACAATGCAACTACAAATTATCGTTATTCTAATTTACAAAAATAATATACAGAATAAAAAAAAAAAAATTATTTAAAAACCCATACTGTCAGATTCTCAAATGGGAATTAAAAGTAAGTTAAAAATGTGACTTCCAAAGATCTGGTAGAATGGCCACCTTCTCCTTTTCTCTGAGCATATACAGCATCATCCAATTTGCACCATTCTTGCAATGCATTCAGAAGAGTAATAAATTGTAAATCAGGAAATATATGAAAAGGAAAACTAGCATCCTTTGAAGTCTTAACCATTCCGCTAAGACTGATGTCGTAGTAGCTCTGGTTTTAGTTGTAACTATATACAGTAGAGTTCTAAGGAAAGAAGGAATTTATTTAAGTTGAATTATCTGTTGTTCTGAAAATACTTGGGGAATTTACATGTGGAGATATATATAACTATCAGTAATTTCACATGATATTCAGTTTCTAGATATGAAATTCTGAAGCCTGCCTGCACTGGTGGGTGCATCCATTCTATTATAATGTAACAGAGTTTTGCAAATCAAACAAGCAAAACAGAGCTTATAAATAGTGCAACAATTATTTTACAATAAGAACTTAATTAAAATACCAAAAGTTTCCAACTAGGGAAAATCTGCAAAAGTTTTGGAGCTCCCTACATCTGGAACAACAGCAGCTTTTGGTCTGGATTACAATACTGGTTTGGATATTTGTAGTGAATATTGAATATTATTATTGAAACTTAGGACAAAGACAAATGAGTTCTCTAAAATTCAGACTACTGCCTGCCCTTGGTACTATACATAAAAGGAAAGTATTCAGTGGTGAATTGCACATTTGACTTAAATCCCTGTCCCTTTAATACCACCTTTTCTGTGTTCAGCTCAAACTATCACTCTGGTATCTGGAAAAAAGGCTAATCTAGTGATTTATATCAAATCCTTGTCCTTCAAATTACAAAAACATTTCTTTGTACAGAAATATTTCCTTGTCACCTAATTATCAGTATAGGTTTATTTGATTTTTTTAATTATTTTAATTTTGTATGACTTCACTTAAGTGAAGTCATACAAAAGAAGAATAATTTTTTTATTCCAATTAATAAAACAAGGAAATCATCAAATAAAAATCAAATGTAACTAGTTAAAACTGAATAATATACTTGATCAAAAATTAAGTCAGTTAGATGAGACTGGATTAAATACAACCCACATTTAACAAGTATAGATCATGTCCAATTTACCTGCTAAATTCTTGGACAGGATAATTGATTTTCTCACAGTAGTAAAATATGCTTGATTTAATCTTCCCAGACATCAATAAAAATCTTGGTACACTGCCACATTACTAGGAAAGCTGGAGAATGTAGAGATTTGTCAAGCAAAAAAGGAATTGTTCAAAAGGAAAGATACAGTTGATAATCATGAAAGGGGACCACAAGTTTATTTGTGCAGGAAGAAGTTCCTCAGCAGTCTTATTCAATATTTAATACTTTTCACCAGTGATTTATACTATAACAATGGTGTGAAAGCTAATAAAATTGTTGACAAACAATAAGGAAGCAATAATACTTGGAATATTATTAGTTGATGTTGAGAACCTAATTTATAAAGTGGGACTGCATTTCTTATCCAAAAATGTCGGTTATACACTTTGGCATCATAAGAAGTTTTTCTGATACATTATGGAGCCTCTTCAATTAGGAAAGACTCAACAAAGAATGTAGTTACGTGTATAAATCATTCAGAGGAGGCCTATAGATAACACTATGACAAGGCTGGGGAAACAGCAAAGACAACACTAGAACGTATTAAGTGAGAAATCTAAAGTGAACAGAGGTTTAGCCATCTATCAAGCAAACCCTGTCAGGTCCATTCCCAAAAGAATAGAAAATTTCTATATTCTTGGAAATCACTGAACAGTTTTGTTCCAATAAAATGTATAAAAATTAAGTTCCCTACAAGAAACACTGAGCTATATACCAAGGTCGTTGTACGTACATAATATGCAATAACTTTTATCATTTACATCAGCTAACACATAAAATGTGCATTACCAAACAACTTTGATTAAGAAGTATTTATGAGAAATTTCTATGTTCTGAGGTTTTCCAAAAGTGACAGTATCTGTATCATATCTAAGACCTAATTTACATTTATAATCAGGTATTACTAACAACACTTGATTTTTTAAAAAAAAATTTAATGATTGAATATAATACAATAGTTTTTCAATGTATTGTTGCGCTTCAAATATATTTTTTTTGCAATAATCACATTATTTTTTTCAGATGACCTTTAAGGAAACCCTGTTTCCCTTTTGAGACTTATTTTGCCTTCTCTGGTTGAAAAGTCCCCTATTTATTGTAAATGCAGTTCTAATACAAATGAAATTTCTTCATTGATGAAACAAATAGAAATTATATAGAAATACACAAAACACTTCATTATCATTATTAATTGTAACATCATAGAAAGTGAACTGTTCAGAACCATCGCCTACTACTATTTTTCAGTGTTTCAACCCAGATTCCTTTTTCTCAATATCTTTTCCTATTTTTTAACAGCTTATTATAGTAAACACTTGGATTTTCTTAATTATAGAGAGTAATAAAATATTATTTCATAGCCTATTTTTAGATGGCATAATATGTTCCATATTCTAAATGTAGATAAATGTATAATAATAATCTCAGTATATTAACACGTAAAAATACTTCTATATATATAGTGTATATTATATATATGTTTTATACCTCTAAATATCCTCTTTCCCTGTGACATAGGAAGGTTCTCATTTACCCATGTCATTACCATCTGTAGCTTCTTCCATCTTCTTTGTGGTGTGAAAATCTTCAGAATTGATTTGTTTGGTTTGACCCATTAAAAATCATAATGTAGAGTAATTTCTTCTGTAGCTAAATTCCAAGCTTCCTTCCTCAGATATCCCTTTCAATTTTCTCTTTAGTCTACATCTTCCCAGATTATTTTATCCTGTAATCCAACTAGCATTACCTGGAGCTAGAAAACAATCAATTCGCAATCTGTGCTGAAATGAAATTTTGATATTATTTAATATAATGATTTCCTTTTCTAGTTTGTATTCATATATGAATAAGTAAGACTTGATTGTAAGCAATATATATTTATATATCTGTCCTGTATTTTTTGTACATTAAATTATAGGAGGTGTCATTTCAGACTGTTTATTTGTTCATTTTGTCACATCTTGGATCTGAAAGGCAGTTTAATGTGGAGCCTGGAGCCTATCTGTGTTTGAGTTCCATGAGCTGCCAGTAATGTTTCTGAGATGAAACTGTGTAAAAGCCAGTTTGGCTGTATTCTTTGAATTTTAATGATTTCATAGATTTTTAATGACTGTTTCAATAGAAAACTGAACCTTGTATTTTCTAAGATGAAAAACGAATGTTGGTTTAGTGTCAGATCTGGACTGTGCCTTCACCTCCTCAGAGCTGACCTGCCTGCACTCCAGGCCAGTGAAGCGATGCACCTTAGTGGTACAATCTTGACTCGGACTTCTGTGTCAGAAAAAAATGGAGAAAGACTCTTTGGGGAGGTCCGGCTTCTCTTCACTTCATCTGTGGCTTTGCCCCTCATCTCAGAGCTATGTCATTTGCCCAGCCACATCACTGCTGATCCCAGCCCTGGTCCCCACTTGCAAACTTCACTTCTGAAGTGAGCAGCCATATAGGTGTTCTGGTTAGAAGGGAAAAATTATTAAGCAGAAGAAAAATACTGCTGAAAAATACCGACAGACTCTTGCTTAAGGTGGTGGGCCCCCTTGTTGGGGGTGCCCCTGCCCTGTCAGCATGACTGGCACCCCCTGCCCCTTTCCTTACAGGACAGCCAGGTCTTGCTGCTCCTGCATCATTTTAGTTTGGTTCTATTTGGTTAGGAATTAACTCATGTTAAATTAATACTGCAGTAGAAAAGATGAAATAATGCCGTTTAAGAATTTATCATTGCCTTCCAGGCAGATGGATACAAACATATTCACTATCATGAAAAAAAAAAAAAAGTACCTCTTTCCAGTAAGAAAATTCTTTTATTATTTTTTATTATTATTTTGCATGTGGTTTGATGATAGCTCCTAGTAAATAAAGACATTCACAATGTATTACTCAAAAGTAGTTAGTGAACACTTAATAAAAATACTTCTATTAAATTGCTTTTCAAGATCAACAGCTATTAAATTAATAGCATTGAGTCAACTGCAGCTAATTGTTGTTAATTACTATGAGAGGTACGGGGTGCTTCTTCCACTTCATATGCGGAAGCCATAGGTTTCCTTCTTATATTTTTTCATTAATTTTTAAATTTAGGTTTCATGGATTGTTTCTTATTAAATGAATAATTTTTATTATATTGAAATGGTAGATAGTAACTTCTCTATGAAATAAGTGCAAACAATCTGACCTATGTGTTTGTCATAGGGCAACTTAATTGCTAAGCTGAAGGTTTCTGCTGGCTGGCAGGTTTAGTAGTGTATGTCCTGCCAGCTCTCATTTGTCAGCACACTGTGCCTTTATTTTTCTGCCCTGAAAAGTGAAAGGGGTTTTTTAATTAGATTAGGCACAAAAAACCAATATGTCAAAACTTCCTACTATCTGTCATTGACTATCTGATTCTCCAAAACAAAATAACTTTTTTGTAAAGCCTGATGTAACAAACTGGATTTGAA
>JAWWLV010000001.1:73906853-73925777 GCA_035041135.1 Platyrinchus mystaceus
TGTGATCTGTTTATGATATAACTGATAAATGAGAAGAAGATACACACATTATCTGAAATCTGATGTCCTTTGTGTTTTTCTGTGCCTGTCAGGAACATCTTGTTTGCTGCTTCTATAAGAAGGAGATTTTCACATGTTGAGATATGTAAATTTTTCCCATAATTTTGATGTTCATAGAATTTCTAGATAAGTGCAGGTATATTTCCAAAGCCACAGCCTACTAGTATGGAAGAGGAAAAAAAAGATGAGATGAAGAATAAACCCACAGTTTATAACTTTAGATATTTTTTTTTAAATTATATCCATATAAACTTCCAATATTGGTGTATTAACTGTATGCAAGATACAGATATAGATGTTTCAGAATATCTAAAAATGTTTCAGAATAAACAAAGTTAATTCATAGGTGAGTCTCAAATTTAATAGCACAATTTATTTCTTGTTATTACTATGATTTTTTCTTTATCTATTGCAATAACAAAGCCAATAAATTATCTGAGACCAAAATCTTCTGATAGGTGGAAGAGATGATAAACAGGAAAAAGCAATATGAGTTACTAAAGCATGAATACCTTAAATCTCAAAAAATATATGCTAGCTTATGATCCTTTCTAGACATTTCAGTGGAAATTATATGAAATTTGTAAGGAGGAATTGTTTAGCTTCCATTCACAGATTACTTTTTTCACACTACTATGTGAGTTATTGCAATGCCTTTTGCCTAGAGATAGCTATATAGATCTCCTATGTTTATAGAAATATGTTTAAATAAATAAGAGCTAGTGCAATGTGAGAAGTAGATGATGGTGATAAAGTGCCAGACCAGAACTTCGTAACATAGTTTTGAATGTATATATATATATATATATATATACGCAGGGTAAGATTGCTTTTTTAGTAGTAGAGGAGGAAATATTGTAGAAATCAAGATGCTAGGAACCTAAATGAGAGTTTGGACTTCATGCACCTAAGAAATATTCTCAAAAAGTAATGCAGAATACTTAATTGCAGAAATTAAATTAATATTTTTTCAGCTGACTTGGAAAATGAGGTTCATCAATGGGTAAAAGAGGGAAAAGACTCTGGGGGCAAGGGTAGGAAGGTCAGGTTGGACTGTTTCTGTGTTCAACTGTTTGATATTTTAATAAAATGTCAAGAAAGAGGTTGAGATTTTGATTTAAACATTGGGTAAATATCTAGGGTAAATAAGTAGCTAGGAAATTATCAGAGGCCTGCTACATTCATGTGTAAGAGCTTTTACTGGAGAAGGAAATTTTAGAAAAAAGACTCACATCAGGGTAAAGATGCATGATAGAAACAATGACATGAAGTATGAGTGATGAAATGAGTCATAAATTCTTGTATTATTGGAACAGAAGTCCCTGCAAAATAAAGGGCAGAAAATTTATTTGAGAATGAATTTAAGTACTACACAACTTAGATGTTTCAGTTTTCACCCACATATTAATTTCCTTACAAAGTGTTGCTATTGTGACTACTCTGTTTTGATCTACAGAGGCACCATGTTTTAAACCAGAGTAATTTTCATCTTTTATGACTATTTCTAGAGAAAAACAGCATAATGTTCTGTTTCGAGTTTTAATAATATTACCTAATCTATTTTAGTGGCACTTACATGGATTTAACTAAAAGAAAAATCTCATCCAAGACATGAAAACTGTACCCTTTTTATCCTAAACAATTACAGAGGACTGTCATCTCAAGCTTGTAAGTAATTTTTTTTCATCATAATAAGTTAATGCTGGCTCATTTCCATGGCAACATCCAATTCAACAGTGAATAGTTCTGCATTTGTATTTTCTCCTCTTGACATTTTCAATAAATGCTTGAGACCTGCCAAACGTGTGCAAAGAGATAAAGGTCTTATCTTAGAGCTTAATGGATACAAAACTGCTACTCTAGTATTTACGCATGTGAAAGATTGTCCTACCACAACTGATTTAGTTCTGTGTCTCTTCCCTGGACTAGATTATTTTTTCTTTTACACTTCAAATAGTTACAAAGTAACTCCTTATTTCCATTCTTGTTTCTTTCTCCAATATTGGTTCAGGTAGCCTCAATGTATTGTGCCATTCTCTACAAATCTGTGCAGTTCATCTGAATGGTGTTACACACCTCAGAAATATTCTACTATTTTGAAAATCAGGATTGAGTTTTTTACCTATTTGCTTCTTACTCACAGAACCTGCTGTAGCTGTGCCTACAGATCAAAACTCTTATAAGAAATCAGTGGCAAAAATGTTATGAGTTCAAACAACATTCTAACTTCAAATGTCACAATAATTTACAGAGAACTAAACATGCCGGTTTCAGAGGCTCCTTTTTCAAACCCATTTATGGCCTTAATGACATAAGGACAATGGACAGTCTTCCAAAATTTTCAAAAAATTTTATTTATTACGAAATTATTCTCCATTCTCTTAAATCAAAGGACAATCAAATCAATATTACATAGCACACAAAGCTCTGAGACACATATATCTCAGCTATATCTGAAGTAGTCAGACTTAACTTCCCATATTATTTCAAAGACATAGATATTTTAGAAATGTCTGACTCATTTAAATGTACACCCTGAAGGGTAAAGGGGTTTACTGTGCTCAATAAGTCTCTGTCTCTCCGTTACCTATAAAGTAGTCTGACAGACTCATTCTCTCTCTACAAAGTGAGTACAATGAGTCATTTGTTTACATGGTACTCATCCATCAAAAATCTTGGCAAGACAAAAATGTTATTACTTGGCTTCAGTCAAACAAATTAGGCAAAAGACCCAGTAATTAATAGTTCTGTCATGCCTTTAATCTTTCTTGTAAAATAATAAAGCCTTTGCAATGACTTGGCATGACAAGGGTTGTCACGCTACCTTTCTTTTTCTTGCTCACTCGTTTGTTACAATATGTTTAAAAGGTTTCATTAAAGGTAACAAACAAATTGAGCTCACCTGTAAGTTATGGGCAATGAAGTGAACAGGAAGCTGCTGAAAAAAAAAAAAAAAGGGAAAGAACCTCAGTTAGAGTGTCTTCTGTTGCAAAAGGATAAGCTCCTTGTGAGCTGTAGTTTGGTGAGATGACATCAAGCTCTCCATCACACAAGTCACTGATTCGTCATAATAGCTTGCTTGCCAAGCTGGTGTCAAGAATCAGAGTGTGGGTGGTAGAGCATTTATAACTCATTTGGAAGAGGTCTAGTCCCACACCTTTTCATTATATTACTAGGCAAATTCCCTCTTATTTCCTTGATGTCAACACAGAATGAGACTTGCTGGCTCAGGATTCTAGTTTGCTGAACAACAGTTACCTATTACTGACCACTTGTTCAGTTGATTTGTTGGGGTATTTCCCTCTTCAAATCAGAAAGAAAGATGAAACTGTATATTTTCATCAGAGTAATCAGTAGTTATAGCATAAGAACAGTGGCTGTATGTAACAGGATTGATGTGATCTTATAGCTCTGTTGTTGAAACAGCACAAGAAATATTTGTCAATTCCAAATTGAGACAGCTGGTGAGAAAAGATAACTGGTGTTGGTGAAAAAACAGGAGTAGAAAGATACTTCTGAATTAAAATTAGGTATTCAAGTTTATTGCTTTCTTCTTGTCTTGAGGAATGAAAAAGTTGATTACCTCCTATCACCTGCACCACTGTGTCCTCCCTGTATGCAGTTTGCTTTGTTGGCATTGAGAAGGCACTTTCAACTCATATTCAGCCTGCTATCTACTGCAACCCTCAGGTCCTTTTCAGCAAGGCTTTTGTTCATCCAATTAGTTTTCTTTCTTTTCCTGTACCATGCCTATAGCCCTTGTTTTCTTGATCCTTATGATAACATAACTTCCAAAATAGATTTCTTCTCCATAATCACAGTCATCTGTCTTTGTCCTTAGCTACTTCTTTTTACTCTTTCTTCCTTAGTCTCATATTTCATCTTTGTAAAAAAATTATGGACAGAATTATCTCAGGTAAAACAATTATTCTGATCAATTCTCTGCCTACATTTTGCCACTGGTATCGTACTGAAGTCTTCTCCTATTCATAATAAATACGATTAATTTTACCATGATGAACCAATGACTTAAATCCCAAAGTTAATGTCAATTCAATCTGAATTTCCCATTTGTTACTTCATCAAAATACAAGAGAATTGGCTCCAGGGAGAATGTTTTATTCTCATCCTTCTCTGCTCTTGCACTAATTCTTCTACAAACTATCTTCATTCAAATAAAAGAAAAGATTTTTCTAATGTACCTACATAATTTTTTTTAACTTTTCCCTAGGGCTAAAATCCAGATTCTCCAGCAAGTTCTTAACTCTTTTTTTTTTTTTTTTTCATTTAGAAGAGTTAAAAAAAGTTTTAGTTTTCAGTAAAGAACAGCAGAAGTACTATTCAGTTGCTTTCTCAAGTCAATATAGATGAGGCAATGGTTAATTAGCAGACACTGTCTCATGCTGGTAGTTCACCTTTTTTTCAGATAATCATAAGCTGTACCCCATAATAATATCTGAACAATACTATTATCTTAAATTAATTAACTTTACACTAGCCATGAACTGTATGGGTGTGAGACTGAGGGCTGGGATTATTTTCTCTATTTTCCAGTATAGACACAGGCACTGACACCAACCACTCTCAGTAACAGACAAATGCAAAAAGGTCTTATATCAGAAGTCTACACAACTACTCTTGTACATGATCCTACTGAACACTTGGAACAGCTTGTAGTTGTGAACTCTTCCAACAGCCTCTAACAGTCTAAATGTCTGAAGTACAAGCAAGTAAAAAAATAGATGACACCATAAGGAGGCCTGAAGTCTGCCAAAACAGAGAGTTTGGGATCTGGCATGATGATCTTTAGGAGAGGACTATGCCTGACAGAAGAGAAGACAAAAAAATTGTCCAGGACTCTTTGCAGATATGAAAATTCCACCATGATCCAAAATTTGATTTTACAGTTGAGCTCAGGACATATTGACTAGACACCAGAAAGATCCTTTGCCACAAGCTGCAGTTCAGAGCTATTACTCTGTATTACCTCTGTTGTTTGTAAAAGACACATGTCATATATTGCTTTAACCTGTAACCTATTAACCTATTACAGGAAAAAGATACTTCTTTGCTTTAATGCAATGTAATGATTTTGTCATGAATATGCATCTTCATTCATGGTCCCACCAACACTTCCTATCATAAATTGTAACTGTGAAGCTGCTCTCTTAGAGGTGACAGTAGTTGTAGCCCATTGTTAAGAGACTCTTTTTTTGTCAGTGGTTAACTCTAGATTTACCAGTATAAGTCTATGGTATCTCTTTTAATGTCTCCTTATATCTTTATGAACATTTAGACCTGTTAAGAAGCTTTATCCTAGCAGCAATAATTGTAGGGATTTTCTAGCAAACCTTGGGAAAACAATTTTAAACCCCGAAAAACAGTAGCTCACCCTCTTGAAAAACCAGTATCTTAGAAGAAGAGTTTATTGCACTTATAAGTTTATGAGGGAAAAATCATTGTGAACACCTGCGTTTAAACTTACCATGCCTTTATAGAACAATTTGATCATAGTGGTAACTGGGCATTATGTAAGACGTTTTTAACTCTCTGAGGAGATTGGTTAAGGAGAGGAAAAAAAGTAGCAAACCAGTCAACTGTATTTCTCAGAAAAAGGCTAAGCCCTCCTACTGGAGGATAAAGGCATAAAAAAGAATTTAGGTCTGTTAGAAGAAGCAGGTTGAGACAGATGATGTTACAAAAGACATATTTTTTACGAAGTAACTAATTTTTTTACACGGAATGGGGATTATCTACAGGCATCTCACTGCAAATACATTTCTGCAGTGTCTTATGGTCATTTATAATCAGTGAAAGAGATTCAGGTACTCATTCTAAACAATTTGTTTCACAGTAAGTAAAAAAAAAAAAACAGAACAGCTCAGATAACTCACACTATGATAGTGGAATACTACTTATGATGTAGACACTCTAAAAGCTTCAATTAAAGTGTTAAACTAACTGGGGGGGGAAAAAGAAAAAAAGATATTTTCATAGACAAATTATAAGAAAACCATATATTTTTCTGTGTGAAACAGTTCAAAGAAAACTTGCTGATTTCAAACAAATGTTTTCTGTGTTTTGCTCTATAATATTGAGGTTTCACGGTTTGTTTTTGCTTTTCAATAGAAAACCAATCTGTAACTAGCAGCTGATTTAGAACAGGTTTTTAAAGCCCGAGATTTTATTTTACGTTGATAGTTTATTTTTTTCTATGTGTTGTGAGTTAACCTTGCTTATAACCTGGTATAATCCAAATTATATCCTGAAAGATAAACAGATATTGTGCTGCTTCTGATGCGTTTTAAATAGTTTAGCTACATTTTAAGTGTTCAGATACATTAGGAGAGAAATAAGGAGAATTTTCAGTGAACAGGTAGTGACCGTGTTTTGGTATAAGCCAGTTTTCATGTTGTCCAGAAACTTTATAACTTTGTGACTTAATTATTTCCATAAATGGAAAATTGAAAGTTCATGAAATTTGCTATATCGAATGTAGATATAGACAGAGCTTAGAGGTTAGACTTGCTAATTAACAGGGAATTTCAAGGCTGAATTAGTTCCTTTTGAGTTAAGGAACACAAACCTGTCAAATTTAGGTGCACAAATAATATGGTGGAAGTCTGAGCTATGTCTCATATAGTAAAAGTACTACATCAGTAAATGAAGCCATATTAACTTGGTCCAGACTATTTTAAAAATCATTCATTAGTCAGTCAGTGGCTATGAGATATTCTTATATTTCTGTCAAAAAAAGACTAGAGAGAGAAAAAAAAGCAGAAAATATTGCTATTTTAACAAGGTAATATACAATTGTTGTCAAGAAAACAATATCATCTGGTTGTAAGAGCAATATTATGCAAGACACATGTTAAAATGAATAAAAGTAAAAAGTAAAATCTCTTTACAAACAAAATTCTTATGGTAGTATAAAATACAGAGTGCAAAAATAAATGGAAGGATTTGAATTTAAAAACTCAAGTCCTTCAACTATTTCAGTGAGAGAAGCACTTTTTGTCTGCTCTGATCTACGAGTTCTAGGTAAATAAAACTCTGCAAAATTATTAAAACTAGGATTATATTTTTATTCTGATACATTTTCTATCTAAAAAAGCCACTGAAGTTAAAACTGCATTTACCACCACCCACACCATCACACCCTAAAAAAAGGAGGTCAGCTTTTTTACTCTCTTCTAACAACACAAACATTTATGTCTACTTTATGGACTTGCTTCCATGCTCATAGTCTTTGTTTGCCACTAAAAAAAGACAACTGTGTTTTTCTGAAAGACTCACACTGTGAGCAGGTGTTGATCTTGCTGGGGAAAGAATTAAATATCATTTATGACAGTCAGACACATGAGCTTATTCTGCTAAAAGAAGGCAATAGCGACTTTTCTGACAGAGAAGCCAGAAAACTGCTTTGATAGCCCTCAAGGAGAAACTCTTTGGATCAGTTGAATATCAGAACACAATTTTCCTGGATTTAATGTTGTATAAGAGTTCATCACCCAGGGTGAGATCTGCTAAAGTACTCTCTATAAAGAATCTCTTGGAGGCATCTCAGAGGAAATAGTAGACGTAGTCTGGGCATGGAGAAGGGAATATAGCTATGAAGAGGGGAACATAGGAAATATGAATCTAGTTATGTGTTACTGCACAGGAGCGAGTTTTAGTCAACTTCAGCTTAAGATGGCTGTAACAGTCTTTGCCTCCTGATTCATTTTCTTTGATTGAAGGACCCAAATTTTGTTCAGCATCCTCTCTTGTAGACAGACTTATTCTTAGCAGAATGGCCTCAGGTTTGCTACATTCTACAATAGACAGCATTACTCAGTATTCGATACACCTTCTCTGTTGGTTTCTGCATTGTGTGAAGCTTAGATGAAAGGAAGTTGACTGCTCTGAAATGTTTAACAGAGGATTTAATACACAGTCATCCTATTCTAATGTCAGCTGATTTTTTTTTGTTGCCGTCAAGATTTGGTTTTGGATGCTTTGAAACCCCTGATTGAGTCGATCTTAACTTTAGCAACTGTACTATAGATAAATATTTAATTATTTAAAAGAACATTAGCAAATTACGGACATAACACACAGATTTATTTTCAAATTTTAACTATGGTATTTATCAGAACTGCGAAACAGATACTGTGGTTACAAACTTGGAGGACAAGGTTACTTTCAGGTATGAAATGAAGTCTAGGTTTTATTAATATTTATGTTTCTTCAGACTGTATTAAAATACTTCATAATGGAAAAATTGGTTTACAAGAGACAATATAAAACTTGTCAACTTGTGTCTTGTAAAAGGCTTGACCCTACTGTTGGCAAAATGTTTGGAGGTCAAATGATATTTTTGCTCAAATAAAGTCTGCAGAATCATACATTGAACTCAGGTGTTTTTCAATTATTTTATTACATTAGAATAAAAACCAGTCCTCTGAAAGGAATATTTGAGCTTTCTATTTCTCTCTTTATTCTTGCTAACATATATGTTTCAGATGATTTGGTTAGATATAGAACTCAAATTTGGAAAAAAAATGGTAAGTAATGAAAAAATAAATTTTTTTCAACATTTGATACCGTTTTGATTTGCTGATCAGAGTAACTATCAGATATAAAAAGATAACACCTAATATACTGCCTTTTGTATTAATTAATCCCATTATTTGATTAAGTCTGAATCAATTTCTGATTTGATGTCCCAGCACTAATATATGAGTAGTTAACCTATCATACAATTAATTCAAATGAGTAACATTTATGTTTAATTTAATTATATTGCAGATATCTTACAATTAAAGGATATTTCCATGTTAATATATAATCTCATAGAAGTATATACTAATTTTGGAAGGGGTAGAACTAGTTTTCTTACCAGTAGAAGTATGGTGCTTTGGTTAGGATTCATTATTAATACAGTACTGATAACAAAGGGATGTTTCAACTGCTATTGAACAGTGTTGTGTTTTTCTTTTTCCAGTGCTGCTCTGCCAGTGGAGCTGGTTGGGGGTTCACAAAAAGTTGGGAGGGGACACAGACAGGACAGCTGTCCCCAGCTGACCAAAGGGATATCCCACACCATATGGTGTCATGCTCAGAAACAAAAGTTGGGGGAAGAAGGTGGAAGCATTCAGAGTGATGGTGTTTGTCTTCCCAAGTCACCCTTATGCATGATGGGAACCTGCTATCCTGGAGATGTCTGAGTACCTGCCTGCCCATGGTTAATGAGTGAATGAATTCCTTGTTTTGCTTTGTTTCTGTGTCAGATTTTTGTTTTACTTATTAAACTGTCTTCATCTCAAGCTACAAATTGTCTCACTTTTACCCTTCCAATTCTCTCCTCCATTTCTATTAGGGTGGGAAGTGAGGGAGCAACAGGGTGTGGACCCAGTTGCCTACCAACACATCACTGACCTGTCAAAATTCTGAATACTAACAGAAAACTCCATCATTCCTGCTCATGAAATACAATAATTTAAATTGCTTGTATTTGGCTAACTCAATAACCTCATGCAGACATTTGCATGGACATATTTTAGTTCCAGTTACATTTTATTTCTCTCCTTGCCCGTTCAATGTGTAGCCACCACGAAGATTAAAAAAAATGTACCCCAAATTTCATTAGATATCCTACCTAATAGGCATTTATTTCACCCACTGAAAAATACTGAGGCAATAGTAAGTATTCTAGCAATGCCAAAAAAGGTATCAGCGATGGTGGTTTATGGTAGACCAGTTTTCACATTCCACTTAATTTAATTATTTTTCTATACTTCGCTAAAAATCTAAACTGTGATTTTCTCTGTTTTTTTTTTTCACATTTCACACTGTTATAAAAAATAAAAATATTTTGAATAGAAGCCATGAGATTAATGCAAAAATAAGAATGGAGGAATATATAGGTTGGATGCAGTTTTTCTGTATTTTGGATGGTTTTGATTAATAATTAGATAAGAATAGCTCCTAGGACCCTATGATTAGATCATGTCCTACCTGGGAAAAATGTGGATATTTTACTTCGTGATTTGACCTGCTGTCAATCTCTTGTGAGGAAAAAAATGCAAAAGTGGAAAGTGAATTGGTTTCTGATAGCAAACCCGGTGTTACCTATAGATCTGTACAACCTGATGTGCTTTGAGCATTTTATAAACCCAGGAACAAATTTTGTCCTCTTTCTGAGGTATAAGGTGGCAGCAGATAATGCACACAATAAGACCAGTTTGACTTTTCCTTTGGTAATATTCTTGAGGTGAATATATCAGATGTTGATCCCTTGAATAGCATTATGTGTTAAATAGATACTATAAAGCAGTTGCAATGAGAAAACAATTTACATGTTTCTTAACCATAGTGGTTTTAAAATCTCAGTCTTGTCTTTGAACAGACTTCTGCTGTGTCCTTGAAATATAAATTTCCTACTCAAATTAAGGAAAAGGATGTGCCAGTATGGTAATTTTGCTCCTACTGAGAAAAAGAATCTTTATCTCAGCTAAACAAGATTGATTTGGATTTTTTTCATGTAAAAATGCTCATTATAGTATATTAATATTCATTATAGTCCTTTAGTATAATTATAAATTGTCTTATAGCTGTTTTAATTTAGCCAATAATTACAAGTCTTCTTCCGTATAAAAAATTGCTCTAAATAATTGTTTTTTAAAATGTGAAAATTACCAAATGGAATGCAAAATATTAAGCAAAATGTATCAACAATGCATTGAACAAAATATGATTAAAATATAAAAAGTGCATAGCATAGATCATAAAGTAAATGTGACATGCTATACAGAACTGACATAGGAAAATCTAACTATTTTTTCATATTTATCTTTTCAGTATTTGTGGTAAAGACTTTTAAGGCACTTAATTCCAAATATATGTCAATATATATGTACAAATATATGTAAATACATAAATGCCTTTGCACAAATAAAATGAACTGAAATATTTTCATTTATATTTTCCATTGCCATCTTCAGGACAAGCAAACAAACAAGCAAGCCTTTCTTTGGTTAGTTCTGAAAGTCATACAGATTTATCAGAAGACTTTATAAGACAGTTCCTATCTAGCATGACATTCCTTTCCTAAAAACTTTACTTAAAGATTACCACTTCTCTTCCAGAAATTCCCTTTGTTTTGCTCACTTTTAGACTTAATGCCTTTCAACTTGCACTTGCAGTCAAGGTACTGTTACTTTTGAAGGATCCTGTGTGAAATGAGGTGAAGTTTGTCTTAATGCAAGTGTTGGAATTTTTAATTTAAATTTTTTTGGCAAATAAGTTACCGTTTTAGTTTTCAGGATACCAGTTCAATAGTCAGCGCTTGTGTAGGTCAGTGCTTGTATATGTTTGTGTGTGTGTGTGTTTGTGAGTGTGGGTGTACTTACATATAGAATGAGGAAATGGAATGTAAATATTCTTACTCAACTGGAAAAGCTCTAAAAAGCCTCATTTCCTCCTAATCTCCAGGGAACATTGGAAAATTTCTCCTTAGTGTAAAAAACTAAGAACGTGAAACCATGCCATTTCCATTAGTACTACTTTCACGTTTGTTTACAATCCATGGTATGTTTAGGACACTCTTCAGCACATAAGCTCTGTAAGGCAATGAGGAGTGTTCAACAGGTATCAATTTTCATCCTCTGACAAGCCTATAACCAGTTGGTTGTCTTTAAAATCATATGCCAAGGAAAAGGAATTTTGGTCCATGCTTTGCAAGAAATTGATGTTTGCCATATATTCTGTATGAATTCACACCATTTTAGAAGTCCAAACATAGAGCTCCTAATGGCACAGGAGAATTTATTATAACTTTGCTATATGCCTTGGAATTTACTATGACTTGTCTTATTAGTGCATTTTTCTGTCTTTGAAAGTTTTATGTGGAAATTTATAAGCTCTGAAAATATCTTTTTGCTTCAAACAACTCATGGTACTGCCTTGATTTCTAATAATAGATTTATTCTCAAAATCTTTGACTGATTTAGTATCTATGTGATTAAATCCAAGAGAGTAAATCAAATACCTCCAAACTTTCTGAAAGATATTTTGAATGCCACTATTACAATATATATGATGCTGCCTTTTCAAGAACTACAGGAACATTGCAACCATTTGCAATAATGAACTAATGACAATTTTAATAACTTTGTAACTACAAAAAAGTTTCAACAAATGCACAAATTTCACAATAAAAATTCAGTTTTAGGTACAAAACAAGTGTATGGTTTATCTGCATGTAAATTAAAAGGAGAGAAATAGATAGAGATAGATACAAAATAATTTTTAAAGTTGATACAAAATTATTGCTGCTGTATCTCCTTTGAAATTTTAAAGCTTTTCAGAATTCTGGTATTTCAGGAAATTGAGATGATTTTCTATATATACATATATAGATAACATATATATACTCTCACACGATTCAGCAGAAGTATACACAGTTGTCATAAATAGCATTTTTAGGCTGTACAGCTTTTAAGGTACATCTTTACAGGGAAACATTTTCCTGGCACTAATGCAGCTATGAGAACTCAAGGAAATTAGTTATTTGGCCTCATCTCCATTTAAACCAGATAACCTGGTATACAGGATTTTCGTTTCCCTTTTCTGTAATGGAACATATGGAGAGAATTCTCTCCATTTGATACCATGACTCTGCCACTCAAAAGTAGCCAGAGAAAGTGAGACAGTTCAATTTCTGTTTTAATACCTTTACTAGCAAGATATGACATATGAATGGTGCTAAAAGTAATGTATGAATTACTGTTGCTTAAATTTGTCTACTACAGCCCTCGGGTCCCATAGATGGGTCTCTTGAGGCTTTTTCCTATCTGACTTCATAGTGGTTAACATAATGAATTTCTGAAATCTTTAATAACAATAATACCCCACTCAGATTTTTTATTAAGTAGACCCATTTTATGCTCTTGTCTATTTTAATTAATATTAGGGGTTTTTTTCTTTTTTTTTTTTTTTTCAATTTCAAATAAGAAATCAGCATCTCTAGGAAAAGAATGTATCTCTTATATTCAAGTATATTTTTCTGTGGGTTTTTTTGTGGAAAAAAAATCAGTACTAGAAGAGATCAGGAAAAGGTTTATCCCAAAATTCAGCTAGTTATTATGTAGCAGAGTATAGTGCTATATACTACTAGTCCCTAATCCTGAAGTCACTACTGTAGATGAATACTATTTAAGGTCTTTACCAGCAGGTCATTTTAGAAAATAGCAGAATATTAAGTAAGGAGTTAGAGATGTTTACAGTTGGAAGGCTTGCTGAAAATAATGCCTCCTTTTGAAAGAGCAATCCCATGGTAACTTGCTTCACTGTTCTTTAACCATAAAATTAACATTCCATCCCATCATTTGGCAATGTTATAGCACTGAAGCACTATTGCTGTCTCCCATTTCCAGATGGAGTACGGCTGTGAACAGTTACTACTGAAACACATAAAATGATGTCCTGAAATGCATATAATGAAAGTCCAAGCAGAGAGGATGGTTAATATTGTTGCTGACTTTATGGCGCTAAATGTGAAAAATGCATTATATTAAGTATTATGTATACTAAGCTTTAATAGATTCAATTCTATGCTATTTCCATTTTATTGTATGTGGAAAATCAAGTGAAAATGCACAGTATTGAACATTATAATGCATGGCACTCCTCTTTCACTAATAGACATTATGCATTTTCATTAATCTTTAAAAATTCTGTAATTCTTTATAAAAGAAACAGAGAAGATACTATTCAGAATGAAAAATATAGTAAAACATGATAAAGCTCAATCCTTTGTAGCTGCAGGAGTCACCGAACCAGCATCCAGACAGCCAGACTTGCTGATGGCCGATGCAGCTCTTCAGGTCACAGGTTGCCAGGAGTGTCTCATGCCCTTTGTGAGGCTGGGGCAGACAAACAGTTATGCTGCCAAAGGTGTGCCTTGGTTGAAGAGCTGTGTCACCAGGTGAAGGAGCTGTGGAAAGAAGTGAACAGGCTGCTTAGTATTTGAGCGAACAACAAGAGATAGACTGATTATTTACTTTCGGAGACACCACAGTCTCAAGACTCTCAGGAGTCTCAAACCACAATTGTAGTGGAGAAGGAGGTGGACTCAGAACCCTGCAGGGTAATTAGTCAAAGGAACGTTAGTTGAAAGTCTGTTGAAGATAAAGGCTGGAAGCTCATGACTGCACATACCGGGAGGAAGGTTCCTCCTCCTCCTCCTCAAAAGGTAGGACTGGTACCATCCACAGTGGGTGTGAGGACCAGGAACCAGAAGGCCAGACAAACTGATGAGGTGGGCAAAGGTCCTTCTGGGGTAGTGGGGCCTCCCGAAACAACATCATTGTATGCCACATCAGGAGAAGAAGGGTAGTTGTAACAGAGGACTCCCTTCTAAGGGGAATGGAGGGCCTGATATACAGACTGGACCCAACTCACAGAGAAGTCTGCTGTCTGCCAGAGGCATAGGTAATGGTCATTACTGGAAAACTCTCCAGTCTAGTAAGGCCCTCTGATTACTATCTATTATTTGTTGTTCAAACTGGCAGCAACGAAATAGCAAAGTCTGAGACAATCAAAAGAGACTTCAGGGCCCTGGGAGGATTGTTAGAGGGATCAGGAGCAGAGACAATGATTTCCTTGATCCTTCCAGTAACAAGGAATAATATTGATAGGAGCAGGCAGATCCATCAGGCCAATGAATAGCTCTGAGGTTGTTATAACTGGAAAATTTTTGGTTTCCACTTGGATCACATGCAGTCCTCTGGTGGTGGAAGGTCTCAGAAATGAGTCGGGGAGCGGTGCTTTGGGGGGGTCTTTGGTGGTTTATGACCCCTATTCATCTGACTCTCCAGTGAATATCCTGTGTGTACGTGGTTTTCCTGGAGTGGAGGGTTTACTGTCTTTGGTGTGGAGAGATTTTGCCATCACAGACTCAAAAACCTTCTCCCACACCACCCAACTGAGCCCAGCTAGGACTGATTCTTAACACAGATACATTCTTCTTCCCTGACCCTTGTTTACTTCTCCTCAGACCTGAGGAGACAATAGTCTTTATCATGTGTTCCCCTCCACAGTCCAAATTCCAGTCAGGAAGTATACTGGGGAGGGGGGATGTGCTTCTGTGGTCACAAATAGACAGTTGCTTCCTTGCAGTTTGACAAAAAGGCTTTCTGTGATGTTGACAATGTTTAAGACCTTAACATTTCAGTTCATCACACACTGCAACATAAAAAAAGACATTAAGCTATTAGAAGCGTTCAAAGGAGGGCAACAAAAATGGTAAAAAGCCTTGAGGGGAAGCCATATGAGGAGCTGAGATCACTTGGTCTGTTCAGCCTGGAGGAGACTGAGAGGAGACTTCATTGCAGTGACAACTTCCTTGTGAGAGGAAGAGGTGGGGCAGGCACTGATCTCTTCTCTGCAGTCACCAGTGACAGGACCCCAGGGAATGGCCTGAAATTGTGTCAGGGAAGATTTAGGTTGGATATTAGAAAAAAGTTCTTCACCCAAGGAAGTGGTCACACCACCAAGCCTGACAGAGTTCAAGAAGCCTTTGGATGATACTGTCATGCACATGGTGTGACTGTTGGGTATGGTCCTATACAGGGCTGAGACTTGGACTCAGTGATCCTTGTGGATCCCTTCCACAGAATCATATTCTGTGATTCTGTGATTCTATTTCAGAAGTGTAGCAGATCACCCCAATGCAGGGCAAACTAAGGAACAACTGATATCTTGATGTCCAAAGAATCTAAGAAGTCTCCCTGGTGGTGACAGGAGTGAGGAAATTTCTAATGCACTGCACTCAGAACTAAGATATTAGCTGATAGTTCAGTAGTGTGCATACTATGTAAGGTGCAAATGGCTTTCAGAGACAAAATTCTGCATTTCAAGATCATGAGGCTTATTCTGGAGGAACTCAGGAAGACAGAGAAAAATTGATGAACATCTTGGGGCATATCTTTCAACTACTAGGAAAACTGCCTCAGTACAGCAGAGAAACAGAAAGAAAAGGGAACGAGTTTGTCAGGGACATCACATAATACTTCAGTTTACAAACCAGCATCTTCAGTCTCATGTCAGCAAGAAACTGAGCTGATAAACATGGAAATGACCTCTAGATTAAGAACTTACAGAAATATACAAAGTTATTTGCATTGTAGAGGTGACAAATCAGAAACTACTATCTCATTGCATCTTCTGTAATAGAACAGGGGCAGTGAATGAAACCAAGGATGACAAGCTAAAGTTAAAAAAAATAAAATACCAAACTTTTACTTTATTATTTTTTCTTATGCTCTCATTTCCATCTCATAAAATTAAACAGTGGTACATATAGTGTGTTTCTCTCCCTCTGTACACTGGCTGTACAGAGAATTCCTCGCTAGTCTCAGGAAAATAATCGGAAATAATCATACTTGTATCAGATACACTGCATTTACATAGTTCATTTTTTTTCTAAGATTTTTAATGCCGCTATTGGATAAATAAAAATATTTATGTTAATCAAGGCTATGGGAAAAATGAGTTCCAGACAGGCTTTGGATCAAAGAAATTTTATTAGCAGCTGGGCATAATTTCCATTTTGGCGTTGTATCTTTAAGCATTAAGACAGAAAATGTCTTTAACAAATACACAGAAATTAACAGTAGAATTACAGATATAGAGTTACAGATATAAACCCTGGATTTCTTTCACACAAATTCAGGAATTTAAATGAGATATCAATTAGACAATGATGGATCAGGGTTCACATTGTACTCAATGGAGAAAGATAAGCATTCCCTCAATCATCTTATCATAGTATATGTTTCTCTCCTTTGACTTTCTTAATAGCTGAGGGAAGGCTACAAAGTACAGTTAAGCTTGCAAAATTAATTGGAATAAATCCAGTCTTTAGTCTTGTTTCACAAAACCTGGTTTATTCTCCTTCAGTAAGCATAATTACTGACACATTTTCCATCTCAAAGCAAAACATAGCATCTTTTTTTTTTTTTACTTTTTTCATCAAGTGAAAATGTTGCACCAGACTTCTGAATTTCCCAGATACCCATATATCAAACTACATAGATAAGGGAAAGAGCATTCCAATGTGTAATTTACTTCCTAATGAGTAAAATTTTTGCCATCATCACAGGCAATTATGCAAAAATGTTTCTGTCAGGCATCTTGAATGTTATCTTAAGAGTATGGAACTGAGGCTGCTACAAAGTATGGGTAAATATGATCATATAATAGAATTTAAATTTTAGTTTACTTTTTGAACTTGTTTGGCACATTAGTTACTGCTTTATTTGGCTTTTAAAATTTATTTTTAGATGAAGGTTGTGTGAAAAAGGTGCCATTAAGAGCTAAGGAAAATATTACATGAGCTTTAAAAGTTTGTAAGCAGCAGTAAGAAGAGTGTAGTCTCTCATCTCAAGAGACTAAACATACTCTAACAGTACTCCATCTTTTTTTCTGCAACTCAGAGAAAGCAGTCTTATTTGAAAGTTTTACAAATTCATAATCGTTTAACACTCTGAATCATAAATATAGAGCAGGTACAATATTGGTTTACATCCACTATTTGAAGAGTGGTACAAATATATATTTGTTTGTATTTCCTTGTATGCTGCTATTTGATTTGAAAATTAGTCCTTTGTTAAAAAAAAAAAATACTTTAGTCTTTTTTCTGTTAGAGGAATTTTTTTTCCTTAGATTTTCTGAAAAAAATAGTATCATTGTTATTGCCAAAGGTCAATGTTTTGGCATGGCAAGACAGAATACATGCACAGAAGTTATGCAGTTGAGTATTTTCTGTTTTGATAATTTTTTTCTCTTTTTCTAGTGGCTTTGTGCCAATGAAAGGCTTCTCTTGCATTTCAAATCTTCAAATGTAGTATCTTGGTGGAAGCGCATGCTATGCCAGTTTAAGTCTTCTTTTTTTGCCTTGCTTTTGTCAGAAATATATTTGGGGTTATTTCAGCTGCAGGAGTATAGAAGTATATTATAATACAATAGGAAGAGGAAAATTTTATAAAAGAAGGGTCTTTCTGGGTGTCATTTCTAATATACCTCCCTCTGAGTCTCTGACAGAGGTCACTTTCCAATAGAAGTCACGTATATCAGCTTTTTAAAAGGAAATGCACAGAGGAAATAATCTCAACAAAATAGTTATGTTCCAAGGTTCATTGATTATCAACTGGTGTCTTTGTTGCTTTACTAGAAGACAGTAGGAGTATAAATATGATAGGTAAATTAAATGTAGGTAAAATGTGCACATTATGTGATATATCCCAATTGTCCTTTCATTTGAGCTGGATTCTGAGCAAAACAGTGTATGGGTTTCTAGAAAATTCCCATCCTTTACATTGTATTAGAGTAACTGAAAGGAAGAGAAAAAATACTGCATTATGAAAGGATGATTCTGAAATATATATGAAAGTAAGGTTTTAAAACTGAGGAAACTAACACTGGATAAAACACTATACTTCACTGAAGCAAAGTTACTACATATTAAATCATACTGTTTCCTAAAAAAAAAAAAGTTCCTTCACAACGTTAGTTACTTCCAATTAGCTATTAAACTACTGATTATTTAGCACTAGGAATTATTTCAAGTTCTGCCAACTTCAGCTTTTGCTAGGTATTTTTCATATAAATTACTGAAGAAGTGACATTATCAATAATAAATTTTTCAGACTCTTTTTCTTTCTTTTACAATTTTTTTTAGGGTTTTTTTTTTTTCTTGTAAGTGGCCAGTCTTCGCGAACGAAGATCTGGGAAAGGTCTTTTTACCTTTAAAGCCTGCGCAATGGATTTTTTAGGTGAGACACAGCCTGCGCTGAACTGAGCCCACCCTTTAATCCTAAG
>JAWWLV010000001.1:73931118-73942005 GCA_035041135.1 Platyrinchus mystaceus
GCCGTCTCTTAGAATCACAGGAACCTTGCCTTCAGTATTCATAGCTTCTCATTAGTATGTGTTCTAAAGAGTTGTAGGAATGCTGGTTTCTTGGTGTAACTTAGGTGGTGCATTTATACTTTTCCACAGAGCATTCAACTATTGATGGTTTTGATTTACAAGAGGAATGAAAATGAAGGAAGGCAAGTTTAGGGAAAAGCCAGATGTCAAAATCCTTTATGAAACAGAAATACTATGAGTATTTGTCATTAAATTCAAGTGGAAACTATTAATTTCACTCTCTTGGTATCTCTATAAAATTACTCATAATGTCTCTTCTCCTTGCAGGATCTGTTATGCATATAAAAAGTCATCAATATTCTTAAAGCATTCCAATAGCAGAGATATGATGATAAGCACCACAGATAAGTCCCGTGAAAACATGAATATTTGGCTGTTCAGAACAGAGCTAGAATAATATGGAACAAGCAAAGAAAATAAAACGTAAGTATTGAATAGCTGCTTATAAGGGAAAATCGAACATCTTTTGTATTGACTGAGGCAAAGGTCCATTAGGGAAAAAAATGATAATTAATAAGCTAGTTTCCAATAAGCCTATTGTGACATGAATACCTAAAACAAGATTGTGTGATCCCAGGTGTGCAGTTGTGATGAAACAATAAGGCACTAGTTTCTCCAAATGGTTTAATTGAAAATAAAAGCATGAAAATAGGTTCCCAAACTAAAAAAAAAATACAAAAAAAACCCAAAAAAACCCACCCACCCACACAAAAAAACCCAAACCAAACAAAACAAAAAACCCAACCTCAAACCCCAAAATACAAAAAAAAAAAAAAAAATAGAAAAAAAATAGAAATAGAAAATAGAATCTTTCTAGACTTTTCTGAGGTTAAGAAATACACCTTTTGCAACAGATTCATCAGAACAGAAATTTTACTTCCAATTGAAAAAAGGCAGTCCACTGGAAAATACCAAGAAATTGAAATATTATTTTTTATTTAAGTGTTTATTCAAGGCAAGAGTTTCAACTCACAGCATAGCCAATTAAAAGTAGGCAGTTTAAAGTTCATTGAGTCTGTCATTGCATAGACTAATCAGACACAGACAAACCAGATGGTCAGTTGGTCAAGAATCAACAACAGTCCAACACCAAAGCCTCAAAACCTAATACATAGGAGGTAAAACCTTTCATTCAGCCTATTACATTTCCTAATATATTTTTCCTACCAGCATCGCTGAAAGTCACCCTTCTCTTTATTTTCCAGGTGAGAAAGAGAAGCATCACAAGCAAAGTTTCTTCAGCCACAAAAGGAATTTTTGCATGTCTTGTCCTTGTTGACTATGGTCAGTTTTAGTCTGACTAGAATTTGTAATACTAGCCAAGTTGCATTCATTCCCTGTACAATGCAGAAGGATAATTTAGTTCCTCTTAAAAACATTCATAAAACCATCACAAAGGTGACCTGAACCAAGTGATAATTAAAAACTATGAACAGAAGAAATGCAAAATAGATTATTTAAAGGAAAGCAGAAAGTCATTGTCTCAGTGGTTTGACCATGTTATGTTCAGGTTAAAGATAAATTACTCCAGAGCTGTAGTTTTTGCTCCCAAAATTAGTCATGGAATTTATACTGAGGAGTGAGTTCACACAAAGAAAAAAAGTTTGGAAAGAAATGGAGTCTTGGAGTCCATTCCAGAGTCTCCGGAAGGTGTGATTGGGTTAGGCAAGAATAACTCAATAAACTTCAGTTTTGTAGGGAATGTTCCAACAAGCAGTAATATAGTTCAGCATATATTATGTCCCCCTATTCTCCAACTTCATGTCCATTTTTAACATGTTAATAAACACTTTTGATGATAGACATAATTAACTGCTGCAAATTCCAGACAACATGAAGAAATGCTTCATTGTACTCTCTTCCTTTGGTACTACGGTATTTGCCTCCAGTTGATGACTGAGAAAAAAACCTTTCTTTATTCCTTCTATATAAGAAGATAGATTATAAGAGATTTAACTTAAAACATAGATGTTCACCATATAGACACCAAAAGTTAGAAATGACACAAGGAAATGCATAATTTTCATACTCTATGGAATAAGCAGTCTTGCTGAAGTAAAAAATTCTAGCACTCCTGAGAACTAGTTATATGAACTACTTCTTTTTCATGTTAAATGACAATATCAAAATGTTTCCTATCTGCCTAAGTTAATACATTTGGAGGGGGGAACCCAAACACTAAAAATGTCACTCGCTATATAAGCATTGTTTTCAAAGATACATATATCGCCTCTATGCAGTTCTACAAATAATGGTTAACTGACTAAATGCAGAACATTTTTAGCATTTTTTTCTTGTTTTTTCTGCATCTCTTTTGTACACCCAAGCACAATAACAATCTCGGCCTTCTGATTTGTTACATTACTTTTTTTCCATTTTTAAAGAAATAAATCAATCATCAACAAGTGAACCCTGCAAAAGTAAACCTCCTTGTTTTCCTTTTGTAGGGACTGTTTCATAAACATGGAAACTGAATAACATCTTGTCAAGACAGGACTGTGTGACATGAATATTTTAAGGAATGCATATTAGTTACACAAAAGTGTTCCCACGTTGCCTTCAAATGGCTACTTGTACCACTTTTCACATCACTTGAAAGGATGTGAAAAGCAACACAGTGAACATACCTCATAGATGAATCTATCCTTATGTGCTGCCATTTCCCTGTTGTAATTCTCCTGTGGAAATAGGATAAATGCAAACAAAACAATGTGCAGGTTTTTGTTTCCTTCGAGAAGACATTTTCTTATAATTGCCACTCAGAATGCTATTTTGTATAATTTACATTCTGAATACCCAGAAAAGGAAGAAGAAATTAATAAATAGGGGACTTCTGTTTTCATGCTGAACAGCACCTCCAGAACATATTCCAGGTGCAAAGTTAAATAACAATAAGGTGGGGTTTGCAACTTTCCTGAGAGGCATCCAGGAGAAAATGTGATACTGCTCATACTTTCTTTAATCAAGCAGGTTAATTTGTATTTTACAGTCTGATTTCATGAATGAACACTTTTCCCAAATTCCATTAAAAGACAGATGATTTTTATTGGGGGCAGGAAAAAATACCCACAACACCAAAACCAAATAATTCACTCACATATGTAGAAAGCATATTAATGAGGACAGAAAGAGATACTGATAATTTTACTTAATAATTGCAGTTTCAATTATTTATATGCTGTTCTGTTCTTTTGAGCTTCTTACAATAGTAACTGAAAGTCTTTTATTAACCAATATTTTCCAAAACTTTTGAGAAAAACTATAAAATATGTTATGTTATAATATAGTGTTTCAAATTAAAATATACTGGGGTGTTTTGGTACTTGTTTGTTGTGGTTTTTATACAAAATAGCTTGAAAAAAAAGTAGATGACCTTTATGCAGACAGCACAGGAGCCAAAGACATATATAAGGTGCCTGAAGAAGAGGGAATTTTTATTTATTGCAAAGCTTGAAAAGAAAAAGGTAATAGAAGAGAAGTCATGGGATGCATGACTTCAGAGAAGATCCCTGAACTAAGCTATTGACAACACAAATCAAGCAGCCTTGGTGACATTTTTGGAAAACCTTATACATTGGTAGATTTTGTACTGCTGGAGGAGTTTAGATTTTTGCATGCATTTTGCAGTGAGAACTTCTCAGCTACAAATATCCAACAGTTTAGAAGCGTTGGCACTTTGTATTTCTGCATAGTGGAAGCATGCTGTCATCCATTCAGCATAATTCAGGTGCATTCAGAATTGCACAAATGTTGCTGATTTTTAAATAAAAAATATCCAGATCATTTTAACAACGTGACTCAAGAAGGTCCATAAACAAGATACAGCTATATATTTATCAAATAAAAATAGAAATACAGCTGAAAAAGCAAACAGCTTGAAGCTCGAGCAGATTACTTCTCTTCCGCTCTCGTGTTTTATTCATTTAAAGCACAGTCACATATCAAAGTCGGCATGGCCAACTTAATTTAATCTTTGATCATGGAATCAGCTGCAGTTTGTGAAAAAGATATTAGAGCTAAAGACAGGCTATGGTACTCTGCCAAAGCAAAGTGATTGGTGTATTGCACTTAGAAAAGCCAGATAGGAACCCCACTTCTCATCTGGATCATGAAAATTATTAAGGTTCTTCACCTGTTGTGTGATGCAGTATGTTCCTCCATCACTGTAGAATGCAACGTTATAAAAGTAGTACCCATTCCTTTCATGAACTTAAAAAAAAAAAAAAAAGATACTTCCCTTCTGTAGAAATGAAAGGGTTTCTTTCCATCTCCCTGTTGTGTTTCCAAACTGGAGGAAAAAAAATGTTAAACTGACAATTTTAACTCAGATAAGCATTGTTCAGTAGTCTTTTCACTAAAGTAAGTCAGAAAAGTGCATTTTTTATTGCACCATATGTTGAGAGACCAGCAGAAATGCTTAGAAAATTGTAAGTGCTTGTCTTCTCTGATGGCATTTTAGAAACATCTCTTAAACAAACTTTAAAAACCTCTTTTTGGTAAAAAAAGAACCTGTGGATTGTGTTTCCCTCAATGTCAGAAAACCCTGTATTGCTTTAAGACCACAAAAATACAACTCAAGCAAAATCATCTTAAATTTTGGAAAATTTTTGCTTTCTCCTATATGAAATTTGAAAGAAGAAGTGTTAAACAACCATCTAGCATGCTGTCCATAAGGATATGCAAGTTAAATTGGAGAAAATGCCTGGTCATATGCTGCATATGCCAATATCCTGTGTTATTAATAAATCAGAAGGTTTAAAAAAAATTTTGTCCATTTTTTCCCCTAATATTTGTTTTTGTTGCTTTCTTTTAGACTATTTCCTACAACCTCTTGCATGTGAAACTATCAGAAATAAGTTTTGCCACCTGTTTTTTTTTGAAAATTGAGTGATTTTTCTTGGCTTGCAGATTCATTGCTTATAGAATTTAAAGTCTATCATATTTTTTGAACTGGAAGACCCAGGTAACTCCTAAAATGAAATCTTTGTTATTCATGTTATCATAAGTAACATTTCAGAACCTAAATAAAGGGTAAGAAAATAAAATAAATTCAAGTCTCAGCAAATTTCAGCTAAAATCTCTCAAGATGGAGGCTCAGACAGATTGTGTGATTTAATTTGTTATGTGAAATCTGATTCAAGAGCATGAAGAAATAAATTCTACATATATTTTTTATTATATTATACATAGATGAAATTTTAAGAGAAAAAATTTATGGGACAGCAAGCTTTAAGAAACAGCAAACTTTAAAGGAGAGCAGCAGAAATTTTAAAGGACAAAGTTTAAGGAACAGCAGAAGAAATAACTAGAATATATATCAAGAACCCAAAGTGAAAGCCATTTAAAATTTCTTCTCTTGTTTTGTTTGGTTTTTTTTCTTTTGTTTTAAACATGGACCAAAACCAAAATAGGGCAAATCAGAGTGCATGGAAATTTTCATCCAACTTGGAGTTTAAACAGTCCTCTATCCACTGGGAGACATTCTATTGAGGATGAAAATAACTACTTTCATCCCATTTTCCTAAAGAGATGAAGCTAATGCCATCATCCTACATACAATCTACCTGCCGTTATCTGTAGTATCCATTAGCAAACTTGACTAAAGGAAGGTTTTATGGTTACATTCTTTGTAAAAATGAGAAAGGAGTTAAAAATGAGAAGAAAGAGTGCACATGAGTGCACATAAATGACTGATCAAGTGAAAAGCTTCAGAATGAGGTCGTGTTCTTAGAAATCAGAGAATCCAAAGAGGAAAAAGACTTCACAAATGGGGCACAACTTCAGTAGACCTGTGCACATTGTTAAAGAACAAAATCAGCCAATGACAGTGCCAGAATTAGACCTGAGTGGGTTGAAAGCTTAAGAAGTTTCTTGGTTCTTATGAATACAAATTTTGAAAGTCAAACTTAAGTTCTTACTGACTAGAATGGTGGAGAAATAAGTCCATGATACCCATAGAGAAGATTTTTTCATTGATAAAAATAATCACTTATTAAAAAAATGTTTAATGTATTTATAATTTTAAGCCTCCTATAGAAAAAATTATCTTTAATTTGGAAAATCCAGAATTACAGAAATGGAGTATAGAATTTAATGTGTTTGGGTGGTTTTTTTTCACAGTGATTTTAGACTATGATCAGTGATGTAGTTGTTCTGAAATTATTAATGAAATTATTTTAATTATATTTTTATCTTCCTTCTCTACTCACACTCACCGGAAAAAATAATGTGAGAGTCAGTATTTTCCTAATTCACCCTCATGCTGGCAAGGTAATGACCATATGTACAATACAGATTTTGCAAAAACATACCAGTTTTGAAAAGTCTGCAATCTGAGTGAGAACTAAAAACTTTCTTACAGATTATCAAACAGACAGTCATGGTTAAGAAATTTATGTATCCAAATTAGACTTGCTGTTCATTCTAATATCTTCAAAGACAGCTGTTTTTTTTCCGTGATTCTACCAAATAATTAAACATTTCCTGTTCTAGCTCATTTTGGAGCTGACCTTGGTGATGCTATGCATGCTATTCATGCTTAGTGCAAGAGGAAAAAAAGTGATGAAGATTGTATTGCTTTAATCAAAGATTTTAAATTCTGCTGGGAATAGATCTCACTATTCCCAAGGTAAGAGCTGCCCTTAGATATTATTAATTCATATGTCTAGTTTTAAGTTGTTAGAGAAGGCAAATTTACTTCAGTCTTTCTGATTTAAACAGCAAAGCCTTCCTTATAAATGAGATCTGACCCAAATAATTCCCCTTTTGTGACAAACAAATAATAGGAAATGTACAAACTAATCTCCACAGTGATATTTAGCTGCTAAAATAAGGTTATGGCTAAGTCATTCTTCTTCTGGGCAATCAAAGTTTAGCATGCTATGATTTATGTTGTTTTCTGCTGTCTCATTTTACGCCAATTAAAATGTAACAAGATCATTAAATCTTATCAGTTGTCTCAAAGATTAGTTTTTTGTCTTTTCAGGGTTTTTTAAGTATTTTATTTTATTAAATATCCATGCCCATCCTATGTGATCTTTTTGTCTATGCAAAACACCTTGACTTTGCTTCTAGAGCGAAATATTAATAATTTCATAATTCAACTAGAACCAGTACTAAAAGGTAACAATTCTTCATTGTATTGCTTTTAGCATAAAACTCATGGCCTTTTTCTGTGTCATCCTGTTTTCAGGCACAAAACTAAAATAATTGCATGGCACGTTCCCGGATTAGGTAAAAGGGAGAAATTCCTCTCTGGTCTCATGCCTGAACACAGTGATAATTACTCAGTATTTAGGGAACAGGGAAGAAAAAATGAAGGCTGCATTATTGGCTCATCTACGGTTTACCTGCTTATACTCACAATATTATGCTACTGCACCTCAAATTGGATGTGCATAGTGTGTTCTGTGCTTACTAACCCTTGAAAGTATCAAATGAAATTTCAGAACCTGCAGATTGTGGTTTCCAACAGTAAATGAGGCTAAATATATTGACTTTTCCACTTCCTCACTATACACAAATCATAATTACGAAAAAAAAAAAAGCAAAATAAGACAAATCTCTGAAAACAGGTATACAAACTTGGGTTGGTTTGGGATTTGAGAACAAATATTTTACTTCATTGTCCACATATCTTTCAGCAAAACTGCGGACAGCTTACTGTTAGTATCAAAAGGTTTAGGTTAATCAATCCTAATTCAAGACATTTAAAAATAAAATATTACTTCAAAGTCTGTGTTCTAGACACTTAACAGTTACTTGAAAGGTGTTCTCACAGGATAATTTTTGTTCACTCTTAAGAGTCAAGCAAGGGTAAGTAAATTGCCTCTTGGAAATGCTTTTGTATTAAGGCTATTTGCGGTGACCATTTCAGATATAAACACACAACCTTTGGACACTTAATGTTAAACTAGATTATTCACTTCCTTGGATTACAGGGACAGAAGGAAAAATGCCATCAAATGAATACAGTATTGTATTAAAAAATTCAGTCATAAGTAATCTTAGCATACACTATTTTAAGATATTTAACTTTAGCAAAGTGTATAGCAAGCACATTTATGTGTTCAGTATGCATAGCTACTGTGATCTGATATAATGGAGACGGGAGGATAAGAACCGCAGATAGTGTGACCCCAGTACCTAGGGATTTATCATTTCACCACTTGGTAGACAAAAACTTTAGATTGTAGAAAATTTTTCACTTTGGCTGTCCACAGAATATTACTTGTTCAACTGAAAAATGACACAAACATGATTGTGTTCCATTGCTCTGGAAATTATAAATATTATTCTCCCTCATAGACATGTTAAAACATAGAACTATGAGTAATAGGAATGTAGATAATTGCTATTACATGGCAATTTTCTATGACCCCATTCTATTTTCAATTTTAAGGTACTGCATTAGTTGGAAATGAAGATAAATTTTATAATTATACAATTCTTGATTTCATATTTCTCTGTGTTGTTCTCCCCAGAAAATTTAGTACTACAGAGCTCTTAGATTTCCTTCATGTGAGTTATTTGCCTCAGTGTCTTGAGACTTACATCTTACAAGAAACCAAATTGGACTGTGAAAATCCTTATTTCCACTGGGATTTTTATTTTTAGATTTTTTTAGCTTTTCCTCCATCTGCCTTTGAGCAATTTTCTGTGCTTCAAGCATGAACAAGCAATATTAATCCAATTTCTAGTTTCTGTGAGGCACATTAAGTTAGATCAAATGCACCTCAGCTCACCTCTTTAGGAACTATGCATTTATTTAACTGTTTCATTGTCTCACTGCCATAAAATCTGTGCAAAACCCAGACCTATATAGTATGAAAAATATGGATTTGTCTGAAGTGGATGTGGATATGAAAAGGAAAAATAAAAAAGTAGAAACCATATTTCTTTCTGACACAGAAAGGATTCTACTCAGATTTCCAAACTAGCAATCACCCAAAATGATCATGATTTTAGGTTTATAATTAAGTTAGCATTCAATTTACTCACCAGGTAAGATTCAATAGCAGCAGAGTTAGTACATGCTCTCAAAAATACTTCAAAGACTATGAAGAAAAAAAGGCAAACAGTCAGTTTCTCTCTTCTCCTTTCCCAGCTTTCAGTCAGTTGTAACGGAAAGAAATGGGAGTGTCAGCATTTTCCTCCTTCCCATTCATGGAGGAAGATTTTATCTTCTGTACTCAGGAGGAGAACCAAGGTTGACCAAAACATTTCTCACTTTATCTTGCTTCTCTTAACTGAAATTTACATCCTTTTTCTGTTATATTGTTGTTCCTTAGATAGTTTGCATTAATTTTTACTTACTGGTAGCAACTATTATGTAGTAATAGCTTGAGATACCACTTCAGCTTACTTGAATTTCATATCTCTTACTAATTATTATTTTTGTAAATATATATACTGAATATACATATAGTATATAAAGTTATATAGATATGTATACAGAGAAAGACATATACACAGTTTTAAAGTTATAAATTCAAACCAGGAGGGAATATTTTGCATGTCACTATAAGAGAGCAGTTGTTTTTTGTACTGTTGCTTGACATATTTGCTACATTTTTGCTATTACACTGGATAGTCTTTCTTATTTTTTCCTTCTTAAGTCAAGTCTTTAAGTGTGTTATTAGGTTTCATGCATACTTGGGAAAAAGAAAAACAAACCAAAGCAACAACAATATCTAGTTGAAAAAGCCCAAAATCCACTATTGGATTGTTATCTGGGTATAGCCTTCAGTGTGTGAAGATTCTCTTTCCCTTCTCTTTTGGAAAAATAAAAGGCAGAAGAATGCCCTTATAAAATGAATTGTTGTTCAGGTTTTTTTGTTTCTTTTTTTTTTTTTTTTCCTTACCAGTTCCTCTAAGGAAACCTCTACTACAATTTCATGTCTTTCTGTTCCTATCCTATGACTCCTGCAGAAAATTGCAACAATGCAAAATAAATGGGAATCCTTATCCATAAGTCAAAGAGCTTTTCTGTTGATATTCTTTCACTAAGACATCAAGTAGTTTTATTAGTGAATTGCAAAAAAAATTTAATACTGTATTTAACACTTAGAAAAGGTCACTTTTTTAGCATATACAAAACATTTTATCAGAAACAGAGTGGCCAGTAGGACAAGGTCAGTGTTTGTCTCCCTGTATTCAGCACTGGTGGGGACACACCTCGAATCTGTGTTCAGCTTTGGGCCCCTCACTACAGGTAAGACATTGAGATGCTGCATCAAGTCCAGAGAAGGACAACAAAGCTAGTGAAAAGGCTAGAGAACAAGCCTTAGAGGAGCTACTGAGGCAACTGGGTTTGTTCAACCCCAGGCAGAGGGCTGAGGGGAGACCTTATTGCTCTCTACAACAAGGAGGTTGTAGCAAAGTGGGAGTTGGTCTCTTCTCCAGAGTAACCAACAACAGCACAAGAGTAACTGGCCTCAAGTCACACCAGGGGAGGTTTAAATTCAATATCTGGAAAAAATTCTTCACCAAGAGGGTTGTCAAGCATTGGAACAGGCTGCCCAGGGAGGTTGTTGAGTCACCATCCCTGGAAGTACTTAAAAGAGTACTTAAAAGACTTGACACTGAGTAACATGATTAGTTTGTGGCAGTGTGATGTTTACTGTTGGACTTAATAATCTTAAGAGTGTTTTCCAACCTAAATGATTCTATGACTATATACTATCCAGGGTTTTTAATGGAATACTGACATTATTTTCTTTGACACACATGCAAATAACAGAAATGAATGATAAAAGACATTTAGTGAAATGTTCTGAATATTTTTCCTGTTCTCATAGTGCATTCCTCCAAAACTGTGATGATGCC
>JAWWLV010000001.1:73945288-73956213 GCA_035041135.1 Platyrinchus mystaceus
TATTTTCCCCCAATATTGGCTTAAGCTTTCAAAAAATGACTGATGATTGTGAAGCTAAACTATAAGGATATTTTCTCGTTGGTTTTCACTTATGGTAAAAAAATTTCTGATTATACATTAATATATTCTTTTATGGTTCTATTTAACATTAACGGGGGTTGATTTCCTTGTTTGTTTCTTGAGCATCAAATATCACTGAATGGAGCTGTTAATAGCACTAACATCACAGGTCTTCAAGTATTCAACAAGAACACAAACAAAATAGTTGGTGGCATAAAATTAAACATTTTTTTAGTGAGCAGGAAGACTGTTGGGGATAGATAGCAAGTTCTGTTCAATACAAACACACCTGTTTTGGACAAAAAAACCCTCACACCAGTCACATTCTCCAACCCAGCCATGACTGGCAGCACGGACTCAGAAGACTAGGACACTCCCTTGCCAAATTGGACAAGGTGTCCAAGTCCTAGCTGCCAGACTGTGGCTTACTGTGTAATGATTCTACCTTGGGCTCAGTCTTCAGCCTTTGGTACACTGTTAGAAGTTCAGTTATATGTTTCTCTCAGCTTCTGTAAGATTATTATTTTCTGTTTCAATTTTCCAATTATTGCTTTCAAAGAATTTTTTGCAACAAGCAAAATTGTTTTCAGATAACTTTTTCGTGTATTGCTTTTCATTTCTGTTTATTGCTTTCAAACTTAGATGCTCTATATAAGCTGCAATATGCCTCTTTGATCAGTCAATTCAGGGCCAAACCATCTGACCTTCTCTACATCCACTTGGGCCACTATCACCTTCTGGCATCCTGCCTTAAATGACTTGTGAGGACATAAAACTTTTATAATTTCACCCATGTTTCTTTGTTTCTTTGCCAGAAAGAAGGAATTTCTTTGCTTTTTCTGAGCTTTCAGTAAGACTTCCCCATAAGAATTACTTGGGCTTGGATTGTTTTCCTAGTTGTGCTGGTTTCATCTGGGAGTTAATTTTCTTCACAGAGGCTAGTTCAGGGCTAGGGTTTCGATTTGTGCTGAGCACAGGGTTGATAACATAGAGACGGTTTTGTTACTGATGAGCTGTGCTCAACAGAGCCAAGGCTTTTTCTGTTTGTCACAATGCCATGCTGGTGAGTAAGTTAGGGGGAAAATGGGAGGATGGGAGGAGACACAGTCAGGACAGGTGACCCAAAATGACCAGTGGGATATTCCATACCACATAACATCATACTCAGGGTATAAAGTGGGTGGAAAAAGGAACAGGGGAGGCATTTGGAGTGATGGTGCTTGTCTTTCCAAGTAACTGTTATGCATGCTGGGGCCCTGCTCTCCTGGGGATGGCTGTACACCTGCCTGCCCATGGGAAACAGTAAATCAATTCCTTGTTTTGCTTTGCTTGGGTGCATGGCTTTTGCTTTCCCTATGAAACTGCCTTTATCTCAACCCCTGAGTTTTCTAGCTTTTATCCTTTAAATTCACTCCCCAGTCCTGCTGGGACGAGGTAAGTGAGCAGCTGTGTGGTGTGGGGCTTGGTAGCCAGCTGGAGTGAAACGACAACACCAGGGCATACCAATTTAATCTACTGACCTGGAGTTGGGCAGATATAGTCAAGATCTTACATACCTGAGTGTTTCTTTTGGGTGGGTTTCACAACCTGAAAATATTAATGGATGTTCTCACGGAAAATATTTTCAAACATTGTCAGAAAATTTAGAGTCAGATCTCTGACTGTCGTAAAAGGCAAATAAATATAGAAATAATATTGTTTCTTAGTATTTCAGTCAAAAAAATTATGCAAACTCTTTCATGAACTGATTAAATAAACAAACAAAAAAAAACAACCCAGCACTTCCCTCCAAAAACCCTGTGTTTTTTCTGATGTTCATCTAATGAATAAGCTGTTCAATAATTCCATTGCCACAACCATTTCAGGTGTTTACATAAATTCTGTTTGGTTTGTGTCTGCCAATAATAATTAATTTCTTTTCAGTAATATTAAGAACATAGGATAATTCAGCTTGGGACCTGAGGACTACAGAGTCCAGCTGTCAGCTCCAAGCAAGGCCATCTGTGACATCAGACCAGGATACTCAGGGCTTTGTACATATTTTTTTTTTCTCAAAAACCTTGAAAGATCCAATGACAGAGACTACCCAACTTTTCTGGACAACCTGCTCCACTGGTTTAAAGGGGAAAATGCTTTTTTCCCTATAAACAGTCTTAATGTTTCTGATTTTAGTGTCAGGCTCATTCTCCAGTGTCCATACCATCTTAGTGACAATTTGCTGAATTTTCCTATTTTTTGATGTCTTTTTTTGTGTTGTGGGCCCCAATCTGGATGTAGTAGCTAGATGAGGTCTAAGGAATGCTGAGAAGAGGGGGATAATCATTTCCCTTGATCTACTGGTTGTAACCCCATTAATAAAGCCCAGGATTCTGCTGGCTGTCTTTGCTGTCAAGGTATACTGCTGGCTGAAGTTCAGCTTGCTGTTCCTCCAAATCCCCAGTGCCTTTTCTCCATAAGGGCTCCCCAGTCATCATTTCTCAACTTGTATCACTGCTCAGGGATGCTTAGGTTCCGGGGACAGGACTTTGCATTTGTCCTTGATGAATTTCATGATGTCTCTGCCATCTCACTACCCCAACTTTTCTACTACTCTTGGAATAACAGTGCTGCCCTCAAGAATATTTGAATATGCCTTTCTGTTAGACATCAGTTAATACCAATATTCTTTCAAATGAGGCACTTGGACAATGGAATTAAAAGTTTTTGGCTCTGTTGAGCATACCTGGCTTTACCTATACAAAAAATATATTTACCATTTTTTTCACATCATCCTTCTGACTGACCACCAGGACATGGATTTTTTAAGTCTTTTAATTCCATCTGGGAACTCTTAACTCAGACATTCCCGTTATGGTTAAATCTTTATGATATGACACATCACAGTTTTCAGGATGAGTAAGAAGAATGAGCTTGATTATTAACTGACTTGCCAGTCTCACTCAGTGCCTGCTAAAATTATGAAAAAGGTTATTTTGGGAATTATGGAAAACCACTTGAGAGACAATGCAGTCATTGGTAATAGGCAGCATGGATTCACAAGGGTTAGCCCTTAAGTTGGTTTTGCTTAACCAATTTAATTCCCTTTTATGACAAGGTCCCTCATCTAGTTGATCAAAGCAAGCAATAAGATATGATTTTTTTTTTTATTTTAGCAAACTTTTGATACCATCTCTCATAATATTCTTCAGGACAAGCCTATAATATTTTTGATGAGCAGTTGGTTAATGTATTGGGCTCTTATATTGGGCTGGCAGGCAGTCTTCAGTGGGGTGTCCCAAGGCTCAGTTTGTAAGCCCAATGCTCTTAATAGTCTGGATGCAGGAATTGAATGTACTTTAATTTTGCCAACAACATAAAATTCAGAGGTTCTGTGGACTCCCTGAAGGTAGAGAGGCCTTTCAGAGAGATCTAGATAGGCTAGAGAACTGGACAATCATCAACTGCATGAAATTTAATAAGAACAAGTGACAGATTCTGCATCTGGAACAGTGTAATCTTTGTTGTACAGATACAGTGGGTTTCTGTGGCTGGGTTTTGGTAGCAGGGGGCCTACAGAGGCGGCTTCCATTAGAAGCTGCTGGAAGCTTCCCCTGTCCCCTGGAGCCAATTCCAGCCAGCTCCAGTATAGGGTTCCTGTCGCTGGCCAAGGTCGAGCCAGTCAGGGGTAATAGTAACACCTCTGTGATATTTAAACGCAGAATGTGGTTGTGCACATGAAAATTCCAGTCAGGGAATGTAGACACAATGTAGACACCAAGGTCAGTGCAGAAGGAGGGGCAGGAGGTGCTCCAGGAGCTGGAGCTGAGGTTCCCCTGCAGCCCGTGGTGCAGACCATGGTGGGGCAGCTGTGCCCCTGCAGCCCATGGAGGACCATCGGGGTGCAGAGACCCATCTGCAGCCCATGGAGAAGCCCATGCTGGAGCAGGTGGATATCTGAAGGAGGTTATGACCCCTGGGAAGCCCATGATGGAGTAGAATCCTGATGGGGACCTGCAGCCGTTGGAGAGGGAAGCCCAGGCTGGAACAGTTTTTTCCCAGGTACGACTTGTGGCCCTGTGGGGGACCAACACTGGTACAGTTCATTCGTGAAGAAGTGGCCCGCAGGACATCAGTTTCGTGAAGAACTGTTTCCTATGGGATTGACTCATGCTGGAGAAGTTTGGGAAGGACTGTCTCCCGTGGGAGGGACTCCATAGGAAGCAGGGGAAGGACTCCTCTCCCTGAGAAGCACAGAAACAATAGCCCAATCCCTGTATCCGTGCACTGCTGTGGGGAGAAGAGGTAGAGTTTGGAAGGAAGGAGGAATGGGGGAAGGTGTTTTTAAGATTATTTTTTTCTCACTCTTTTGCTCTTATCCTTAGTAATAAATTTAAGTACTATCCCCATTTTGGGTCCATTTTGCTTGTGAAGATAATCAGTAACTGACCTCTCCCAGTTCTTAATTAATGAATCCTTTGTTGTTTTTTCTTCACTCCTCTGTCCAGTTGCAGAGGGGAGTGAGAGAGTGGCTTTAGTGGGTACCTGGTGTCCAGCCAGGGTCAACCCACTACAACAGACAAATGGGGGGAAGAGAGACTGGGGAGCAGCCCTGTGGAAAGAAATCTGGAGTTGGGTGTATTTTTAGATAGTCCTGCAAGGAGCAGGGAGTTGGACATAATGATCATTATGTATCCCTTGCAATTTGAAATATTCTATGATTCTGTGACTCTTTGAATTAAATATCTGTTGCTTCAGTGCTCACAGCTATGGAGTTTGTTTCTCTGAGACTCCTATCCAAAGTTTTTTCTTTCTTGTCATCAGTACATTTCACAGGAACACCCTTGTTTTAGTTCCAAGATCACTAAAATATTAAATAAAATAATTTCCTTAGTCAATTATTGTGGAACTTTGTTCCTCAGATGCTCAATTCCTATAAGTAGGAAAGCTCATATTTCTCTAGAGAGCTTAGTCAATAGTTTGTTGGAATAAATCATATTTGTAATAAATGTTCAAACAGTTACCTGAAATAATTTTTCAGAAATTCAGGAGTGAATGGTACTACAAAAGCCAAATAAGAGTGCAAATATAATATTAGAGTCACAGACAGTCCTATTACCCGGAACACCTATTTTTATTTTTGTTTCGTGTACAGCAATATTCAGCACAGATTTTTACAGTCAGGCAATTATTAACATCTTTTAAATAACAGTCGTAGTAATTTATTTTATGTGTTGTTTTGTAGGAATATTGTAGAGTTCTAAAAACGGAATGTTATGTGTTCTGTGAAATCATGAAGTCTAGAAAATCTCCTTAATAATACCGATAACAAGAAAAAGTAACCAATTTTGATGAATTGTTCCTGCATTGGAGCAACAATTATTTAAATTTGCAGAGTGAAACCATACTTTAGCTGTCACAACTGGTTTGTTAACCACATTCAGCAGTTCTTTCCTTTTACACTGCTTCTCAAAAAATACTTGTTCAGATTCATTGAGATAAATTGCAATCATTATGTTGAAATTATTCCCTTAATTAAATGGTATATATCGAAGACACTATATGTTCTACGGGGGATTAAAAACAAAAAAATATAGATCAATGTATGATGTTAAATCAAAGATAAGTTAACATGACAAATTGAGAAGGTCATCCAGTGAAAAGCCCTAATAATCAGTCTTAGGTATTCCAATGGTCTGTTAATGTTTTGCTAGCACCTGTGATCAAATACTACTTAGTTTTCCTTGGCAGTCTTTCATGAGTCTTTTGCTGCTTTTGCAAAGGGTTAATCTAAGATTGCCTACAGACAAAATGGCTGCTTTACTAAAACAATGATCTGGGAGAGGTAAAAAGAGAGATCAGATTTATAAGAGATGCTCTGTTTCCAGTGAAATATATTTCATTGTGACTCCCTCTGGGATATGCTATCCTACTGTTAACACTCTTCCTGGGAGCTGGGCAGAAGAGTCAAATACAGCTTGACCTTTACCAATTCATGCACACTTTTCATGGGCTACTTCAGTCAGTTAACAAATTCTTTAAATCATCCTGGGAAGTACTATGGATGCATTTGGTGCTCTACTCTGCTGTCATTAGATCACCATATAACTAGAGCTCCAGATACTACAGATTAAGATAATACAGGCTTCCCAGCTATGACTTCTGTCTTTTGTGTGTCTACATGATTGACAGGAAAGTTATTAAAAGTTAGGCACAGCAAATGCCTTTAGACCTTTGTCTCTGAGACAGAAGTAGATACTGATTACCAGCCTCTGAATTCCTAGGAGAATGCTGTAACAAAAAGGAAGCCTTGTAAAGGGAATCTTTTCCCCTGTAGTCAGAGATTCCTAAACTGAACATAGTTTCTAATGTTCTTTACATAACCAGAGGAAGACATGATTACAAAAATGTTGAATAAACAATAGTAGTAATGATTACATAGCCATTCTATGATTCCATGATTCTAACCACTGGTTAGATTATCCCCATGCAGGGAACTGGCAAAAGGTTGTGTTTTTCAATAAAGAATGTGTTAGTTGCTTTTAATCTAATTCTATGTTATTACAAATTATTCAGGTTTTATGTTTGAAGGAAGTAGAAAGAAATGTTGAATATTCACTGGGCATGTCAGGCATGGATGTTGTATGAATGAAATTAGTTCTGCATATCACCTGGAAGCCTAGAGAGTGACTGATGGACAGGGCTTAAAATGCCACAGAACAACACATGCAAATGGGATTCTTTGTTGTGAAAACTAAGTTCTGGACAAGTCTTGTTTCACTATGACTTTATTTGTTTGCTGTGGATGTTGAGTAATTTGTGTTCTAAAATTAGGTTATGAGGGAAATATTTACCAAGGAATTTGGAATAGTAAAAGACACGAAACACCAAATGAAAAATTTGGTATTCAGTGAAATAAGAATAAGCTTAAATTTTAAACGTTTTACCAAGAAACATCTACAAAAAATGAAATATTTAATTATGTATCAGAAGTATAAATATAATGGAATCATAGAAAATGTGTTAAAATATGTCTTGTTTATACAGATATAGATGTATATACATAGATATACATTGACAACCGATATACTGCTATAGCTCAAATAATAAAATACAACAGGAAATTATAAAGGCTATAGAACTAATTTCTAATTGGGAAATATTAAACAACCTCTACTACAGACTACTTAAAAAACATATAGTACTCAAGGAGAAAATGGAAGAAATACATGTAAAATAGGTTCAAAAAATGTAACATCCTAAATTTGGCTCTTCCCCATTCTCACATATCACAAAAACATAGTTCTACTTTATTTTAACATCTTTTGTTCTTGAGGAAGGAAACGAGAACAGAGTTGTGGGAAGGGCTCCTAAACAAAGTGAAAACCCTGAAAGCTGTGTGTATGACTTAGCTGGGTATTTGCATACTTGGAGTTACTGAATAGAATGTTTAAAAAATAGATTAATAGCTTTAACTCAATGTTTTGGAATAAGTTCTTATGTGAAGTATCTGGAATAAAATACCATACTCTACAGCTATAGCTTTTCTTCATCAGAATTTCAATATAGGGAAGAAGGATATAAAGTATGATATTCTTAAGTCATGTCTCTAATTCTGACTTTTTCTTAATTTATTCAGCTTATGGAAAGTAGTTAGAAGAAATGTAAGTAACAGAAGAAAAAGAAGAAGTCTGAAGGGTTTTTTATTTTTGTTGTTGCAGTTATTTTTAAGAAGTTATGTTCTTAGCCTCATTTAATTAGAGAGTGTAATGTGATTTAAAAGATATGAACTGTAAATAAAAAGGTGTCTTTTAGATATTAGTACTTCAGTTTCTAATAAAAGAAAAAATAAATTAAAAAGATCCTAAATTGTATCAGTTAAAAAGTATGAATAAGTACTCTGACGTACTCACATATTTTAATGGTTCCTAAAATTTATTCCTGATGAACCAGAATATGTCACTCTACCTTTTCAGCTACCTAGGTATATTTTCCAAAATACAAGTTTCAGTCACACTTCATCTTTACTAATTAAGGTATCTAAATATTTAGGCATATAGGCTAAAAAAAAAATCTAGTCTTCTTCCACAGTCACTTCAGAAAAAGGTCCTTAAAAGGCTCCTTAACCCTAAGGATTTTTTCAGCTACCTTAAAATAAAGTAAAATACCTTCTGCAGGTTCAACTCTCTCCACTGACTGGAGAGTTAGAACTAGATGGCCACATTTGCATGCCTGGAAGAGACAAAGATGAATTGAATCCTTAAACTGTTGAACTTTAACCTACAGTTTTCGTATGTTTGTTTCAAACAATTCTTGTACTGTATACTTCATATTAGCTCAAAACCCATAAGTTTAAGGTTATATTTTAATAGTTTAACTGATATTTGAGTAAAGTAGTAGTATATTAATATTTACTCTAAGGGTATTACTGCTTCTTTCTACTTTTCTCTATCTGCACTTACACCATAGTAATAAATGTAGCATTTTTGATAGGTGAGAGCATTATTAACTATTTCGTTATATCATTAAGAACTGAATGAGTTAATATTTTGTTACCTAATCTATGGTAATTTTAATGGCATTAATTTAAGGCTTCTCAACGAGTCCTTTTACAACATTATAGACAGATTATTTCTTATCTTGGCAGATGAACAATAAAACACGTCTTTTTCTGGTTATTTTATGTCCACAGGAGTTAACTATGAAAATTTTATTAGTATAGCAAACATGATGCTTTTATTTAGGATTTCCTGTATTATCTGTTAACAAATCTGATAATAATCACTGATCTATAAAATATAATAAAAGATTTTTATGATTCCATTACTTTTCTCTGAAGAAAGACATAAATTCTTATTTTCTTACCTTTTTTTAATAAAACGATGCAATATTGTTTTAGTTATGAGATGTAATTGATTTTATGATATTGCTTTTATAGACATAATTCTTTACATCTGTTACTAGGTAAAGAAACTAGGCAGACCAAACTACCTGAAATGTTTGAAAATCACTGAGCTACCATGATGTATCTAATTCTACATCCTAATTCTAGTGTTCAAGATTTTATTAAAATGAGACTGAATTGTCAGAACTGTAAAATAGATACTGTTTGAAACGTAGTGATGAGCAAATAGGTACTTGCAGGTTTATCTTGTTCTTGATTCTAAGAATAAAATAAGTATTAGCCTCAACTACAGTATAAGATACTCTTTAATGCACATGGTTTCCAATTCAGTAACTGCTGTTAATTAAAATAAAAGTGCCTATTGCTCACAGTGTATGAAAGGGAGAAAGGAGCTAATTAATTTGAACTATTAAGTCTTAGGTAATAGACTTTTGAATATTTAAGCAGTTATCATTTGTCTAATCAAAGAAAGTACATTTTTAGGGTATTGCTTTTTGCATCCAGAGACTGGATCTTATAAGAATCCCAGTGACGAAGTTTTTTCCTAAAACTACAAGCCATTATAATTATGATTCTGGAGGTCTTGGTTTAACTTTGAAAAAAAGATACCTTCTTCTTTAAGAAGAAAATATTAGTGTGGTCTTTTACTTTATCCAATACCACACAATCACAGAATATGCCAGGTTGGAAAGGACACACAAGGATCACTGAGTCCAACTCTTGGCCCTGCACCCATTACAAGAGTCACACGATGTGACTGAAAGCATTGTCCAAATGTTTCTTGAACTCTGGCAGGCTTGGTGCTGTGACCACTTCCATGGGGAGGTTGTGCCAGTGCCCAACGACCTCTGGATCAAGAACCTTTTTCTATTATCCAACCTAAACCTCCCATGACAAAATTTCAGACCATTCCCCTGGGTTCTGTCACTGGTCACCAGAAAGAAGAGATCAGTGCCTGCCCTGCCTCTTCCCCTCATGAGGAAGGTGTAGACTTCAATGATGTCTCCCCTCAGTCTCCTCTTCTCCAGGCTGAACAGACCAAGTGGCCTCAGCTGCTCCTCATAGGGCTTCCTTTCACCATCTTTGTTGCCCTCCTTTGGACACTCTCTAAGAGCTTAATATCTTTCTTATATTTCAGTGACCCAAACCGCATACAATATTCAAGGTGAGGCTGCACCACCGCAGAGCAGAGCGGAACAATCTCCTCCCTAGACCAGCTAGTGATGCTTTGCCTGATGCCCCCCAGGACACGGTTGGCCCTCCTGGCTGCCAGGGCACTGCTGACTCATATTCAACTTGCCATCAACCAGGACCCCCACGTCCCTTTCCATGGCGCTGCTTTCCAGCATCTCATTCCCCAGTCTGTATGAACATCCAAGATTGCCCCGTCCCAGCTACAGAATCCTGCACTTCCTCTTATTGAATTTCTTATGATTGGTGATTACTCAGTCCTCTAATTTGTTGAGGTCTCTGCAGGGATTCCCTGCCTTGAAGGGAGTCAACTGTTACTCCAAGTTTTGTGTCATCTGCAAACTTGCTTAGTATCCTTTCCAGTCCTGTGTCTAAGTAATTTTTGAAGATGTTGATTAGCACAGGGCCTAAGACGGAGCCCTGTGGAATTTCAGTACTGACAGGTCACTAGTCTGATGTTCCCCCATTCACTATTACCCTCTGTGCTCGACCTGTGAGCCAGTTGCTCACCCATTGCATGATGTGTTTATCCAGCTGTGTGCTGGACATTTTATCCGGAAGGATTCTGTGAGACATAGTATCAAAAGCTTTACTGAAATCCAAAAAGATTACATCAAATGGCTTCCCTTGATCAGCTAGGTGGGTTACCTTGTCATAGGGGACCCCTGGTGGCCTAGCGGGTAAGATGCTGGTCTCTCAGTGCCAAGGCCACAGGATCAAATCCCGGTCCCCCGGGTAGATGGAGCTCGTCAGCCCCTAAGGCCATCCATCTAAGAGAAGGTCACTCGAAACA
>JAWWLV010000001.1:73956313-73973234 GCA_035041135.1 Platyrinchus mystaceus
AAATCCATTGCGCAGGCTTGAAAGGTAAAAACACCTTTCCCAGATCTTCGTTCGCAAAGACTGGCCACTTACCTTACCTTGTCATAAAAGGAAATTAAGTTTGACAAGCCCAACTTTTCTCTCATGAAGCCAAGATGTGTGTGACCAATGTCTTTCAGGTGTTTTTCAATACCTCCCAGAATAATCATCTCCATAACTTTATCAGTCACTGCAAGGCCTGTAGTTTCACTGGGTCCAACCTGGTTTTTTTCCAGGTGCTGAACTTCTCATAAACTACCTTTGGTTGCAGACATGAAATACAACTAAATTGTGAAGCCCCAGACATTTTCTGAGATTCTGTAGTAAAAGGCTATAGCTTTTACCAATAAATGGGGGAAAAAATATCTGATTTAGTAGGTGGCAGTGTTTGGGTTTCTTTTATCAAGACTGCCATCAGAATATTAACTTCATATAATTCATTCTGAAGGACAGAATGATTTGTGAGAAATGTATAGATTTTAAAAATCTTTTCATAAAATATTCTTTTTTTTCAATTTTAAAAGTAAAAAAAATATTCTGTCTTGAGAAAAGTGTTTGGGCATATTCATCATTGCCCATAGTTTCCAGAAGTCAAATCCCTCAGGTAATAAAACCCTCAGGATATGGCACATTAGGGCAGCTGATATACAGGGCACTGCTGTTAAGAGTTCAGTCTAACAGTAGGAGAATTGTATGATTCAACCTGAGAAGAGATAAAGGCAAAATGACTGACATTTGAGAAGTATAATCAGAGAAACTGGGAAGTGGGAAGAACTGAAGCCAGGCCGTAACTCTGATCTCTCTCTAAAACAGTTTAAGAATCCTTTGTCTATAGAAAATCATTCCTTTTGTCAAGTCTTCAGGGATTAATGTACGAAATTAAAGTTGCCCTTTTTTTTAACAAAAAGGTTTCAACCCTTCCTTCATGTCTGGACACTTAAATGTCAGCATGGCACTAAATGTTCTTTTTGTATTACAAAGTGAATTGGAGCTCTTTAAAAAAGCTTCTAGACTTTCAGTTTGGTTTGACAGAATAGTTATGTCATTAAATGACATTAAATGAGCTAAGAGGATTTTATAGCTACTAAATTTGATTCTGAGTTTTTACTTGTTAGCTTGCAGCCCCCAGCTACTTTAGACACATTTTTCTGATTTTCTAATTCATTCATTGGTATCAGTATATTTTTCACATTATCTTTCAATAATTCCTGTTTAAACAAAATTACAAAACAAAGGTTACTTAGATTTGCGAGAAATAAAGCAAGAACCCACTGTGGCATTCAGCTATTCAGTGCAGCACAACTTAGTGTATTTCATTATTTGATACTTGTCCATATTAAAGCACTATATTTTAGGGACACCCCCCACACACACACACGCACAAAACCTTAACCTTTTTTTTAAATAACCATGATGTCAGATGCATTATATATCTTGTTGGACTCTTCATATGGCCAATCATTTTTATACTAAAAAAAAGTACCCTCATTTTCCTTTTTTTTTTTTATTTTCTTTGTCAGTGTTTAAACTCTCTGCTGAGAGCTCTCAACAAGTTTGCTTCTTCTAGCAGGTGCCTACCGTTCAGTGATCATTCTTGTTTAGTGTTTGTGCAAGAGACAAGCTTTGATTTTCTTCTGCTTCTAACTGATAATGCACGACAAATGAGCTTCACAGATATTTTTTTTTTTTTTGCTTAAACTGATTGGGAAAGCTCTACTTTTCTCCTTCTCCCATCTACACACAATCCTTCCTAAGCTAAAACAAAGCAATGCTTTCCAGATATGTGTTTATATTTACATAGAAATGGAGTGCACAATTAAAACAGAATGTAATGATTATATTTAGTATACTTTATTTACTATGAAATACCTTAATGCCTATGTCATTAAAGGCAAAAGTATAATTTCTCCTCTGAAGAAACAGAAAATTCTTCTTGTCTACTTATTCCATCTCCAAATCAGGTTATCTGCACTTCTTTCCTCTTGTTTCTTAGAGAAGATATGACTTGTTCTGCCACAGTGCATATTATAGCACTGTCTTTTACTTACATAATAGTACTTTTGTAATTAAAATATTACTTCAGCTCTCACATGATCTGTTTTGTACCTTAGTATATTGCATTTTCTCTGAATTGTATACCTTTACTCAGAGATATAGATACTTACGTTTTCATTCTGTCTGAGAAACTCTGGTTCTTTCAAAAATACTTATAGAACTTGGCAATGGCCTTCTACTGCTTGGGGGTTTTTTCCAGTTCAAGGATCCTCTTAATATCCTGTGTACCAAAGATAAGTGGCATATACATTTTAAAGTAAAAAAAAGAGATGCCAGACTAAAGCAATAGGGGATATTACATTGTCATAAATATGGGCTCCATAAAATCTCTAAGATTTTGTTGATACATGATGAATAGAAAAATATTTACCATCACCATTTCCATGAGTGTTTTAATATTTTCTTAAGGTCCAACCTGCCATTTATATTCTACTGTATAGCTATTTCTTGATCTAAATCTAAAATTAGTGTCCATAATCTTCTGAATGTGATTATTAAAAGGCGATGGAGTCCATTTCATTTTTTTTTCTTATATGACCAGCATTATATGAGTCCATCTCAGCTGTCAGTGATGGAACCCTATACCTTTTTTCTGCAGATTATTTAGATTCTCAATGCCACATTTATATAACTGAGATACTCCAGTCAAGAAGGCTGTTTAGGATATTTGGCTTATTTTGCTTTCTTTTTAACTCAATGAATTTTTGTTTTGCTTGGAAAATGATTCATTTATTACATGCCTTCTCATAAATTTTTGTTTTATAACATGCTCTATCTTCTTGGCATTCAATTAGCTCAAAGAGATAAATTCTATCCTGTCCTGTTCTGTCCTCTCCTCTCCACTGTCTTCTCCTTCTGCTGTCCCCACATACCGTGGGAGGGGGAGAGGAAGAGAGAAAGGAAGTTTTCTTCTTGTAATTTCATAATGTAAGATCAGAACCTTTTGATGGCAAAAAAAATGCATAAGTGATTTTCTCTGATTTTGATGATTATATAAAATTTTATTTCACAGATTAATTGATAGCTGTTGATTATTTAATTTTAAATTTTAATACAAAGATGAACTAACCCACTAATCCTTGCTGAAGACAACTGTAGTGTCCTTCAATGCCTTATCAGAACAGTAGCTGATCAGGCAATCACAATGTATTCAGAACATATATTTCTACAGCCAATTATAATGGGTTGTTGATTTCTGAATATTCAAATGCTTAGCATTGGTATTTCTATTTCTATCAAATGAATTATAAAGCACAAATCTCATTCATTTGAATAGGAACTCTTAATCCAGCACAATATTATGCATAACATTTGTTGAACATTGTAGCTGGGTAATTTTCTGAAGAATTACACATTATGTTCAAGAATATTTAAATGCCAAAAAAAGTAAGTCATGTAAGTATGACAAAAATAAAATGTAATGTTTTACAGTGAATTTTCAAGGAAATGTACTGCATTTGATTAATTTGGGTTTCAAAAAATCTCATCAAAATTATCTGATTCTGAGGAAAGAAAGACTGGCACAGAATCAATAAGCATTCAGAGAATGTAAAGACCTCAACAGTATTCTAAAAAGAAAACATTTGGGCTGCTTAGCATATGCGTGCTTTGAATACTCATTTAACAAGGAATTTGAATCATAAATATAGTTTTTAGAATTCACACTTTTTCTGGGGTTCTCGAATTTGACTGGTCAGATAGTAGGTAGTCAGCTCATTGCTAAATAACATTTCAGAAAAGAACAGGTATTTCTTTGATTGTAAGATATGAGACATGCCACAAACCAGTATCATGACATTTTCAGCCTCTAGTATCTCCAGGCACAGCTGATTTGCAGAAAAATAGATCATCACAAAGATGATACAGACTACTAAAAACCAAGGGGGCATAGTACAGTGTGTCATAACTGTATAAGACACAGGTGTAGACAGGGAAAGGAAAAGGAAGGGAAGAATCAGATATATTGGTCTTATGTCTGACATACTCAAAGTGACATGGTATTTTGGGGTGTGGGTTGAGGCTGTGCTATGTTCAGTCTGAGGCAGGGATTTAGATCTGTAAAGTTAAGTTATTTAACATTAAATGTAGTATACCTCACCCAATGCCCATTCATAGCAATTTAGAGGCTCCTAGGATGAGAATTCATCTCACAGAATCTTAATATCTACAGTCTATTTTTTTCCATTTTGTCTGCTCTACTCCATCTCACTTCCTAGCTCATGCAAATAATGGAACTTTAGAATGTACAGTTCAAGTCTTCCTAAAGATGATTCAGAGGTGGGGTTTTTTTCAAGTATCTATTTTGATTCTATGGTTTAGAGGAGAACATACATAATTTAGCTTTGTGCAGGTAATGAGTCAGCTGAGATAAATTTTATCTCTAATGGCTTCATCGGGCAAAAAGTCTTACTCCATTTATCTCCACATAAATAATCTGTTTAAGCATTACTCAGTATGTAAAAGTGGTAAAGAACTGAGGACTTAATACACAGAAATTTGAAGAAGCATAGCAGATATGATCTGTTAGATCCCTGACTTCACTACAATATGGAGTTCCCCCTTGAGATCTATGGTACAATACTTCTACTACATAGGGTCAGACCTGAAGTTGCAAAACAATCCTTTAGTTCCTATGTTGTCTGCCTTACCAGTCAAGAATATAGTCTCCACAAATTTGCATTTATAGACCTCTTAAAAATCAGATAATTTTTTCTATATATATGTACAATCCTGAATTTTAATCACCAAAACTACATTCACATGGTCTGTTGGGTTTCCATGGCCAGGTTTTGGTAGCATAGGGTTATAGTGGTGGCTTCTGTGAGAAGTGTTCCCCATGTCTGGCAGAGCCAATGTCAGCTGACTCCAGGACAGACCCACAACTGGCCAAGGCCAAGTCAATCAGGAATGACGGCACTGCCTCTGTGATAACATATTTAAGAAAGAAAAAAAAGGTTATTGGGCAGATGTAACTGTGGCCAGAGAAGTGCTGAGTGAGAATATGTGAGAGGAACAACCCTACCGACATCAAGGTCGGGGAGAAGGAGGGGGAGAAGATGCTCCAGGCACCGGAGCTGAGGTTCCCCTGCAGCCTGTGGTGCAGACCATGGTGAAGGAGGCTGCCCCCTGCACCCCATGGAGGACAACGGGGGTGCAGAGATCCACTTGAAGCCCATGGAGGAGACCCATGCTGGAGCAGGTGGATTCCTGAAAGGAGGCTGTGAACCCTTGGAAAGCCTGTGCTGGAGCAGGGTCTTAGCAGGGACCTGTGGACCTGCAGAGACAGTAGCCCACATTGGAGCAGGTTTCCTGGTAGAACTTGTGACCCTGTGGGGGGCCCAATCTGGAGCAGCCTGTGCCTAAAGGAATGCAACCGGTGAAAAAGTGACCCATGTTGGAGCAGTTCATGGAGAACTGTTGACTGTGGGATGGGCTCACACTGGGGAAGTTTGAGGAACTGTCTCCTGTGGGAGGAGCCCCACGCTAGAGCAGGGGAAGGACTCCTCTCCCTAGGCAGCAGCAGGAACACTGTGTGATGAACTGACCATAAACCCCATTCCCCATCTCCCTGTACCACTGCAACGGAGGAGGTAGAGCTTGGGTAGGAGTGAGGGTGTTCTTTAAGACTTATTTTACTTCTCATTGTGCTGCTCTGATTTTGTTGGTAATAAATTCAAATAATATCTCCAAGCTGAGTCTGTTTTGCCTGTGACAGTAATCAGTGAGTGATCTCTCCCTGTCCTTGAACTTTGTTATCCATGAACTTTTTGTTGTATTTTCTCTCCCTTATGCTACTTTAGAGGGGAGTGATAGAGTGGCTTTGGTGGGTGTCTGGCAGCTGGCCAGGGTCGACCCACTACACATGGCAAAACATTTTTGAATCATTCTACTTTTACAGTTTGACACTCCAAAAACACTTGCTTTTACTAAAATAGCGATAACAAAAATACCAAAGAATTAAAGGCAGTTAGTATGACTTCTTTCGAAAATTCTTCCTTAAAAAAAAAAAAAAAAGATACTAAGTTGCTAAGGAAATTTCTGAATCCCATTTGTGAATAACACTATAAATTAAAAGAAAAAATTATCTTTGAAATATTTAACAATTTATTCTCTAAAATACTAGATTTTGTGATATTACCCCTATTTCAAAAACCCAATTTTACATTATTTCATAACTTAACACAAACCAAAACTAGTTACAATAAAAATAAAACATATTAGTATTCCCCTAAATTATTGTCATTGCCACTGTATTAAATCAGTTCCTAACCATCGACATTAGATTAAAGCTGTTCTTAAAAAGATGTCCTAAAAAAAAATGGCAGTTGAATTATTGAATATCTTTCCTTTTTCTTTCTCCTTTGGTCATGCACATCATATAATACGTGTATAGAATCTGTAAAATGTAAAGTAAGCTGTGCAACCTGAAAAATACTAGCATGTAAAGAGATATAGAAATTTTTCCCATTGTTTGTGGCATTTTTTCAGACTTGTCTGCCAGAGGGTCTGTGAACCATAAAGATTTTTACCCCCCACATAATGCATCATGCAATGAATCTGTAGACAACATTCAGTGCTCTAAACTGTCTCTCCATATGTAAGGCTTATCAATTCAAATGGAACTTAAACACCTAACATATTTTTGAGGTTCCAACCTTAACATATTCTGAATATTACCAAACCCCAAGAGATGAACACTCTTGTTCTTTTGGAGATAACTTAAACCAGGAAACAATTTATGGCCATATTGGCAAAATGAACAAGGTGGACAGGAATTTTTTGTTCACAGGAATTGTTCTTTATGTTTAAACACAAAGGGAACATCAGAAGGAGGCATAAGATGGGAAAAGGAATACCCTTTTTTCCTGCACACACACAATGTGTGGTTATGCTGGGAGCTCTTTCATAAAAGTTTACATAATTGAAAGGAATGCTGGGCCACCATGTGGAAAAGAAACAATTATGGGTTACATAGGCACTTAATCAGATGAGTTATACCTTTTTAAAAGCTGAAGACTATTAGAGGGAAATATGTGCTTTCCCTTTTCCTTATGTCCTTTCTGACAGATTGACATTTGGCCGCTATCAAAGATGTTTGTCTAACCCAGTACTTTTGACCTTATGTTTTTATGTTCAAAAAAAAATGTGCAGGTCAAGAACTGGAAATATCCCAGGCATTATTAAGATCTGAAGACCTCTGCAGAGTGTTAGAGGAGAATGCTTGCTGAACAGGCTAGGAGTCCAACTGAGGTGATGAAAGCAAAATCTATGAAATTTTAGGTTTTACACCAAGAGAGTTTCAGGAGTCTTCCCTAAACAGTAATGGCTTAGAATTTATTTCCTTCATATGGGGTAAAAATAGATGAAATATTATTACACGCAAGATTTTATTTGAAAATGTCCTATTTCTGACTAAAAGATTGGCACACTGGGTGACAAGATCTCTAGAAAAAAACTTTGACATGTATGCTATGAAAATTAATCTTCTGCATGTACTTGAGACAAAAGCAGCATATTATTAAAACATAATATTAGTTTTCATGTTTATATCTTCTAATGTTTTGGTATTTTTTTTTAATCTACAAGTTCAACATTTTCTGAAAACTTGTAATAAAAAGTGTATTTTTCATTCCCTGAGAATGCTTCATACATGCAAAAACACTGCTAAGATCAGAATTCATTGCCCATCTTCAACATTTGAAAATTCTTCTTGTTATTCTACATTCTTTTTTCAGTTCTATTTTGTATTGGGAGAATTGGGTTTAATTCTACGTCTTATACAAAATCTTATGGGAACTGGTTCTCCTTTATGAAGTTCCCACTACCAAAACTCAGGCACAGAAACCTACTACATTTTGTATAAAAAAAAATAGTTTATAGAAATTCTAAACACCATGCTCCTTCTCCTTTTTCAGTTCAGCCAAAGCAGAATGTTACAAGTGCTAAGGACATTTATCAAGAAAATCTGCAGTTGATGCATTTTTATATCTTTTTCTGTTTGAGCTCAGTCAAGGAATAGGATTTGCTCAGAAAATAGTAAAACCCAATAAATCAAGATAGTGGATTAAATACTGAAATACATTGCAAAAGAGTCTATCAGCAAGCTTATACACCATAAAATTTTCTTCCCTTTGACTGCTCCAACAGCAGAATTTGCACAAAGCACAGAGCATAAATTTTACTGTATTGACATTCTCCAGAAGATGATGTGTTCAGGGTTTTGCAATCTGATAAAACAAAGGAGGTCATGGAGAAAACACTTCCAGTAAAGAATACAATTTTAATAATTTTAATCGTCAAAATAAACATTTTGTTATTTATATTAATTAATAAGCCACCATTATAAAATCTGAGTGTTTTCAGCAACATGGGCAAAGTTAATAAATATTCATGAGCATATAAAACAAAACAGGCACAAGGACTACAACTATGAAAAGTCTTTGGTATCTATGCAAGTTTATAAATCCAGTCAAAATTATCTTCTTTGGAGCTGATTCCAAGAGGGTATTTACAAAACACATTTAATATAATCTGATAGAACAGATCACAAAATTTGTTTGTGAAAAATACACTATTACTACTAGTTGCAAGTAATGGTAACATGTAGTACAGCTTGAAAAGATGTAAAAGTTTCTGAGAAATCATTATAAATTGAATTGAACATATTTTGGCATCCACAAAAAACAGCCAAACTAATGTCCCATACAGCAACTTGTATTAAACTATACATGCAGAGTCGGGAAATCACAACTAAGTAACTGAAGAACTTTTCTGTTGCCATTGTTATATAGGATGCAATGACTGCCTCATGCTCACAAGGGACAGAAAGAAATTGTATTCTTCTGCATTGTTATTTGTGTCTGATTTTTTTTTCCATGAAACTATCTCTTTACACTCTATGAGGAAAGAAGATGAACTCAGGAGCAATCAGATTATAGAATGGTTCACATTTTTCTTTGCTTCTTTCATGATTCTGAAGACCAAAATGCTTACTATACTCCAGCTTCTGTTGCTCTCATAAAGCATGAGGGAAAAAAGCACTGATGTTCAATTTGGTGTCTTAATACAAAAGCAAACAAAAAAAACCCCAAACCAAAACAAAAAACAAACAAACACACACTCCAAAACAAAAAAAAAAAAAAACAACAACCCCCCCCAAAAAACCAAACAAACAAAAAAAAACAAACAAAACTTGGGCTTTCCAATGAAGTTTCTTGTGGTTTTGAGACAACTGATGATAAGAGACTTCAAGCATACATCTTACTGTGAAAATTAGTTTCCATTAGGGATACATTGAGATGCCTGTCTTGTTTTTACTATTTTATGTAATTGTGCATTTTGTAATATTTAAATGCATAGTTGGATTGGTCTTGAAAAGGTTTTAAAACCTCTGTTTTTTCACTGTTGCAGTATAAGTGCATTACTGTCTTTCACTGCTCAAATATAAGATTTACTCATGAACATTTTGATCTTTCAAAAGACAAATCCCCTATACTATTCTTCTCTCTAAGGTTTAAAATTCTGCACAGGCACTACATAAGTTTTCTGAGTAGTTGAACTAGACAGTGCAGTTATGTTAGTATTTAAGTAAAGTATCCTGTGTTTTTGCCAGAAATGATTAGCATGTCAATATGATAATTAATAATTAAAAATTCAAATTGTCATATTTAATGCATTTCATGTATCCATAATTGTCATTGACTGTTTTAGGACCTTACTTTTAATTAAAAATAAACAATGAAAGTATGTAGCATTTTCAGATAAAATATTAATTACTTTGTTGTGAATTACAATGTCCAGTGGGAAATAAAGAATTTGCTAAGCTGCCCTAATTGCCCTACAAAGTATCTGTAAAAAAAATTGAATTTTGTAAAAGACATTCCAGTTATTTGGCAAAAACAGCAGCATCTATTGAATTAGTTTATTCAGTGTAGCAATTTTTAGCTGTCTAGCAGAAAGTAATGGCATCATTAAAACTAAATTCTCCTCTCCTGTCTGCACAATAGAGCACTTATTATCTATTCTGCTCTTCTTCCTTGCAGAGAACTCTTATTGCTGGCAATGGTGTTTTTAAACATGCAGGAAGATCAGAATAGCCCTACAAATCTGTTCTGTTCACATGAAAGAGGAAAATTTAGTCATAAGACTCTAACAAAAGCTTAGGACTGAATCTTTCTTTTAGCCACTGAATGGAGTGTTATCTGATACCTGTGGGATATTCACATACAGATTGAGAATAAACAGTTGGGACTAATTTCCATGGAAAAAAAAATTCATTTTTGCATGCCTCAGAGCCTTTTAATGTAGCTCAATCTTGTAATAACCTAAGAGTTTCCTATTCTACTTTCCCTTGGTGCTTTGTGATGCTATACCCTTGGCTCAGCTTTTTACCATAAAACACTAAGCCACTGTGGACCCCAGGACAGGAAATACTGTCCTAATTTCACAGATGATGTGAGTATGTCTAAACTGAGGGTCTCTGAGATATGCCCTTGTTCCAAAGGACACCCCTGACAAGCTTCCGCTCATGACACCTGGAATCACATATTTGTCCCTTCATGCTCACATTTTTACTGAAAAGAAACATGGTGTAGGAGCAGGGAAAAACCTGTGGTGCTTGGACATATTGTGATGTAGTTTCAATAGAGTTCCTGTTAGTAGCATCAAGACAAGCATGCACAAAAATCTTACAAATCGACTGTCTTACTGTAAAAATATACTCACATGCTGGTTATCTACTATTTTTTTTTCTTAAGAAGTCATGTTTTGTAACTGTTTTGTATTGTGAAAAAATAAGCAGATTTTAAAATGAGGTATTTTATGTTCTGATGGCTTCCTATGTGATAGAGTCTCACAAATACAAATACAAGGGAGTTCCATGAAAAATTATTTTTGTTGTCTGCTTAAACCTTTTAATTTTGGGGGATTGTTTGCCTTCTAAAATCATAAGTAGCACTTATGCGACAAAAAATATATGCAGCAAGTCCTATGTAGTGGAGAAAAGAATTCTGTTTAACAACTGACCTCCTAGACAAGCTGAGTCTGTCCTGGTAGAAATAATTCCAGAAATTTCCCACAGGCTGTAAAAAGGAGTAAAATGATATAGTTATTCCTACTTACAATTCACTGCCTGTAGTAATACATATGTACTGTCGAAATGGCAATGAGTTTAAAAAAATACATTGAAAATAATACAGATCCCAAGGGAATTGAGACATTCATGTATGTTCTGTGCAGAGGTTAGTTATTCAACCTAATATCTTCTTATAAGCTGAAAACTTCAAATATACAGTGTGAAATGTTACTTATTACAGAAAGATAAGTACACTTTGGTGGTAGAGCCTACACTGCAAAGACATTGTGAATCAGAAAAGCTGTTATTATTATAGCTATTGCATTGTCAAACACAATAAGCAAGAATTTTAGAAGAAAATAAGTGAAGTGAAAATATCCCCTAATTTAAAGGAACAGAAACCGAATTTTTTTCACAACTAAAATTAGTCTTGAGGTACTTCATTGTTTAAATTGAAGCAATAAGGATGCTGGAAGTTATTCATCCAAGAGAACTGGGTGTCTAATTTAAGTGTTCAGAATTTCTCTTATGTACTCCAGTTTGGTGTAAGCACTCAGTGTGAGGTTTGCTATAAACTTGGTGTTCAAAATATCACTTTCTAGTAATTCAGAACATGTTTATTCTTTTTCTCTGAATATACATATTGATTTCATGAGGGACATATAGAATTAGATCTTCTCTTTGGTGTTCACCTAACCTGAAATATTTTTAACTATTTCTACTATTTACAGTTTTCTCTATTGATTTGTTAATCCATTGGCCATGTCAATGAATTGTTTTTCCCTTTTCTCTCTCTCTCTCTCTCTCTCTTTCTCTAAACCCCAAAAAACCATAACCATCATAAACCTCAGCCAAATTAGAAAAACACCAAAGAAATACACAAAAAGACAATCCTCTGAAAAAACATAGATATATTTATAGATTTGCTTCTTACAGAGATTAATATAACTGATTTCACACTAAAGTGCATGAAAAGAAAAACAGAATTATACATAGGCTGATGTCTCTAGCATTCTTTGTGTAATAAGGAAACAAACAATACACACTCTTACAATAATTCTCTGTATGGTGACTCAGAGTTTGCATGAACCTCCTTCAAAGTAGTATCTATTTAAGCGAGCTGGAATTTCAGTTTATGGAACACCAATTTAAAACATACTTAAAGTCTTGTATGTGTGTAATTTTAGATGCAATTAGATCCCATTCCCTAACTCATATGCATCTATTTATGTTTACAACTTTAATGTGCTGTCTAAATCTAGATTCCATCCACGAAGTTTAACACTACCACCACTGTGTTACTTAATGGATATTTAGCAGGCTGAATGAAAATTCTTACTAATGGACCTAAGCAGCAAGTTGCATTAGACAAGGTGAATGAAATGTGACTTTTTTCTTTCCTTCTCCATTTTTTTATGGCAATCCTGAAATAGAAAATGTGATCATATAATTAAGAACTATATTATAAAGCATGTGCACAAGACCCCCAAATTAACATACCATTGACCTTAATGCTAGTATTTCCTACTTGCATGTGCTTAATTATTTACCAGTCTCAGAGAATCTGAATGAGTATACTAAGAAATATGTGACATTTTTGTTGATTATGACAAAACCATTTGGGTCTTCTCTGATTGAATTCAATTTACAACTGGGTAACAAAGGACAGATACCAAAATAAAGACTGCAAGAAGTTTACATGGGATGGGGAGACACAGTTAATATGTACACACAATAATTTGTTGATAGCGTAAATAAAAATTAATAAAAATTAATAACAAATAATAAAAATAGTAGGAATATAACCATATCATTATTATGAATCTTGTTGCCATGATACTAACACATACTCTCCCAAGTATTCTATCAGTGCTACTTCCCAATAATAATAGTTTAAGCTGATGCACACAAGCTTTCCAGTATTCCCATTTCTGCTTTTTCAACCCTCGTTGTGCTGCTCTGGGTCCTTAAGAAGTTGAGTGTTGAAAGGGTTGCAACAAATTTTCCATATTACAAATTCTTTGCCAAGAAAAGTACAATGTTGATGGTCCAGGTTTCTTCCTCCTTTGCCTAGAATTCACTAAGGACTACTCTAAAATACTTTCTAATACTAGTATGCCTTGCTCTTTCTTCCTACATGATCTTTTTATCTCTTTGTTATTGCCATACCCTTTTCCCCCAGCACTTTAAGTTGCTTTCCTTTGATGGTCAGTAAATGGTGATCCATGACCAGTTCTGGGCTTTCTGGATTCAGTCTGTGGCTGCATTTTAAAGACTGCTCTCATGTATTTTTTTCCATGGTCATAGATCATTCTGCACTGAATTGCAATTTTTTAGTAATATTAGTTAAAGTTAGAGTAATAGTGGTTTAACAATAAAATTGCACAAAGCTAAACAACAGCTAAAACTAGTAGTATAGCAGTTATCTGTCTGAGACTGTGCTTTACCTTAGCTAAAACAAAAGTTCCTGTCAGATCAAGACATGTCCATACAAAGCAAGACTCTCATTAACCATGCAGAGATAATACAAAGCCTGAGATCTGTTACAGGAATTACTGTAATTACAGGTCTGCAGTGTTATAGACTATATTGGTGACACTTTTCCATGTACAGACAAAAACTGTTTTTCTGGGAAGGGTCCTCTTAAAAATTGTACTTTTAGTTAATGAAGAAAAAATTATTGAAACAAAATTGCATTGATTTGGCAGTTTTCTTTTCTAAAATCTTTAAAGAAAATGAAAAAAATTCCCAGTAAATGGAGACTTTGCTATTCAAGTATAACTACGCCAGAAAATTCATGGCTTATCCCAGACAATGCTGCGATGATTTGCCTTATTCCATTTAGTTAAAACTCTTAATAAAATTGTATTAAGTGAGCTGGGGAAGGAGAGATGGAGTGGTGATAAAAATTAAAGTCATGTTTGCAAGGTTTATGAAGTTGTTTTGAGAATTAAAACTTAATGTGATTGTGGATAATTCAACAAATTCCATGATATGTCAAGTCATCAAGGAAGAGCATTTTTCTTAATTCTAGTGCAGATTGGTTTATTTCTGCACAGCATAAAGCTGTTATCACACTGTGTGCAATTGCATTTGTAAGAGTTTTTATTATCTAAGTATTTGCTTAGACAAATATTTTCAACAGCTATGTCAACTCCAATGGATAAATGCACAATGCAAACAGTTGTTTGATGATGCGTTACTAGGTCTTCATTTGAAAATTTTTACAGCTATATGGCTTTAGTAGAAAAAATGTAAATTGTTTTAACTGTGTAACTTGTCTCAAATTCCTTGGTGGCCTAATGCTCTCTGAAAGCTCCACATGCTTTATATTTACAAAAAAACCCAAACCAAACCAAAACAAAAACAACCCAAACCACAAATAGAAAACCAACCCAACAAAAACAAACAAACAAAAAAAAGCCAGCAGAAAAATAATCTTTAAAAATGTTTTATTGCTTGAAAAAGTATATTGATTTTACTTTTTATTCATTTTTGCATTTCTATTGTACAGTTCTTCAAGGAAAGAACACACAGCTACTTTTCTTCAGGATTTATTCAGGTACCTCAACTCAGAGTCTTTTGCTGCTTTAACACCATGCCTAGGTGATCCATAAGAAATTGATGCTTGTGACACAAAATTACAAGGAAACTGTGTTTGTTATGGGGCAGCAGCTACAGACCTGTCACAATACTAAAGGATTTCTCACACGGTATCAGTTACCTTAATTTTGACAGCTGAATCATTTTCTAGATTCTGCATCTGCTAACAACTCATATGTAGCACATTCATTGACTTTTGAAATATTTCAAGATACCCAACATATCTATCTTGGACCAGTACATATGGCACACAGGCGGATTATTCCAATAAGCACCTCTCATATATTATCTGATCCTCTAAGTGCTAGTAAACCAAGCTGCCTTGATCAAATGGAAATCCATAGACTTCAAAAACTTAGGTGTCTTAATGTGGAGTTTATTCATGCATTATAATTGTATTTTTTTATTTTCTATTCAGAATTTTAGTGAAATTTTTCCTTTAGGATATTTGTGAGTTGAGGAAAACTTATATCTTTGTTAGAAGTACAGTGTAGCATACCTTAATTTGTACATTCTTAGTCATCATAATACATTCCAAGAAACTGTTCTAGAGTTTGGTGAGCCAATCTTCAAGTACATTAGACTAAAGTTGTTGTCTCTGTTCAGAAATACCTCTAAGATAAATATTCAAATTCTAGTGAAATGAAGCTATCTGGTGACCATTGCACAGGTCAAAACCTCTTGGGAACAGAAATTGCCTGCATTTGTTTGGGTTTTTTTTTTTTACTTTAGCACATGTTGCTTTGTAGCACAGGCAGCTTCATGGTTGGGGCCTTTTGTGTTAACACAGTATAAATAATAAGGAAGCCTATGCCACAAAACAGAAAGGAAGAGGTGCTGTTTTCTTTTTTTTTTTTTCTTTTTTTCGCCCTATAATCTTAAAATACTTAAACACTTTTCCAATAACCTGTTAATAAAGGGAGCTAATTTGCAGCTAAGCCATAAAAAGATTTCCTCACTTCAAAGTGAGTTGAAGTCTTTAATTGTAGAGGTACACCAAGGAATACAAAAAAAGGAAAGTGTAGCAATCCAAGTGCAAATATGAACTACAAGGGAAAAATAATAACACAGAAAGATTAATTAATGATGTCAACTATAAGTATTTATTAGATACTTCTGTTAAGATCATTATAGAACCTGTCATTACTTACTTCTAGATGTCATTTTTTCTTCAACCTATTTTTATATCTAAGTAGATACTTTTAGTCTTGTGCAGATATGGCAATGTTGCATCATTTCTTTCATTCAATCTACAGCATGGTTGTAATCATTCTAATATAAATATTTTTTACAGGAACAAAGCTTAATCTTTATATATTGAAATCAACAACTCCAGTCTATTCATTCAATATCCCTATTCAAGATTATTTAAGGTTCTTTTAGAGATTTCTAAATTGCATTTTTGCAAGCACAAGGTGGGAAGTCTCTCAGTTTAAGTTCTGCAACTCACCCCACAAGGACTCCCAAAGCTAAGACTAATCTTCTTCTCTTTGCAAATAGATTTTTTTGGTAATATGAATTTTCCATTTTTAATATGTGTTTAAGCATAATCAAAAGTTTGGCACGCTAAGGAAAAACTTTTGTGCCTAATATATACATTCAAGCCTTACTAATGTTATTAAAAGCACAGTTTCTTTTAAGAGATTATCAAAGTGAACCAAGTTCAGTATTATGTCATGTGCCAAAAATACTTCCATCAATTTATTGATCAGTGTGATATGGAGGCAAAAGTGGAAGGGAAAAAAAGAAAATTACAGTATTTTATAACCATAGTTGTCTGTATATGGAAATGTACCAGTACCACAGCTTCATTTATCCTAAAAAAGGAAATAGTTGATTGAGGCTGAGATTTCTTGATGATTGGAGACATTATGAACCCAACTGCCAAAGGCCATAAACAACCTTGTCTAACCTGCTCTGAGTGGGAAGCTGAAATAGTTGATCTTCTAGATCTCCTGAGGTCTGTTTGAAACAAAGATTTTATGATAAGCAAAGTTTTCTAGAGCAATATTAGGTTAAGTTTGGGAAAGACCTCCAACATTAACAAGTTCAACCTTAACATAAGAACTTCCAAGGTATCTTCACACAGACAGCAGACATGGGAAATGACTTCCAGGAAACAAACCATTCTTCAGTGTAAACAAAACAGGACAAAGCAAGCTTTAAAAAGCA
>JAWWLV010000001.1:73978707-74003252 GCA_035041135.1 Platyrinchus mystaceus
GATTAAAGGGTGGGCTCAGTTCAGCGCAGGCTGTGTCTCACCTAAAAAATCCATTGCGCAGGCTTGAAAAGTAAAAAGACCTTTCCCAGATCTTCGTTCGCGAAGACTGGCCACGTTTCATAAGCTTTTATTAGAAAAAAATATCTATCATGATACTTACAAAACAGTGTGTGAAAGGGAAAAGACAGAGTGTATTGTGTAGCTCAGAGGTGCCAGAAGTAGTCTCCAAACACAGATACTTCTGGTATACTGCTTATATTCTGAACAGAACATCTAATAGAAGGGAAGAAAAAAAAATGAAGCCAAATTGTTATATTATTGCCTTTTAATAAACATTGTGTACACCCCAGGAAATCTTTTTATGTTTGAACTAGGAAGTTCATACTGTTCAAAATATTTATTGTCAGAAGACATAGACATATTTGTCAAAGCATTTTACATACTACAGAGACAACAAAAAGCAGGAAAGAGTGAAAGTACATAAAAGGTCACTGTACTCAGTGGAGGTGTCAAGGTTTTGGCAGTGGGAGGCTTCAGGGGTGGCCTCTGTAAGGAAAGAAAATGAGCACAGTTCCAGCTGGTTCCAATGGACACATCACAGGACACAGCTGAGCCCCTTGGCCAAGATGGTGGCACTTCTGGGAAAATGTATTCAAGAAAAAGCAGAATGCTGCCCAAAAGGGAGGAGTGGTAGAAAAATTTGAAAACAAACAAAACCCCAAAACCAATCAAACAAAAAACCCCTGTAAGAAATAGTTCTGCAGACATGAAGGTGAGAGATGTAGTGGTGAAGGAGGTGTTACTCTAGGCTGTGGAGAGGACGTATCTGCATGGATGTCCACACTGCATACTGTGGAGGTTCCCACACCAGAGCAGGTGGATACTTCCTAAAAGTATGTTGCATCAAAGAGAGGATACATGCTGGGGCATGAAAAAGGTGTTAGGAGGAAGGAGAGGTAGAGCTGAAATGTTGTGAACTGACCACAACACTATATCACTCATCACTACTGTGCTGCTCAGACTAAGAGTAGGTAGAGAAGTCAGCAGTGAAGGGATACAGTTAAGCTGGAGGAAAAGGGGGTGGGTCACGGGAAAGTGTTTAAATTTTTGTCTTTTTGTCTCCACATCTAACTTATTTTATTTGGAAATAAATTTTTTTCCCCAAGTCAACTGCTTTGCCTATTACAGTAATTGGCAAGTGATCCCACTGCCTGTATGTTGACCCTTGGGATTTTACATTTATTCCCTCTCTTTGTCCTGTTGTGGAGAGAGAGTGAGAAAGGAGGTGGATGGGGGTATGGCAGCAAGCCAAGGTCAACCCACTACGGTTATTCAAAGAATTTGGTGAACATAACTTTTCATTAGAGAAATTCTAAATATTTTTATCCTACAGAGAGCTGGGTTTAGAAAAAAATTTTACATTTTATTAAAAGAATAATAAATTATGATCTCTTAAATACCTTTGGTTGAAGGGTTGATAACATGATAAACCAATTTTTTCCTCATTTATATTTTCTACTGATAATCTCATTTGTCAGTTCTATCTAGTCTTTATTTCCTTTATATATACATTACTGGGATTTCTGGAGGAGAGGAGTGGGTTTCTTTGATTATTTATTTTGTTTGGGTCTTGGTGTGTCTTGTTTGTTATATTTATTTCTCCTGTCACCTGTTCTATTCAAATGGAGACTTCTACAACCATATATTCAAAGTTATCTTCCTGAAAATTATATTACTAAGTTGCCCTAAGCTGTCTGAAATATCCATACATGGCTGATATAGGAAAGAGGAACTAAAGAAAACAGAGCATGAGACAAAATGTGAGGCAGAACCTAAAGGAGACTCAAGCCACGTAGAGTAGCAGCTGATGGACTCACAGTATATATTGACATTTTAAATTAATTACATCAGGTCCAACTTCTGGTGATTAGACAATGAGCTGAAAATTGTAGATGATTTACATGGTGGGAGAAGAATGGTCTGTCTCAAGTTGGTATCAGCTTTGAGCTTTGAAGTGCTAGTCACATGGCAGAGCAAGGCCATGGGCAGAGGTGAAACCAATTTAATCTCTAGAACAGAGTTGTTACAATCTTGATAAAACTGAAACTATTTGCCAAGGAAATAGACCTGGAAGCACATATCTGTAAAGTTAAATCCATCCATCCAGGAAAGTATGACCTGGAAAGTCAGTGGTATACAGTAATGACCATACTGTTCTGCAAAAAAAATGCAAATTTGGTCACAATTTTCACATTTCCAATACCATCTATTATCAATGAATAACTAAACAAAATTTACTGATGCTGAATATTTTCTTGTTTATTTGTTTGATTATTATGTTGTTTTGTTTTATCTTTTTACTGCAATTACCTACCCCTTATTTAATGCACTTAAAAAGAATAAGCACTTTAAAAAAAACCCAGTCTTTGATCAATATATGGATCAATACCCTGGTGGTAGAAAGCATATTATTAAAGGTGTGAGCAGATGTCAAGCTAAAGTGGAAGAGTTAATCATGCTAATTGCTCACTTACCTCATTTCTACAAAAATATTTCTAACATGAATATCACTCATGACTCTGTACACCTTTCTGACAGAAGTGCAGGTGGTCTTGAATTTCCATTTGAAATGTATGAATCTATGTTAGACTCCCCTCCATATTTTTTTTCCTAATACTTAAAGAAGAAGAGCATGATAAATTGGCAATGATATTATTTGCCTTCCTGCCATCCTACTTTTGGAGGTCTTTTCCAACCAGGTTGATTCTATACTTCCACCCTCCTGTTGTTTCCAGCAACCCTGCAATTCTCCAAGCATGTAGTCTTGCAAATGTCAGCTGTTGCTGAATGAATATGGATTTACTCAAACCTATGCCATTTTTATATAAGGTTCTACTGGAAAATTTTGCAGTCATGAAATGCTAGGAATAACTAATGTTAAATAAATAAGAACAGAAGGACAATTTACTATTTTTATGTTTCTTCCACAATTTCAGTATGTACACCTTTAACTATCCATGTATCCACATAAATACTGATAATACTTTTACAGACATAACCTTTATAATTGCTTTTGTTATTTTATAATGAAGATTGATTTCTTAAATGAAATTTACTGTGGGATTTCTGTTGGATTCTGTTGTTACTGTCTCTAGTACAGCATGTTGACCTTGGCAGAAATGAAGGAACAGGGATATGAACAAAAGAATCATAAATGAATCCTGGCATTGTGCAGCACTGATGTGAAAAGTAGAAAAAAAGTCTTAGCTCTCACCTCCTATTTCTGCTAGAGCTGCCTGATATGCTATAAAGTTTTGTGAATACTAAACATAGGCTTAATGACATTGATCAAAATGAGATTTCATGTAAGTCAATGGCAGAAGGCCAGGAGTCAGGAAATACTCAGATTTGGTTTGGTTGAATAAAGGTCCATAGTTTATCAGAACTTATTTTTCTCCCCATTAGAAATGCCCTGAGAATAAAATGTTGTTATTAATTTTATTTTATTAATAATAATAATGTTTTTTTATTAATAATAATAAAAGACTAGCATTTCTAGTCTGGTCCCATTCATGGCTAGAAATTCTGCAATAATAGCCTTTCTATCAGTATTTTATCATTTCTGGATCTTAGTTGCAGATATAATCCTTAACAGGAAATTAAAAGCAATGGCAAAGCGTTTAGAATCTCCAGACTGTCCACTGATTCAAAATTAACTTAAACCTTGGTTCAATCTTAATTTATCCTGTTTCCTTCTATTATATCCAGTATTTAAAAGAAACTTCCATGCATACTTTCAATTTTTAAACTTATAATACAGTGACTTAGGAAAGAATTAGCTTCTTTTATCTTGAGTTGCCTCAGAGGCAATCATTTAGATTATGTCTTCAGTCAATGGAAAAGGCTAGAAACCATAAAGTTACTGATCTTATTCTGTGCTCTGAGTTGCTCTCTAACCTAATTTATAATTGATCTAAACTAGATGAGCTGAATCTTGGATCATTGGTTGCTGTGATATACAGTAAATCTGAAATCTCAGACTTTGAAACTAATTGCTTAAATCCCTTCTTAGGTATCTGAATTCAAAAGTGTTGTGTGGATGTTCATGATTCTGGAATCTATCCTAAGATTTTCTAAGGATCTGAATAAAATTGCAAGTGAGTTAGGTACTCTTGGGTCACTGTCATCTTGTCTACTATGTCTCTTTTACTTCACATGAGTGTTTACAGTTGCATCACAGTAATGTTTCTTAAGATGACAAGGATTTGCTATTAAGGGCTATACATAATTGTTGGACATAAAATGGGTAATTTCTGAAGGAAGAGAAAGATGGATGCGTCTCATATAATTTTTACTATCCAAAGAGGTCATTAGTCTAAACCAGGTATAGCTGCATCTGATGAGGAGAGACAGATATTTTTAAAAGCCTTGAATAGGCATTTGAGATAAATGGGGTAAATCTCTTCCTATGGATCACTAAGTCACTAGATGGTCTTGTTCACACTGGAGTTTTTTCTTTGTGCATATTTTAAAAAAGGCAAAATTTATTAAGATACATATTTCCAAATATCATTACAAAATTATACACAGAAATAGATGTGAATATCTTTGGTGGGGCGGGGGGGGTGGGGGTGTACTGGGTGTTTAAAAAAAAAAAAACCCAAAGAAAAACATTAAAATCTTATTTACTAAGGAAGCATATGTACAGCATATATGTTCTGTGGGAGTCCTGGCTCCTATGAAAGGAAGGTTCTTGATCCAATAAGAGTCTAGTTGGTTTAGTATAAACTGAAAGTAGGTCTTATTTATTTTTAATTGGTATAATCCTGTACTGGTTTAGTTTTCTTTCTAATAGGAACCATAAGATGTGGAACAACGTCTTCTACCTGAGGCTTGTCCCAACACAATTCAAGATAGAGACATAATACCTGTCTATCTAGATGTGGGATATGGACTACCATAAGGATTCCCCCAGCTCTTGAAAGTTTACATTAAGATTTTGAGGTTTCAGTGGAAAATACTCAAACAACTTTGTCTATCTAAATTTCCCAAGACACATTGCAGTTAAAAGTGTTGAACATTAACTGCATATGCACATCATCACTAAACAAGAATCAAATTACTTAAAAAGGAAATGTCTTGGAAATATCTTCCTATCATAACTCAGAATACAAAGGTGCTCTAATTTCTTGGCTAATAAGTTCCATAAATAGGACTAGTGCTTTATCATTTCAGGGCTAAAATTGCCTAGAAAAGGACACTATATAGATAAAATGAAAATAGCCTTATTGAATTCAAACATAATACAAGAGAGAGCCCTGCTGGCAGAGCTTAACAAATACATTCACTATTTTAGTAGCTTAAGTAAATAACTTACCTTATAATAAATAGGTGAAACACACATCCTGGAATATTTGCCTCTTCATATCTGCCTTCAATTTAAATGGTTCATTGAGAAATCCAGAAACATATTCATGCAGTGTAGATGCTTCATTATCCCAGTGTCCATGGCACTAGTGGTGTGGTGTAACACCCTTCTCAATGGAGTAAATGGGCTATGAGATATTTTACCACAAGAACAAAGGGAAGCTCCCTCAATCCCTGCTCTTGGGTGCTCTAAAAATATGAGAATAAATGTGAACTTTTAGGGTTTTAATCACTCTGTATTGAATCTCCAGGAAGTTTTAGAAGAGAGAAGTAGAAATTATGCATCCAGATAAAAAAATAGAAGGCTGAAAAAGAAATCCTTTACTGCTTAATATGGGCAGCCAGGAATATAAAAATATTTATTCAGCTTGACTAAAGCATCTAAACTACAGGTTTAAGAAATACCTTTCTGTCATGTGTGGGTAATACTGGGAATTGCAGGTGTTCCAGCAGATTTTACAAAGGCTTAAATATGTTCCTCTGCATAATAGAAAGAAAAATTCCAAGAACAGTTGGATTTGAATAAAGCTGTATTTTGCAGGCCAGCATCAAATCTAAATTGATGAATGTAAGCAGGGTGCAATGCATTCAAGAAGTCTTAGTTACTGGAAGAAAAGAAAAAAAAAAAAAATTCTTGTCTCAATTTACATTATGGTTTAGCAGATATAGTAATCTCACTCATCAGCTTATGAAATAACCACTGCAAGTGAAAAATTTGAGACTGGAGTAAAAGCAAAAGGATTTCTTTATACCTATATATTGTTTACTTTTTCTTAATCTTCCATTCAAAGTATCAGTGAAAGCCCAGTAAAAAGCAGGAGCAGAACCAAATACTTTCTTATATGAAATAGTAATTTCCTAAAATAAGTCATTCGTTAGTTCAAACTAGGCATCTAATGCAATATGAGATATGTAAGAAATCCATAGTACCTGCATGAGGTTGGCAGGCTTGACACTGAACCTACATGAGCACTACAGACATCTGGAGAACTAGGTGGAGGTCATGTAACTTACAGCCTGCCAAGTGGCCCAAAAAATCTTCGATTAAGGTCTAAGATACCTGTGTGCAAAGATGTCTAATCTCTTGTTACAATTCGGTGGAGAGCTAAGGGAAAAATCAGTTTCATAAATCTAAGCAACCCCATGAAAAGTTGCCTCAAGGTAACTTCTTGGGCTCTGACTGCTAGTTCTTAGGATGGAGATCTTGCTGGATCACGCTTGCTTGCCCTCCATAAATATTCCAGATAACCTGAGACATCTCAAGGAACACTAGAAGTCTACATCTAGGCAAGTGGAACAAACTGCCTCTCAGTACTTACAGTAAAGACTAGAGAGCAATCCAGCTCTTCCAACAAGATACATTTACATTTGGAATGGAGAACAACCCTCAGAATCAACAACTGTATTGGCTGGATTGTCCCTGATTATAGTAGCAGTTTAGATGAATTAATGACTGGTTTAGTAACCTTTTGCTGTTTGTTCATTAGGAAAGAAAAACAATACAAGTTCCTACTGATTGCAGTTTTATTCTGGGAAAATATAAGGCAAGACAGGAACAAGGTCATTCTTGGAAATGATGAAGATGAAATAAACAAGACAGAATAAATATATATATTAAACTAAATTCACTTACAGTTTGCAGATGCAGAGCTCAGATTGTTTTTAATGCAATGAGCTGGTTCATGACAAGATTATACATATACATTTTTGACATTCATGACTTTGTGATGGAGAGTAGATAAAATATGAAATCTAGAGTGAGAATAAAGATAAATATATACTTGAGGGCAAAACAGGAAGGGTAGTCTGTACAGCCAGTCTATGCAGCTTGTACTACAAACCCAGGTAACAGGTTTTGTGATGGCATTCCAGGAATTTAAAAAGGAGATTAGCTGTGGTCCTAAGCAATACAGGAACCTAAAAAATCATTAGCATTTACAAACATACTTACTAGAGGTGCATATAGTCATCTTCTATCTTTTAGTAAGCTATCAATGGATGTAATCCAGTTACTTACTGCACAGATGCTGTACAGGTACAGAGCATACCCATGACAACTGCTTTCCCACTGTTGTCACTGACAGGTTGAGTATCTCTACATTTAGCAGGAGAAATGCTGCCATTTTCATCTTTGCTTTCATCTCCTGAAATAACGGGACCCAAAAAAATAAAAAAGAGAAGAGCAATTGAATTATGTATTTTTTATATATAAAACTACATAATGATGTTCTTACTAGAAATTCCCAACTTTAAGTTTATTTTTTGATTTCCATTATCCAATGAGTTAATAATTTCACAAAATTATCCACTATAAATTCAAAGCCTTTCTTTTCAGATACAGTGGTCAGTTCAGAGCCCATTAGGTAGTTTATAAGAGATATACATAACATAGCAGAAAATTTAAGAGCTAGGCCAGATCATATCACTCACACAAAGTTAAATTTCTACATATGAATGAACACCTAAGGAAGACCTGACTCAGTTTCTTAGGTGTGTAAGCAAAAGTGAATTTTACTGCACCAAAAGGAGCAGACACCAGGTTTGTTTTGAAGAACTTTGAAATAAAAAGGAAAAAGGAAAAGAAAACAAAAAAAATATGATGTGTTGAGATAGACCCCTGGAACACTGAACAGCAGGATGGTGTAAAGGTTATCAGGATGGAAAAATATCATAAGGCCCTTTACATTCTTTTTTCTTTCCTTCAGCTTTGTTTTGTGGTTTTGGTTGGGGTTTTGCTTGTTTGTTTGGGTTTTTTGTTTATTTTGTTGTTCTCTTTTCTTTTTTTTTTCTATCCAACATAGAAATGTTTGTTCAATTCCACACTTTCAAGAGCAGCAACTGCATCTTCCTTAACTTTCACACGAGTGAAGCACCCACTGACCTATGTTCACTTTGTTACCCTGCCAGTCTTCTGCCCTAAACAACTGCCTAACATTTCCCATGCCTGCAGCCAACACTGGAAGAATACAGCACTGCTTAAGGTGTATATATAACAGAAATGGGGCCAACTAAGGTTCTCTGATATCACGACAACCAAATCAAGAAATATTTTGGAAGATGAATAATTAAAAATCTTGGTGAGAAACCCATCCTTTCCGGGCATCTTGGTAACTAAAGGATAATAAGCAGGTGTCATGCTATGCAATCAGTGAGGTATGAAAAAAAACTACAGAGTTTAAAAGAGAAGGGGGGAAAGGGATATTTTTCTTAAATTTGTTTGGGTTTTTTTTTAATTTTATCTTAAATCTGTTTCATATTCTTTTACAATGTCATATTTAGATGTCCCAACTATATTTATGAATTATGTAACTAAGTAATTTTTTTAATGTTAAAAGTTCTCTTTAATTTAGAAAAAACTGTACTTCTCTGTTAAAATATTATCAATGAGAATTCAGTAGTGAGGAACAATAGTTTTAAATTACTTTGTTATTTTTAGCTTTATCTGGATTTTCTTTTGTGTATTTCTGATGCACTGATTTTCCAGTTCCATACCATAGGCTTGGTGGGTGAGAAATATTACATAAAATTGGTGTTATGGTAAGGTATACATGAGAAGTATCCATCCCTGCAGTCTCTTCAGAATGAAGAATTTAATTCTCTCTAGAGCTGTTCATGCTGCCACTGTGCAGGCAGAAGAACATTGAAAGCCATCAAAGCCCAATGTACTGATTTTCCTTAACCAGATATATTACTAAGGCTTACAAGCAGAAACTTCCATTTGCTTTTGTCTTTTTGCCTGCTTCTCAAAGTCTCTTCCAACTGCTTAATGCATTTCCAGCCACCACCAGCTGAGCATACCTTCTGTGAAGGAACAGCATGACTGCACACCAAATGAAGAACATGGCCAGTGACAAACAAAGCTGATTGACTGAGGGAGTGATTGCCAGTTGATCTGTAATGGAATTTGTGTAGGTAGGACAAGAAACTATTGCAGTTTGCCATATAACTTCTAAGTACAAATAAGTTACGCTGTATTAGACAATATGGAACTTAAAAACTATATAGGACACAGCAGATCAGTCCTATGAATACTGCAGGTAAGTAAATATATGGTTAAATGAGGTTTAATCAGAAGTCATGCAAATGCTCTGGGAATTCCAGGTTTTAGTGCTAGTTCTCAAGCCCTAGAGCTATTCCTTGGTGATATCATACCAAGAAATTATTTTCTGTTTGTTCGTTTTGTTATTTCTTTTTCTCCATACTCATAAATATTCAGTCACTACTTATAAGCTCTTTGGTGTTAATCAACACTGATTGCTTCCACACATCTTGAGCATATCCAGCACAGCTGACCATCACATCACACTTCCCCCCCAGCAATCTGGGGCTTACAAAAGTCTAGTTATACTTATTAAAATAGACTCGTTGTAAGTAAAAGCAGTCTGTATGCTGCATTCTCAGCTTTTCCAGTGTTCTCTGCTTGTAGTGTTTTTTGACTAGGTCATTTCTGATGCCACTTTTCTCATCTTAATTATAACATTTCCCACTTACTGCTATGTGTCTGTTATTTACCATGTGCTCTTAAAACTTCTTGGAATCTCCAGCTGCAGCAGCAATACCTTCAGACTAGATATATGGAAGAATTTATTTATGATGATGCTAGGGAAACACTGGATCAGGTTTCCCAGAGAGGTGGAAGGTGCCCCATCCCTGGAAATATTCAAGGTCAGGTTGGATGGGGCTCTGAGCAACCTGTTCTAGTTGAAAATATCTCTGTTCATTGCAAGGGCAGGTGTAGTAAAGGTCCCCTCCAACTCAAAACATTATAAGATACTATGATATTTTGTGCTACAGGAAAAACCTCCATGGCCCATGTGTTGTAGCTGACCATCATGTCCAAGACAGAATACCGTCTTTACGTTTAGACACCTTACTAGAAGATCTCAAATGAAAAATTGATTTCTTTTTGTCTACTTAGTGTAGCTCATTAATAAATATGTCAGGGTCACTTAGTTTAAATGGAACTTTTGAAGAAGACCCAAAGGTATGTCCTGATAATTAAATGAGTTGCTCAAAGCTTACCTTCAAGAATCATCACATGATTTAGTGGAAAAGATGGAGAAAAACGTATATTGTGCAGTAAAAAGTTTTATGTGTGGGAAAGGACTGACGTTTTTGGGATTTTGCTGTCTTCTAGTCCAACTAAGTATGATATCTGCTTCAGGTCACCTGAGTCTTCGAAGAATTTCTTCCTTTACACATCCTCATATTAATGAACAACTCATCACACTATTGAGCCTCTATGTCCCCATAGTGTGACGAGTTGTTCCTAGTTCATTAATAATTGTGATAACAGTTTCTCATTTTTCAGTGCCCATCAACTCACTACTATAAGGACATGATTTTTTTAGAAAATAAAGGAAGTCACTGAAAAAACATAAAGCTGAGTAAAGAAAGGAAAATGCATACCTACTGTGAATGTCTCCATCTCACAGTCAGTCAGGTCTCTAGTGAACACTTCTGAGATGACATCTAATGTAATTTCACTGTTACTGCACGTGGTGTTGTTTCTTAACAATTGCATGTCCCTTACTCCTGTTTTGTTTCACTCAGCAGTAATTTTTCTGTTTCAAGATTTCATGTCTGAATTACCTGCAAAATTGTATGAAAACTTGCTTCTTAAATTTGTCATTAGGTTGTCCCTGCTCAGGTTTGATGTTTCTTTTCATCATATATGCCTATGCCTTTTAGTGGGGCAGTCAAGTGTGATGACAATAATGAATATGCTCAATACATCTCTCCTGCATATTTCTGAAACCTCCTTTTTGCATCATTGTACAGTCCTTTCCTCTCTATTTGTAGTACCTGTTTGCTTTATGAAATGCAAAGTGTGTAGAAGAAATTTCAGCCCCTTAAGTCTGTCTTTTTGCCATAACTAGTAGAGCCCCAGACATTGTGGGGACTCTGCCCTCTGCACCCTTTGTCCTCCTCCATGAGACCCCCAGAAGGAGACAGGTGAAAGTCTGGATGGAGACATGCAGCCCCAGAATCCTCTGCAAGGCCCTATCTGACGAGGCAATGCCCACCATGGGTGCACTGCTCCTCAAGGATTGGCAAGGACCACAGGTCAGCCATGACTCAGATCCCTGCATATGTAATGCTGTGAAGTGACCAGATGGTTATTGAAGATACATAGACTTCATGAAAACTTGCTGGAAAGGCTAATCTTCCCTTAATATAAATATAGTTGTCTGTCTATAGTGAAAAATCAGACTATTTTAGCCTTAGAAGGGAGATACAGGCAGTAGAGAGGAAGAAGGCTTTACTTAAAAAAAAGAAAACAAACAAACAAACAAAAAAGCCCAAACAACTAAACTGAGAGATTTAGATTATAGCTATAAATTCAATTACCTCAATTTTTACAGGAAAAAAAAAAAAAAGGAAGCCACAAACTGTGATCTCAGGTCCTTGCAAAGAAATCTCTGTGAAATCAGTGGAAATTACAAAAACATATCAACAAAGAGCTTGGACCCTTGCTGTTAAGTGGCATAGCAGTGAAACTGGGAATTAAATATTTGAAATCACAGAATGTGGAACTTCTATGTCATTACCTAGATGCATCTCATTGAACTTTAAAGGAGCCTTCCAGTTGACCATGTGGTTATCCAGTACCGTGTCACCACACCTACAGCATTGGAGATACCTGCCCAGAACTCGAAAGTATCATGTGGGATCTTGAGACACACTATAACAGAAGACTTTAGAGTATCTCAGCTGGCCCTGGGCCCCTGTGCAAGGGCAAAGTCACCTGGGGTGCTTAAAAGTGTCCCGTAGGCTTATGTATCTTCAGCTTCCTCAGGTGATTCCCTTACAGTGGGAGGGACTTTGCTTCCCTAGTCCCTGCCTTGCAGCCCATCCACGCGAGAGGTGTCAGAAGAGACCCTGTCAGTGAAGACTGAGGGGAGAATATTAATTGAATATCTCGGCCTTCTTCTCATCTGTTGTTACTAGTTTGCCAGCCATGTTCATCAGAGAAGGACTGGAAGTGGAGTACACATTCTTTGACCTTCCTTTTCTGATTGACATGCCTATAAGAGAAGTCCTTATTATCTTTGTATCCCTAGCCAAGTTCACTTTCAGCAGTGCCTTGGCCTTCCTGACACCATCCTAAACAACTGGTCAAACTACCTATATTTTCCCAGGTTACGTGTCCCTGTTTCTACTGCCGGTGCATTGCCTTCTTGCCCTTTAGTTTGAGCAGCAGATGACAGATATGAGTGTCTTATTTTCCTTTCTTCGTTTCTTACACCTGGGTATTGAGGGATCTTGCAGTCTCTGGAAAGTGTCCCTAAAGATCTGCCAGATTTGTTCTGCTCCCTTGTCCCTGAGGGCAGCTTCCCAGAGGGTCCAATTGACCAACTTGTTTAACAGCTGGAATTTTACTTTGAGAGTCTTGACTTTACTCTCTGTCTATCACATTTTCCTCAGGACTGAACACTCCACCGGTGCATAATCCCTGCAGACCATGGTGCCTCCAATCTTGATGTTTCTGTTTAGCTTGTGTTGATGACCAACAGAGCAAGTAACACATCCCCTCTGGTAGGGCTATCTATCACTTGGCAGCTCTGTACCATATGGAGTATCTTTAGGGCTAAGTAGGGGCTTTGAGATGAGTATGATGAAGAGAAATGGGAGAGAGGTAAGATCAGATACTTAGATCTGTCATCTCTGAAACCATTCAAAGTTACACAGACATAAAAAAACTCTTCATTCTTCAAGAAGAAGAAAAAAAAATGAGGCTGCTGTTAAATTATCATTGACTTTAAAGAAGAGACAGAAATCTTTAACCTATCTTTTAATAGGAGGGAAGATTCTACTACGAATCATGCTAAGCTGAAGTTTACTGCAAATGCAAATGTCACAGTTAGTGTTTTCCAGAGTACAGAGAAATAATCTTGAAAATCTTGGAAGTGTGTCTTGAAACTGCTTTATTTCTATTCTTATTCTTGAAATATTCAATTTTTCTCTGTAGACACTGAACTGAAAAAGTACAAATTTGTTATCATTACATCAAATAAAAAATGGTTACTTTGGTACAATGGTTTTCTTCAGCCTCAAGGTTTTCTTGGTATTAAATATTCACTGACAATCCTGAAAAACATTGCCATTTGTAACCCATAAATACAAAGAAATAATAATGGGGTAAATCAGACTTTATGAATAAGGAATGAGAAACTCTTAGTACTTCCACAGATATATAAAATACAGAATTTCAGCAAACACCATGAAATTTTCCTTCTGCTCTACTGATTATAAGTAGAAAGTGCCAATTCTTACTTTTTCTGCATGAGTGCATTTTAAAGTTATATGCGAAAATCCCAGAAGACTGTGACTAAAAATTATGGTTTATTGATTACAGAGAACAGTCAATGTCTCTGTTTTTCAGACAATTTTTTTTTTTTTAATCTTTTTACCTGTCTGAGAACAAAAAAGATCATCTTCAGGTCTAAATCCATCTGTTAATCAAGAAACATGTTAGGGTGCCAACAGATCTGAGACTTTATCACCACACACGTTTTCTTAGTCATAGCACATTTAAAATTATTCTTTTTCATGAGCTGTATAGTGGAGAAACACTAAAAATTATATATTTAGACTATCATGCAATAGGTAGTTCACAGTTTTAAAAACATTGTTTTCCATGCTATCTTCTGATTTTGAATTTTCCCATAACATAATACAGCAGAGGAGTGTGTAAAATGACATGCAGGTTCAGTGCTGCTTTCACTGGTAATGCATATGTGTCAGTGTTAAAAATTACTAAATATTGTCAAAGGAGAAGGGTTGGTTCTGTACCTGTGTTCTGGTTCAAGGAATAAATTAAGGGTTTGGGGTTTTTTGATATAATTTATTTCCAGGTAAGATGAAGAAATCCACTTAGACAAGATCTGTGAAGATGCATGGATCTGTTCTTATTTATACTGATTTCAGAGTAGTTAAAATCAGTTCTTAGAAATGTACATGTGCACATACAAAAACAAAACAAAAGAAAAATCTGAATACTCAAGTGGATAAAGTACTTAGGAAAATACTTTTTCCTTTGTTACAGCAGAAGATGTCACAATATAAATCAGTCTTTCCAATAGCTTTCTACAGTGTTTCTTGAAATGGACTCAAAAGTCACGCAGAATTAGACCCGTTATTCTCAAATCAGATGGTTTGCTAAATTCCAGAAGTTAAAGCGATCACTTTTTAGGGTGAGGCAGTTATTACTGGAGGTGTCTGAACATATGAATGGAAAGCAGTTAGTCAGAAAAAGACCTGGAGGTCTGGTTGAACAGCAGTTTGAACATGAACCAGCACTGTGCCCTTGCTGCAAAGAAGGGAAATGGTATTTTCAACTGCATCAGACAAAGTATTGCCAACATGTTGAGGTAGGGAATGCTATCTCTTTATTCAAGTTTGGTGAGGGTGAGGCCACACCTGGAATATGTTGTCCACTTCTGGGCTCCCCAGAAGAGAAACACGGATATACTGAACAGAGTCTAATCCAGGACCACTGAGGTGATGAAGGAACCAGACCATGTCTCCTATGAGAAAAGAGTAAGACAGCTGGGACATTTAACCTGGAGTAGAAAAAGCTCAAGGGGAATCTCATGAATGTCTACAAACACCGAAAGGGAGGGTGCGAAGAAGACAGTGTCAGTCTCTTTTCAGTGGCATCCAGTAACAGGACCAGAGGCACACACGGGCACAATGGGCATCAAGTGAAACACACGAGGTTCCCTCTGAACATCAGGAAACACTTCTGTACTGGGAAGGTGACTGAGCACTGGCACAGATTGCCTAGGGAGGTTTTGGAGTCTCCCTTCTTAGAAATATTGAAAACCCATCTAGACCCTGGGGAACTTGATGTAAGTGGACCTGCTTGAGCAGGAAGGTTGGACAAGGTGGCCTCCAGAGATTCCTTCTAACTTCAACCATTCCATTCCTCTGTGATCTCAAGGAATGACAAACTTTAAGCCAAGTCTAGTGCACAGAGGCTCCTTTGTATCATTCCTCCTCTGCCTCTCAGGATGCTCCTTCTATCCTGCTCCTAATCAGGTAATTCACACAAAACCTTGTTCTTACATAAGACTGTGATTCCACAGGGGCAATAATACTGGAGCTGAGTTCAGGATTGTACACACACCCCCTTAAGACAACAGTGCTTTCGCATACTATAGATTTACTATCTGATATCTGATAACTGTATATTGGCCAGCATATCCCGTGTGTAGTCACCCTTGTCTCACTATAAGCACACGTATGGGAACTTTTCTGCAACAAGAGTAGAACCTTTGGTTTTCATTTAAATGAATATATTCAGAAAGTGCTCTATGAAAAGCACCTTAATATGACCAAACTGATATCACATCTCACTGAAGGTCATATTATTTTTGCCTCTTGCCTGATTTTGTCTAACAGTGATGGTTAATCATGGCAGTAGTGAGGCTATAACACAGTAACATCATATTTTAGGACTTTACGGAATGTGTTTAATTGATTAATAAATTGTTCATAAATTTACAGTTTTACTGTACCTAATACCGACACCATTAAATTAGGTAGACCATCCAAATTCTCTCAGCTGCTTATCTTTCATTTCCTTCAGGATCTTGAGCATCCACTGCATTGTAAGTCTGTATCTCAGCTATATTCAGCAAATTTTTCTTTATTGTCACTGTGTTTAAATCAGCACAGTCCAATAAATCTTCACAGCCATTAAAATTGCCTTCCATACACATGAGCACAGATAGCAATCATGCTTTCTGTTGTTTAATGAAACCTTGTTTGGAATATTGCCCCTTTAAATGGTAGCACTCAATTTTGGAAGTCAGTGTACTGCTTTTCCTTTGGAACATTCTTTTTGATCCCTTAAGAACCAATGTATCTAGCAGTTTCCATCCAGTTGTCTTTCAGAGAAGTGTTCTGTTTTTTTGGTCTTAAACTTAATGAGCCAGATTTTTCAAGCTGTAAGATAATAACTCCAGAAACGTTCACTACAGACTGACTTTTGCTGAGCACACAGTGATGTAAAAGCTGCTTAATGTCATGTTTTATAGCTGGTGCCTTTATGGCCTATGCTTTTTTATAATATGCATCGTTTACTGTTGAACTTTTCTACTTCAATATCCAGTAAAGAAATTAACTGAAAATATTACAGATATGCTGTAGTTGCTGAGAACAATAGAATAGTAAACTGATGTCTGAGGTGTGAAGAGATAGTTTTAGTTGTAACTTTTGAAAGTTTTGTTTGCTTTGTTTGTTTTAAATTGAAGAACCACTAGTATACCCAGACAGAATGAGTCTGTGTCATTCATTAAATAATACATTAAAAATTGTAAAAGCACATTTATGCACTAATGTCCTCCCTGCAAAAGCTTTGTCTGCATAGGATTGTATATACCATCCAATCAGGCTTTTCTATCTGCCATTCTGCCTTGTTCACTGAAGGGAAAAAGCATTTCACAGTGCATATCAAGACAGAGCTGCTTAAAGAAAATTTTCTTTCTAATATTGGATATAAGACTGAAGTACTTGAATATTATAAGACAAGGAACTGCTATGGCTCAGCTATATTTTTCATTTAATGAAAATTCATAAAGTACTCCCTTGCTTCTCAGTTCTGGGGCAACTCTCCAGAAAAGGATCTGTAAGTAGATCCTTACATGTATCTTTCCTTTAAGAGTCCTCTGACAAAAACTTTTGCATCATCACATGCAAATCACCAAAGGTGATTGCATGACTGTAATCCCCTGTCTCCTTTCACATTAATACTTGCTCAATTATATTCCTGTCTTACGTTAACAAACTATGTGTGCAAACAAATTATCTCCTTGCATAGAAGTGATTGCAAATTTTTGTTTAGTGTGATGAGTACTATTTTACTCTCTTTGAATATTATTATTGTTTCTCCCTAATCAGACTCACTTGTGTCTTCTGTGATTATTGAAATTTTAAACACACACACAAAAAAAGTTATTTTATTTAATTGATTTTATGTGTGACATTTGTACTGAAGCATATGAACAAGTAGTGAGTTATTGAACAAACACAGGTACTCCAGAAATGTTATTAGTAATAGACTACTAATCTCCATAGGAATATATGATTGATCCTCTCTACAATTATATTAAAGTCTTGTATTTTTAATCCAGGAATTTTCTTTGCTGTTTTAACTATGGTATCATATTATCGTCTATTAACTGACATAATCCATTTGCTCTACTTGGATGAACTACTTTCCTTTTATGACATAGTGCAAGTGAAGTTACAGTGATGTTTCTAGATAATTACCATATATTAATAAATGAGCATATGAATACAGTGAAATTATTTACTCCAAACCCCATTTTACCATTTTTGTAAATTATGTACAGCTGATATATTCTGATAGTTATTTATTAACTGTTACTTACTCCTGGCATTATGGCCCTTAGGTGCTATCCGATTCACTAATTGCTAAAAGTTCAATGAAATTTGTGCAGACTCATACGTCTGCCTAAAATGATAGCAGTGGTGGAAGTAGTTTTGTCTTCTATTAGTGGATAAACACGTTCAGAATATACTGTATCTTACCACAAACAATCCAAGGCTGATAGGAAAAATTGGCTCCAGTCTCTCTATGCACCATGGAGAAGTGAGGTCTGACCAAGAGTGGTTTCATAACTAGCACTTCTTTAAAAAGTGTCATGGTTAAATTATGTTCTGTTTTCTACCCCCTTTATCCGACATTGTTTTGGAGAAACTGTTCCTGTAAGAGCAAACCCCTCACCACAGCCAGGTGAAGCAGAGGGGGAGGAGCATATCCAGTAGTCCTGGCTGCTCGGGCAGAAGTGGAAATCTCTCCATCTTAGACCAGGTTTTTGCAGCCAACAGAGCGGCCTGGAGCGCATATGGCAGCATGGAGAGCCATGTGGCTGGGCTGTCAATCAAAAGACCCACGAGGTAGCCCACCCACATCACGGCTCCTGAAGCCTCTGACTGGCTGTGACACCCCTCACTTTGGCTAGAAGGGCACTACGTGGTCAGTGAACCAGGTGTCCCATCTGGGAGGGGCGGTCGAGGTAACCAAACCACATAGACAGGGGCACAGGGCCTCCACCTTGTTTAGCCTTCTATCCCGAGACCTGGCAACATGTGACTCTTGGCAGTAACTATCTTTCTCTTGTCTCTCTCTTTTTCTCTTTTTTTTCTTCCTTCTTTCTTTACTCTTTTAATCTCTTCTTCCTTTACTCTTTTCTTTCTCTTGTGAGTAATTAAAAACTGATGAATGGTATTTCAGTAAGTTGCATGAGGTTGTTGTTTGCTGGTGCTCTAGTGTAATGTTTTTCCTTGGTTTTATGTTATTCCTGTAAAGCCTTTTGCCAAAACACCTATTTTCTCACTAAATTAAAATAAATAACTTGGGAAAAAGTGTGTAGCTTTTTTTCTTTGTGTGAATTCAAGGTATCAAAGAACCAAAGACTTTGCAAGAGTTCTCATGGTCAAAATCTCTTGTAGTCTTAAATGAAACACCTGGCCAAATGTGTGGCTTCAGGACCAGGGCTTTACACATGCACGGAGTGTTGGAGCCACCCCGGGGGTCACGGCTACACCAGCACCCTCCCCTGCACCCTCGCTGGGGACTTCCCGAAAGGGAGTCACCCACGGCCACCTCTGCCACAGCCAGAGAGAAAACAAAAGTAAAACTAACTCTGACTGACACACCATTTCACAGGAGCTGAGCAGAGCTGAGCTGTGCAGAGCTCAGGCCCCAGCAGAGCCATGCTGATCACAGCCCTGCAGAGATGTGGACAAGCATTTCTTCAGAAACTTGTTTTCCGCAGTAGTTTTTTTTGTTTTCCCAGGGAAGTGGAGGGACGAGCACATGTCGGTCATCATTTTTGTCTATGTAAAAAAGGAGGGGAGACTAGACTAGACTTATTTTTCCCCTCATTCCCTTTCTTTCCCAGTACCCAAAGAACAGATTTCAGAATTGTACTTTTCTTAAAATTCTTAGTTAGAAGTTTCCCAAAATCTCCCAACTGTTAATACTTCACATATGGCTATCACTAATATTCAGAGTCTTCATATTCTAGTACTTTAAGAAAAAAAAAATACAGAAACATCCGTGTTCAAAACCATATCTCCACACAGTAAGAGAAACCAGAGGATATAAATTCATGCCTAGGCAATTATGTAGGTTTAGTTGATCTGAAAGTTCAGTTAATTGCTTTATTTAAAATTTTAAATAATTATGTATCATTTGTAATGGCATTATACAAGGCACAAAAATGGGACTTCTAGTATTTATTGGCTTGCTTAAAATCCACTGAGATAAATTATTTGTTAGCAAATTCCTTAATTAAATGAACCTTACATGACTTGTCTATCTGTCCATCTGTTTATCAACTGCTTCACAGTATTTTTTAAAAATGATTGATCAATTTCTGTAAAATTTGAGAAGAATGGAACACTCAAAGACTATTTGTCTTGTGTTTCACCAACCACATGGCTGGAAACGAAAACATGGCCCATATATTTACAATCTGAGAAAGGCTTCAGCTCATTAATTTTCTGTTCTGTTTGGCCTGTTAACAACCAAAAAAATCCCAGATGGATTGATATATACCGCTTCTTATGTAACAAGTAATTACTGAGTGAATGAGTGAGGTAACCTGAGAAGCATGTGCAAGGTCAGAGGGAAAAAATGTAGGGAAGTGTGGGAAATACTGCAAGGGAAAATATACATACAGGACATATGTCAGGAGAGCTTAATTTGTTCTGTCATTGGAGCATAGTACAGCAAGCTGCAGGAAATAAAACTGCACCTTTTTCACTGCTCAGAAAATAATTTCATCGTTCTTGTTAAAAATAAATGTTAGAGAAACTGCTCATCCTGTTACTTGTCTGATTTGCCAGTCTACAGCTGACCTCTGCCAAAGTACCAATGTGTACCTTGTTTCATACTGTATTTATATTGATTTTTTACTCACAGCAAGACCTGCTCATTGCTAAGTTCTCTATAAAGTTTACTCCCTTTCTTAACTCTCCACTCAAACACAACTGAAAGCATACATTCATGCCGAATAAAGAATAACTGACAGTACATCTAATGGACTCTGGCATTCTAGAAAATAAGAGGTATCTTGATTTTTCCTATTGCTTTCTTGATTATAAGCTCTTATAGCAAGGACACTTACTCACTGTTTTTTTATATGACACTAAGTTATTGGAGGCACTAGCACACAATATTTTTTTGTGATAGCAACAGTTCTAGCTAAAAGGGAGTGAACATGAAAGCACTGCCATATGTAGCATTCAAAATGCTATTAGATATAACAATATTTTAAAAAATTAATTTTGACAATATCTGTCCAATAGCACTGTTTCACTACCCATTCGTTACATTAGACCCTTTACAAGTTGTATTGCTTAGCCAACAAGAGAATCATTATATAGGATTCTAAATTTCACTATATCCCAACTGGGACATGTGCTTGTTAAAGAGAAGAGTAATTCAAAGAAAAGAATAATTTATTTAATGAGATTGCAGAAAGTTAACAAGCTGTAATTGAATCATAAATGCCAATTCTGGTATGAATATATAGGCTTCTCTACTTCACATGTTATATCACTACTAATTCCCATATTTCAGTGAATGACTTTTTTTTTAAATCTTTTTGAGTCTTCTCACTGTAATGAGTCCATTTCTTTTTTGTTATTTCAGGATACCAACAACATTGCTGCAGGACTATAGCAGTGAGTAGGAGACTGCAGTAAATAGGTCAGAGCAATTATCTCACAACTTTCCTTTCAATCTCCTGTGACTTTAGGACATTAGGTGTACACATGGTGATGAAAATATCTTTGTCCAGCTCAGCAACATGCTGTGAGAGGCAGTTTGTGGAATAAGATCCTGAAAAAGACTGCAGCATGAGAAAGTGTAAAAATATAACATGAGGGACAGAAAGAAAATGTCTTTGACATTAAAGCAGTATAAAAGGGTAAGACCTGATTCTCTTTGCAGTCACTACTGTAAATCAGAAAAAATGATATCAAAGCAATAGAGTTAAAATGAGTTTACCTGAGAAGATATACAAAGTTTTAATTTTTAAACATATCTACACTTTTGTCTAGGGAAATAAATTATGGCAAAGTCATGTGATGTGGCAAAAGGTAGTTCTGGAAGCATAAGCATCAAAGTTAATTCTTCTTTAAGTTTTGACCTTATTGGTACTGCATTTAATAAGTAATCTTCTTGTGAAGCTTGCAGGTCAGTCTACAGTGTGAACACTGAAATCAGATTATCTTTTACTGTTTTCCTTATGAAAACAGTGAACTGTATCTTTTGACATGGACAGAAAACTTAATAGGTAAATGACCCCTTGCTAAAGTAGGATTATATTTGTCTTTTTCATACATCTGGTGAGAGGAAACATATTTGACTAACTTGAACTGAAAGTCAGTGATCTTTCATGCATAGAAATACAACAAACAATAAAGAATCAACAACTGAAACTGATCGATCAACCCTCTTCCTGTGCCACCAATATATGAAACCTATTAAAAATCCTGAAACCTCAGATCTTATGTTTATGATACCTGAAACAGAAATCCATTCAGAAACAGTTGAATCTGTTTCACTGGTCATGGAACAACTTCTGCCTTGCTATATGTAATAGGTTAAGTAACTGATTGTAGTTGCAACATAACCATTTTTTTAACAGCTTAGCATTTCAAAGAAACACCTCTGTAACAGATTTAATCTCTCAAAGAGACTGTCTGCACAACAATCAACATCCTTTTAAGTGAAGAGCCAAGAGAGCAGACACTGGCTGATAACAGAAGAAGAAATGAACAAGAACTAAGAAGAATACTAGCAAAAGAACTATTTTTTATGTAGGCATATCGTAGAGGCTGTAAGGGGAAAATCCTGTTTGGATTTAAACCAGGGAACCTTTGCGGCCAGGACTAGAAATAAATTATAAATAAAAATATAAACTTGCAGACCATGTGAATACACAAAAAGACCACCCCCCTCACCCCTGACACAAGGGAGATGATGCAACACCAGGGAAGGAATGTTGCAGCCAGCAAAAGAAGCAGCACCCCCTCTGAAATAGAAACATTACCTTTTAAGGTAGCCTACCGAGAGTAAATTAATATGTAACAGCTTATGTAACCGAAAAAGTACAAAAAGCGGAGTTTTCAAACTACCAGCTGTGTTCTTTGGGTACAATGGACCTAAAGCTACACCCAGTGCTGGACACCCAGCATTGTAATAATATCTCTTATAACCTTTCTTTATTCTGCAGGTATTTTTGCCGTCTCCAAAATCTCAAAGAAAAATTCATTTCTAACAATCTGGGAGCTTCGTCCGGGATTTCCATCCGGTGGCTCTGAACTGGGAGACCTGCGTTCCAGGGAGATGCATCCTACTACAATTTTAGCAGTCCTAGAAACAGACCTTCTGTTCAGAGCGGCCGTGACAGAAGACCTGAGACAGACGCAGAATAAAGAGGACAATTGGACACATAAAATTTGGTGAAGTACTACAAGGGACATTTAATTTAGGGAGATACTCTGTTTGTGGGACTTGTAAGCCCCCGGCGAGCATCTAACATGTCATACTGTTCTGTTTTCTGTTGCTTGCTAATAAATATATTCTTTAATTATAATTTGGCTATCTCGAGCATCACTATTTAATCTATAACACTATATGTGCAGTTAAACGTGTTTGGGTGTTTTGTTCGTTTTTTATTTGGGTGTTTGAGTTGTTTATTTATTTTATTTTCTGTTTTGTTTAGTAATATTGGTGAAGGGATAAATATTTATCACAAAACTGAAGGATTTTGTTAGGCAACTCTCTGCGATTTTGTCCTAGGTATAGGGACAGGAGGCAGGGTTTAGCGTTAGATGGGTGTGGTTAATTATGTATTCTATCCCATTTCTTCATTTTGTGATGGACTGTCCCTTTAAGCATGGAACTGTTTTTCCTTGCCTGAGTTGCAGAAGGGAATGGACGGTCCCCTTTTAAAGCCACAGGGTGGAAGCAGAAGCACCACCAGTGTCATTTTCCCTGGTAAGGAGAGAGAGGTGCTTTGCTGCAGGTCGGGGCTGCCCCACAGCTCCCTGCAGAAGGGGACCCGCTCCAAATCTGGAAAAAAAAAAAAATAAAGGCACTGCTTTCACAAGCTGGGCCATAGGTCACAGAGGTCCCACCCCAGGTTGGGACTGCTCCTCAAACCTTGCCATCAGATGAAGAAGGAGGGACTGGTTCTCAATTGCCGATCCTGATGGAGAAAGCCTTCTACCACCAGGAAAATCCTGCAGTTTCTGCAGTTGTTACTTCAGCTGTTACTGTAGCCACTGCAGCCCCCCCCCCCAGCCACTGGAGAGAGAAAGAAAAGGAGACTACACACAGTGGCCACCCTCACTGCCACTTGTCATCACCACGGGGCAGGAAACAGACTCCCGGCACCCACACCAGTATCATAACCACTCTTTTTGATGAAATAAACCTCCAGGTTTTTCATTTTGCTTTTCTGGGGAGGGTTTCTAAACCTCAGAACATCATTTGCTACATTGTGTTTCTGTGTTCTATCAGCCTTGTGCTCCAGGGGTGTGTGTGGGGGGGAAACCAGGTAACACTTTTTTACCTTTGTTTGTTTAAACAATTTTCCTCTTTATCATTGTAGGTACTGCTATTTCCTTCAGCAGATTGTTATTTTTACTTATGTTTCTCCGTATTGTCCGTATTCATTATTGGAGGAGGTGGGGGAAAAGAAGAAAAACAAAAGGGAAGTGACTTATTTGGAGTTCTCTTTCTCCAGCTGGTTTGTCCAAAACCAACACATATTTGCAGCTGATAATTTCACCTATTTCTAAAAGTATTCATAAAAGGAACTGCTTAAAATGCAAACCCCAAAAACAAAATCAAAGGGAAAGAATGAGGATAAAGCATATTTTAAATTATTGAGAAACACAAATCACAGATTTCCCTAAGGTTTTATATTTGTATTTGACGTGCTTATTATGAAAAATTGTATTAACTTATTCCACATCCCTCCAATCAATTAACGTGGCCAGTCTTCGCGAACGAAGATCTGGGAAAGGTCTTTTTACCTTTCAAGCCTGCGCAATGGATTTTT